>CM021103.1:644095948-644427623 GCA_007115665.2 Sequoiadendron giganteum | reverse complement strand
GGAGGGAAGGAGGGACAATAGTTAGAGATATTGAGAGGAGAGAAAAAAAATAAGGGGAGGGAGGGTGAGGTCAAGAGAGGGAGGGAGAGGAGAGATAGAGATAAGTAGAGAGGGAAGGAGGGAGGATGAGGAGAGATAGAGACAAGTAGAGAGGGAAGGAGGGAGGGAGGGAGAATTGGGAGGGAGATAGAGGGGTGAGAGAGAGAGAGAGAGAGAGAGAGAGAGGAGAGAGAGAGAGAGAGAGAGAGAGAGAGAGAGAGAGAGAGAGAGATGGAGAGGAGAGATTTAGAGAGAAAGAGGTGGAAGAGAGGGATAGAGAGTGAGAGAGAGATGTTGGTAGAGGGAGGGAGGAGAGATAGAGAGTAGAGAGGGAAAGAGGTAGGGAGGGAGACATAGGTGAGATACAAAGTGATGGAGGGAGAGATAGGTAAAGAGAGGGAAAGGGGAGATAAAGATAAGTAGAGAGGGAAGGATATGTAGAGAGAGAGAAGAGATAGAGAGAAGTAGAGAGGAGAGGGAGGGAGGTAATGTAGGGAGGAGATAGAGGGGTGTGTGAGAGAGAGAGGGGAGAGAGGGAGGAAGGGAGAGAGGGAGAGAGTGGAGAGATAGAGAGTAGAGAGAGAAGGAGAAAGAGAGAGAAAGATGATACAACTTGGTGACTACTAAAATTTGACCTCCTGATTACTGAAATTTGACATGTTGATTACTGAAATTTGACTAAGTTTGAAATTTTTAAGATCTTCTAAAAACTGGAATTTGCATTATAACTCCTAGATATCTAAAACCACTCTCAAACATCCTGAAACTATATACATGAAATACAAATTAAAGTATAAGAAAGTAAATGTCCATATGTAAATGTCAACTTATATTTAATTAAAGTATAAGAAAGTAAATGTCCATATATAAGTGTCAACTTATACTTAAATGTTTATTTCATGTATATAGTCACCTTGGTAGAGAAAGAGAAGAAGAAAGAGTTCACAAAAATTTATTGCAAAATTCATGCTTCACATTTGGAGAGCGCCAAATTTGGCGCTCGCCAAATGAAGAGTGCCAAAATTATTTGAATTTTTGACATACCAAGCCTTAGAATTGATCATCCAAGCCATTTTGTGAGCACCAAATTTGGCACTTGCCAAATGGTCATTTCGGATGAAAACACAAAAAGTGACACCTTTTTTGTGTCACAGATTGGTGAACACACCCATAAATACAATGCATTTTTATCAATTCAAATCTAACATACTTTATGCAAGTATTACAAGAGCTCAGATTATTGTCAAGAGCATTGTAGAGTAGATTTATCAATCATTTATTGTAGCATTCAAGATCCTATTATGATGTCAAGATTTATGTGTGTCCATGAATGTTTTTGGAGCTAACATTGTGATGTAGGTTTTAAGTTTCAAGAAAGAATTCAAGCATCAATATCTATCAAGAAATCAATCCATTTCATGAAAGATCCAATACTTAGAGAGACATGTTAGACTTTAGTCCTCTAAGGGCAACCATTAAAGGGTTTGGTGAGGTGTAACAAGCTTTGTTCATTAATCAATTCCTTCATTTTATCATTATTTCATTATCAAGGTATAATTACCAAACTAGGGTTTGACCAAGGAAAACCTTTATCCACCAAAAATAAACATTTTTCTCCTCTCTTTTCATGTGTAGGTTTATAGGTGAAGGATTGAAATTGGATCAAAAGTGCAATTTTCTAAAGTTTTCATCAAAGTTGTCAAGACACATAAACTCACCTACAAGTTTTATTTCCAGATCTCTGACAGTCAAACTTGGGGGAATGATAAGCTTAGATTTGGTATTTGAGGACTGCAAAAAGAATTTTCAGACCCCTGGGTGAATATGCCCTTCAGTAAAGCCTGAAACCCACTTTTGGAGCTAGGTAAACACTATCCTAACCTTCTTAGATCTACTAGTTAATGGTTGTTACTGATAGTGTTATCATAATAATTCATATTTCAAGTGTTATATCTCATAGGTTTTATTGTTAAAGCACTTTTATTCTTCTCCCAAAATTGATGTTGAGTCATTTATGTCATGAGGAAGCTAAGGCAACATAGTGTCCAAACCTAGGGTTGACTCACCTTAATGGTTGTAAGTCAATTCTAATAATTTGTGACACTATTCCTCTTCCTAATGAACATGAAAATGGTGGATTTGTGATTATATGGACACCCCCTTTTTCTTTTGGCATAGGTCCCTCATCTCACATCCCATTTTTAGGTCTCCTATCCATCTCCCAAATTTTCCTATGTTTCATTGTCAAACACATATTCCACTGTATTATGATCCAAAATTTGAAAATTTGGATATAACACTTCTGAACACCTATAATCATCTAGCCCAAACCACATGAGCATATCTTCAATCATGAAGAAATGTGAAGCAAAACATTGAACACCACTCTATCACCTAAAATCTCTTTTATTCAAATTTTCTCAAAAGAACTTGGAAACCAAGTGAAAAAAATTCATAAACAACATTAATAATCACATAAATCAATGAAAACAACAATCTCTCCCAACATAAGTGAGACCAACAATCTCTGCAACTATACTGAAATAGGACATCAATGGCAACACCAACATGTGTTGACATCAATACCAACCATTCCAACATTCTCTTTATATAATGGGTTGACATCAATGACAACACCCAAGAAAATCACATAAAACTAAAGCTTCCAACATCACCAAACTTCCAGCACAAAGGCCCATGAAATTGAAAAAACCATGTGGATTCCCAAGAAAAAATAAGTAATGCATCCCAAAGTGCAATCCAAATTGGCATCCAAATCTACTCCAAAAGCTCCATCCACTCCTAAGTCATTCAATCCTTCATCTAGAAAGCTCCCATATTCCAAATCCATTTTGGGCCCATATGTCCCAAAATACATTATAATAATTCCTCCATCATCCCCTCCTATTTTGGGCACCCTATGTCGCAAAATCCATCTCCACTCCTCCATCTAAATCTCAAAATTCAAAATACACTTCCACTCGACAACCTCACCACCCTTCGAGGTGTGTGCCAATGTTGGTCTTGATAATTTTCTCATCCAATTATTCAAAATTCTTCCAACATCACCATCCATCCATCCATTAATTCATGTCTTCCAACACCATCATCCCCTAAATCAATTTTGGCCCCCCTATGTGCCAAAATACATCTCCACTCCTCCATCTAAACATTAAAATTCAAAATAAACTCGTACTCCACAACCTAACCACCCCTCAAGGTGTACCAATTTTGGTCTCAAAAATATTCCCATCCACTCATTCAAAAGTATTCAAAACCCTCACTCCTCCATCTAAATATTAAAGTTAAAAATACACTTATACTCCATTCAAACCCACCACCCCTCAAGGTATGTTCCAATGTTAGTCTTGACAATGTTCCCATCCACTCATTCACAAGTCATCCAATCCTCCATTTAATAATACCCCATCTTCCAAATCTATTTTGGGACCATATGTCCCAAAGTCCATTATCCTAAGTCCATCATAAACTCCATCCATTTTGGGTCCACTATGTCCCAAAATCCATCTCCAATCCATCTAAATATCAAAATTCAAAATAGACTTCTACTCCACAACCTCACCACCCCTCAAGATGTGTGCTAATTTTGGTCTTAATGTTTTTCCCATGCACTCATTCACATTCCTTCCAACACCCCATATATTTTGCATCATTCCATCCCTTTCATCCAATCCTTTGTGGTCATTGTCCCTCTCCATTTCCCCATTCATGCCATCACCCTTGAAATCATTCTACCAACACCTATGAGTATACCTCTAATTACCTTGGTACACTATCACTTCTTCAAGTGATACCATACATGGAACTAGATACCTGAGTCCTTCCTCCATATCTATATCACCCATCCAATATCTTCGAAATCCACTTATCACATCATTATTCTCATCCCTCTCCATCCATACTATTCCAAACATCCAAAAAATAAAAAAATAAAGTAGAGAGAAATAATCCATCCAATGGCGAAAATCACTTCTTGTCACACCTTGGGAAAGTACTATGCCAAAAATTTGGGAAATAGGCATCATGTGTAATCCCCCATCCTCTTGAACTCTATACTTAGGGGCAAGCTTCATCCACACTATCCTACCTACCACATATTATCCACATCCTCTAATATCCTCCATCCCATATCTCTCATCGTATCTCCTTATCCTAATCTTATCTAAATCAATCCTCCTTTCCTAGATTTAATCTTGATATGGCCAAGGGAAAAAAATCCATACATGATCTATCACCCATATCTCTTGTGCACCATCCTCCCATAATGCATATTTTACCACCTTTAACTTGTAATTGCACTATTTTTAGCATGGGGAATATCATTCCTTTGCAACATAGTCTTTCGAGATACATTCTCCTATCATCATGTCCTCCTATCCTCCTATGTCCTATCACCATTCATCCACTCACTCCCCATATCTCCTACATACATAATCCCTCCATAATTCTATCCTTTTACCAAGACTTTGTTCTCCCTTGTCATTGGTTCCCATCTATTCCACTATATTCCCTTCTCTGTAATCCTCCATGTGATCCAATTATGTAATCTAGCATATCATCCCAAATCATCCACCATCTTTAATCCGAAATTGAGTGATAATACATTGATCAATTTTAATCCAATTATCATCATACCTGTATATATGATTCCCAATCCTTGGGATATGCATTATTCTTATCATTATATTTTTCTATTCTTTTCATCATTAATCCGTCCATCAAAAAATAGTTTTTAACTTGGCTAGGGGTTCAATCCTAGTTTATTTTTGGCTTGTTGTGCATTATTTCTCGTTGCTTATATGTGTTATTATTATTTGCATCTATCATACTATTTCCCCAGACTACTACAAGGGCATCATGGTCTACCATATTATGGTTTCTTAAGGCATATGTTTGCATTTATATTTTTGATCATGTACTTGGACCACTGCCACCTTGGTTCCTTATTCCTTGGTGCATAACATCAAGTACACTATCAAATAAAGGTTTCTTATACTAGTGTAGAATGAATCTCATCCATCCTACTCATCTAACTAGTTCCCATCCACCCTTCTCTAGTTTCTCCTTCCATCCTTTAGTCCCCCCATTATTTCAAGAGCACACTCTTGTTATTCAAACCTACCTATCCTCTCAAGGAGGCATGCAAAACTCCCTCCTTGTCATTCATACTCATCCTTCTAGTTTTTGGAGCATCATAAAACTAGGCCTTATCCCTTTCTATCCATTATGTTTTATTCTTCTTTGATACAACACCACTTCTTATAGTCATGATGCCATATCATAGAGGGATGAAATGTAGACACCAAAATTTTTCCACACTTGACCACATTTTAATTTACCCTATCCTAAAAAATTAAATAAATAATTATCATTTCTTTAATTAATCAATCCATCCTTTACCTTTATCCCTCACCCTTAAATTTATTTAATTAAGTGTAACCTTATCCCTCAAATCATCCAACTAAATCAATTAATTAATACCTACTCAATTAAATTATTTAGGCTAATTAATCTCCATTCATTTCATCTTTAATATTTAAATTCTCATGATTCTCAATCCTTATCCATTAAATACATCTACATGGATTAAAATCTAAAATTTCTATCACTTGATAATTATCCCTACCTATCCCACTTCTTTCTCACACATGTGTAGCCACCTTACCTATTACACATATCATAAAGTATCCATCCTAATTCTTTCACTTGTCTCTTTCACCAATCATCATATTTATTAAACATGGTGTGCTCACACATTTGTGAGGACACCTAACTCTTACACATATATTGGTATTGTAACACATGTCACAAGGCTAAGGATTTAATCCATACCTTCATCTCCTTAAAATCCTAGCTATTAATTATACATTTCATCTTGGCCCTTGATTTCCCTCTTGGAAAATTTATAGATTGTAGGCATCTCATCCCATTTGGGATTCCACTTTGATTCCATCATCATTCTATCCATTTGATTACCTACCTTTGTACTATAATCATGCCAATTTCTTAATCTATCATCCTAATCCCAACATCATGCTGCTAGTTTACTAAGAAACCACATTCCATCTATCAATACATAAAAAATGGAAAATCATGTGGAGCATAGGGTGCACTCCACTTTTACTCAATCAGAGGAAAAATAATGAAACATGATAAAATATTCCATGTATTGCACTTGAATCTTTATGTTTCATTCCTTGTTTAATTTCATATCTTTAGGTATTAGAGCTCCAAATCTATGATTCCTTATCCTCTTTTTGAGAGCTTTAGCCCAGAGATTTCAAATCGTGCATCCTAGATAAAAATAAATCTCATTGTTGAATCCAAAATGCACAAAAAACCTAATATTGATTATTAATTCATCAAAATTGAAGGTTAGAAAATTTTGACCCATCTTTTTGATGGGAAACATATTTAAGGAAAAAAAAAGAATATATGGATATGTAAACCATACAGTCTATACTATTTGTACCCTTTATCCAACCTTTGCATTAGATTGTGTAAAAATATAGCACCATTTTTATGAAATTAAGCATTATAGGAAAAATAATGGAATTTTTAAATTTTTTTGGCCATCATACTAGTCATCGTGCAAGTTCCTATCAAGGTTGATCTTAGTCACCATAGCAAAAAGAAATTGGTTGGTGCAAAATCACCCTTTGTCCCAAAAAATTCTTAACATATACTTGGTTGTTTGGTGACTAGAAACAATGGTTTTGGTTCCCCATTTAACAATTTTTTGAAACTACTAGCAATTTTATGATTGGATAGCATACTATGATTGGTAGGAGAATATTTCATCCAATAATTTTTCTAATGCTAGTAGCCTCTACCCCCTAGCCCCAATTTTCCCTAAAGGATCTATCTTTTATTTATTTTTGGAATAACTTGGGCATATTGTCTCAAAAATTATTGGCAAATGAGATTTTGTCAAAATGCGAGTTTCAAGCACTTTTCAATGGTTTAGGTATTTTTCTTAGCTTTTTCTATAATTGATAAATTTATCACTTGTCAAGGTCAGATATGCATTTTTTTTTCTCTTGAGCTCATAGATTTTTACTTTGATTTCCATTTTTCATAATTCTTGGTGGTGGAAAGGTATTTCAATGTTTTTATTAGCTATCTATGCACTTTTTCTTGAATCTAACCCAAGTATATTTTATTTTATTTATCATTATTTTATATTTTATTGGTTAATTGGATATTTTGGCACTTGGAAAAAGTTTTATTTGTATGAAGTGACGTCATTTGAGCTTATATATGTATTTCTAGCATATAGTCTATTTTGGGCATTGTAAATAGCTATTGAAAACACTTTTTCATTTGTGAAAAAACTAAGATAAATTGTGACCATTGTACATACATTTTGAGGATCTTGCACATCATGTTGTGCCTTTTTCTATACTTCCATTAATTTATAAAGTGTCATGGGTAGTTTTTTGTGTTCTTTGTTATTTACAATCACATCTTGTCTACCTCCATGTGTGAGTGCCATGTTTTGCATACCATTTTTTAGTTGTAGGCACTATCTTGTGCATGTTTTGATGATGTTTCTTATCCTTATTGCATTAAATTATGACACACCATTTCAATGGACCTATCATTCCTCTCCTTATCATTATTATGGGGGGTATCATACTATTGGTGCTAATGCTTCCATAGTTTCAATTTGGAGTGAGTTATGTATCTAGTTTTTATTCCTATGTACTAGGTAGATGTAGCAACTAGTTACCCATGCATTTTAGTGACATGGAACACATTCCATATAGAAACTCTTACATTTCTATTTATGGTGGGAACCTTACATCCTCAATTGATTAGTTTATTTAAACTATCGACACCTATATTTTTACTTACTTCATTGGGGTCACTTGTGTAGATTGATGTGTCATTTGTATCTTTTATTTCAAATTGTTGCATTAGTTTGGAATCTACTCATTGTTTGAGTAGTATCATTGGGATCACTCATGAATATTTGTATTTTTATCCTAGTCTTCATCCTAGTTTCAAAGGAGGTTCTTCAGTTTTAGTACTATAGCACTCTTTTTTGGATAGTTGCTTTTAGTTTCTTCATGTGCTTCAATGGTGTTCTTTGCGTTCCTATTCTTTTTGAGGATTTTTTTTGAAGGATTCTTAGTTCTTCATATGCATTTATCTATTTTTGAGAGGAGTTTTCCCCATGAGGTTTTCTTATTTTTCTCGAGCTATGAGAGATATTTTTCATTTACACTTGACTATCTCATCATACCAAGTTGTTAGGACCCATCTTTTATTTTTTAATGCATTTTACATTAGAGAGAGATTTTAACTTCTCCCTAAGTTGCACTTAAGAGTGTGCTAGAGTAAAAAATATATTTATCTAACTTATTATTTAGTTAATTAGGCCTCTTTTCACACTAGCATACTTAAGTTTACTTAGGTCATTTTCTTTTTTGTCTCAGATCATAGGACATGGAGACATGCCATGATCTAATATCCTCATCTAGGTTTTCTCCCCCCCCGCCCCCCCACACCCCCTTATTATAAGTATTTATTATTACATAATTCATTCAATGCACATTCATTATGATTCATATTTTTTGGATCAATAATTTTTTCTATAGAAATTTATATTTCTTTTTCTCTCTTTTTGTGATAGGTTTTTGATTGTAGGTGATCCTTGGGAGTTGTAGGGTTGAGGAATCAACTCCAACATTTTTTTCAAACAAGAAAAACCACTTTCCACTTTTGTGAATGGATTATGTATAAAATTATTATCTATTTATAATTGAATAATTTAATGTTTAAGTAGAGCTAATAATTTAATATTTATATTTTTTTGCTAAAATTTCACATGTAAATGCCTTGAAGTATCAATTTTCATTTCAATATTTATAAATAATAACAAGATAAATATTACCACTATTGTGCATATATGAGGTGTAAAATTGTTGTTGATAATTTGACCATTTAATGGTTTAATATTTAAGTAAAAGTAGTAATTATCCATCTAATTTTTTAATTTTAAATCAATTTCCCTTATAAAATATTTGAAGTGACTATTTTCATATTGGATATGTATTTTTTTAATTAATTACAATCAATTACTTATGTTTTCTATTTCTAATGCAATATTTCTAAAAATATTTAGGATTGCACATTGGATCATTTAAAGTCATTCCTTATAATATTCATTTTTGCTAGTTGATTTACAACATAATAATTTTATTTTATTTCGAATAACAAAGATATACAATATTTTTTCATAGAACAAGAGGATAAGAGATATATGACAAGATTTACTTGAATAATTGGTGTTGACGATTGCGACATCCATTAATTTCTTTCTTCATTATAAATATTTAACCTCTTTTAGTTATTTTAATACTTTTTTGTTCAAATGATCAATATATTCTTAAGGGATAATATATATGTGACTTATATGTATTTGTATATAGAAATACAAGTGTTGATAGAATAACAAGATTTAGCATACATCAAGAAACATTTATTATATTTGAAGAGTATACGAAGAGGTTTTTTAGAAGTTTTTCAACATGTGCAACATACAAAACAAATAAAAATACAATTTAAGTATTATCACTATTCATCTAGGATCAATAATGACACTTGCTATATTTTAAATGATTGTATGCATTTCTTTCAACAAAAGTGCACAATGCCACACCTTTCCCTATGTTAATAGAACATGATACCTAACATTGTGGTATCAAAAAATGCAAAGGAGGTGGTTTAGTTAAAGAAAAGATACATATCAAGTATTTTTATTTGTGATATTAACTCAATATTGTTTTATTTTTATAATTGTACCCACAATGTTTATGACACCTTGATGCCAAATTACCAATTTCAATATCTTACAATGGTCTTGCACTAATTCATGAATTATGATCAACATTGTCCCCATAATATTAATGATGTCTTGATGCTAGATTACCAATTTGAATGTCTTAAAATTATCTTGCACCAATTTATGAATTGTAATCTTATTTTATTCAATTTTGTCCCAATGATTTTAATTGTGTAAGATAAAATAGGAGAAAAGAATCAACTAGATAGAAGGTGAGTTGGAATCCATTAGGAAGAACCTCAAAAGAGTGGTTGAGGTCAATAAAACCATCATCTATTATTGCGCCATGATAAGTTAGATGATTCAAGTCAATTTGAAGAATGACAAAATTCTTTCTCAAGAAGGCCCTAGCATAAGGAACCGTATCTAGAAGTTGGATACGAGTTTTTAAATTGTTAAGCCAACTACACAATTTATGAATGATTACCTTTTTACCTTTTAATTATAAATATAACTATGCAAAAATTATTATTATGCTATGCTCATAAAAATAACTATAATATGATCTCATATTAGGCATGGTTTTGAATTGATGTATTTTTATGTTATCGAAGATATTTTTCCATTTATTTGAATGTTGTGGTCAAATTTTATGTATCTAGTATTGTATACAACACATTGAAACTGTGTAAATAAATTATGATAACAAGAAAAAACTAAACATACTCACGTGTTCAATAAGTAATTCAATGTATCTAACATCATGTATAATGCAAAAAATATATAAGTCTATGATTTCTTTTAATTTTTAAGAATAATGCATTTTTAACATAACTTATTAGATAATATATCCTTAAAAACTATAGTATTATTGAAAACATATGTATAAAAATAAGAAGATAAATTCGTCCTTTTTATAGTTACTACTTAACATGTCATTACTGAGCATCTTTAAAAATCATCTTCAATATTAATAAATTAAATTACTTTTGAAATTGCTTATTTCTTAAAAAAATCCAAAAGCTCTTAAATTATCATAGGAACATCAAACAAATAAATACTAATGGACTGGATTGCCATTTGAGATAACAAAATATTGGTGGAATAACTTATTAGCACTCAAAAGAAAAAAGAGAGGATATATCTGGCATAAGGAGTTTATCAAGTATTCCAAAGAAAAAATAACCATGAAAGGGAGGGGTCTTGAGGAGATTTTTTTAATCTTTGCAAAGAAAAGGAAAGGTCTTGAGGGTAGTTTTTATCTTTATTTTTTAGGTCATTGTAAAGAAAAAGATAGTTTCATTGCACAACTTTGTGTAGTACATTTTTAATGAGTAGTGTTTATAGCTTGTAGCTTATGGGGACCACACTACTCACGTACAACGAACACATACTTATAAAAGACAAGATCTAAACCCTCAATGCTTGTCCTATGTGCTAATTTTTTTTTTTTTCTTTTAAGTACTTAAATCTTCCACAACATACCTCTTATAAGCTATTAAATAAGACCTTTTATTCAAATTATTAGTATATTCTTAGGAGATAATATGTGTGTTTGTGTGAATGATTTATCTTCCTCCTTTAACAAAGGAAAGATTCACGCCCTACATTAAATAATTATTTTTTTCAACATGTTCTATGTTGATTATTAAATTTAAAGTATTTCTCATAATTTTGAACTATTAACCTTTTTAATAAAAAAATATTAGTCTTATAGTTAAATGTTGGGTATACAAGTGGAATGATATATATAAATGTGTATGTTGAGAAATTAGAGATGTTTACTATACATCAAGAAATATTAATTATATTTGAAGACTAAATCAAGAGGTATACTAGCAAGATTCTTGACATGTGCAATAACATTAAAAACACATAAACATATTTAAGTATAATCACTATTCATCTACTACATGTATTTTCTTACATAGAAGTGCACATTATCACACATTTGCCTATGTTAATATAAAATAATATCTAACATGGTAATGTCAAAATAACCTAAAGAAGGTGGTTAAGTAAAAAAAGATACACATGTATTTTCATTTAATATATTAATACAATATTGGTTTATTTCATTATTATACCCACGATGCTTATGCTTATGATGTTTTCATGTCAAATTATCAATTTCAATGTCTTACAATGGTCTTGCACTAATTCACGAATTTTTAATCACCATTTTCCCCATAATAGTCATGAGGTTTTCATGCTAAATTACCAATTTGAATGTCTGGTCTTGCACTAATTCATGAATTGTCATCTTGATTTTTTTCAATTGTGATCATGTAATTTTAATTACGTAAAGCTTAAATAGAATAAAAGAATCAGAAAGCTAGAAGGTGGGTTGGTATCCATTAAGGAGAACCTCAAAAGATTGGCTTGAACCATCATCCATAATTGTGCCATGAGCATTTAGATGCTTCAAGTCAGTTTGAAGAATCACAACATTCCATCTCATAAAAAACTGATAGCATAAAAATCCATAGCTATAAGTTGGATAAGGGTTTTAAATTGTTAAGCCAACTACAAAATTCATGGATGATCACCCAAACTTCCTCAAAGAAGACTGAGAAGTGACAGTTGTCTTGATTTCCTTATAGTTTTGTTGTTAGTTGTTGTCTTTTGCTTTGATGTTGTATTGATGTCTTGTTGCAATGTTGTTGAAAGTTTATTGTTTCTCTAAATCTTCTTGTATTCGGCTATCCCTCAAGTGGATGTTTGGTTTTGTATTCTTTTCTTGTTGCAAAAGGAACAAAGAAGATTTTAAAATCCCCTCATTACCTTTAATTAAAAATATGACTATATTACAATTATTACTAATATGATGTTATGTTCATACAATTAGCTATGATATAAATTTCTTAATATGATATCCTATTAGACTTGATTTTGAATTAATGCATTTTCATGTTATCATAGATGTATTTTCATTTATTTGAATGTCTTGGTCAACTTTTATGTATCCAATATTATATACAATATGTTGCAATTGTACAAAATATTATGATATCAAGAAAACACTGAACATTCTTATGCATTCAAAAAGTAAGTCAATGTATTTAGTATTATGTATATAACACAAAAAATAAAAAGTCTATGATTTATTTTAATTTCTAAAAATAATACATTTTTAACATAGCTCAACAAAAGAAATAAGAAACAGAACAAGGAGGATGATATGTAGGGAACTAAGAAGAAGAACACAAGGGAGGAGCTGACTCTGGCTACTAGGGATGAAGCTCTTAGTACCTTGACCAAGGAGTGAAGCTCCTTATATTAGATCTTCCTTGATGTGTCCTTTTTTGACCTTTTTTGTTGTTTTCTCTTTTGCTTTGCTGTTTGGTCTGACCTAGTGAACAGCCTTTGAACTTATTTGATGTTATCTTTGTAGCTTTGTTTGTTATGGATTTGTATTTTTTATAAAAATTTTGTACCCTTCTCAATTTATATAATAAAAAATATAACTTATTTATAATATATTCTTAAAAATTATAATATTATTGAAAACATATGTCTTAAAAAAAAGATAAAGATAAATTATTTTTTTTACAGATAATACTTATTATATCATTATTGTACATCTTTAAAAATCATCTTTAATATAATAAATCTTGTAAATTATCACATGAACATCAAACAAATTTGCTAACATCACATTGTCATTTGAGATAACCAACTATTGGTGGAAGACTTCACTGTCACTCAAAAGAAAAATGAAGAGGAAAGATCCTGTAAGGAGTTTATCTCAGTCCAAAGAAAAAAAAGACAATGAAAAGGAGAAGTAATGAGGAGAGCTTTTGTCACTGCAAAGAAAACGAAAGGTCTTGTGACTATTTTTTATCTTTATTGTTTTATGACTGCAAAGAAAAAGAAAGGTTCATTGCACATATCTGAGTAGTACATCCAGTGTCTATACCTTGTAGCTTATGGGGTCCACACTACTCAACTACAAGCCACAATTTCCTTTAAAAGACAAGATCCAAACCTTCAATCCCTGTCCTATCTGCTAATTTTTCAAATTTTCTTCTCAGCACTTCTAAAACCTTCCACAACATACCCAGGATATCCTGATATCATGTTAAACATGTTCTTAAATAGTGAGATAAGACCACAGCAAGTCCATTCAACTGATTGGTTGTCTACATGGAAGCTACAAAAGAGGAGCAACAAGCTACCCAATAGCCTGTAATTTAGCAATCATCTGCCTACCCTACATTTGAACCCTAGCCAAGGGTAGCCAATGAGCCATTCTTTTAAGTTTGTATTCATTGTCCTCCACTTTCTAGGGTACATATCAGTGTTGCTATCAGCATTCATGCAGTCCACCCTGCACCCCATATGTTTCAGTCAAATAATACAAGGACTGACAAGTGTTGGAAAAACAATGATGGTATAATTATCAGTGTGATGGACTAGATCCAGCTCTGAGTGGGACCTTGGATTGTTATGTAAGACTGACTTCCTTTGCCTGCCAGTGATGACTGATGACTGATGACTGACGAGTACAATTTACATAGAAGCCAATTATTTCTCTTTCACATGCTTTTCACAATTTTAGTGTACATATTCAAATTCCCATGCACTTATGTTTGCAGGCCAGTGTCTTTTTGTCTTCTGTTACATAGATTTTGACAGCTACTTTCCTGACTTTTGAGATATATTTTAGAATTATTGCACTAGAATGGAGAACAAGACTGAATTTTGATGGGTTTTTGCATATGAATAACATCCTTCTAGATGCTCTTCTAGTGCACGTATCTGTTTTTCTTTTCAACAACAATAAGCTGTTTTAGACTGTAAGTATATATCTAATTTTAATTTATTTTTAAAAATGTTTTAAAAGTTGTTAATTTTGTTGAATTAATTGTCACATTTCTGAAAATTAATCTTATATAATAATCGTTATTCAAAGATAAATGAAGATATTGATTTGAAAATTCACTTTCAAAAATAAATGAAGATGTTAATTTGAAAATTCACTGAGATAAAATCTATCGTTGAAACTAATCTAACTACAATTTTAGTGATCTCTTAGAAAGAAAAAACAAAATAGCACATGTAAACACAGTGACAGATAAAGAGTATAAATCCTTACAAAGATTAAGAATGAATATATCAATACAAAAAATATTGAAATGCAGCCAATTGATCCAACACTAATCAATACAGAAAAATGTAAGATATCATTTTAGGTTTTAAAGTAAAAATCGTTGTACTCTGTATTAAACTTAGTTTAGTGGTACATTAAGATTGAGTTTATATATAAATGGTAAGTTTTTCCTTCAACTCCCCGGGAAATTGTGGTGATATAGATTAAGCTAAACACAGTTCTGTGATTTGTTTTATTTAACAGCTACTGTCATCAAAACCTTCTTCACCGCTTAATAATCTAATGGTTAAAAGTATTTTTTTTAACATTCTAAAATGGAACGATTATTTATTTGATATTTTTATAGATGATTGATGAAATGATAAACAAGTTTCAAATTCGTGTTTATTTTATTATCAATTATGAGTTTTTATAATATGTAGATTGAAAAATAATGTGGTGAAATAATATTTTGATTATTTAGTTAATTTCTATCATTTAATATTATGAAAATATATTAGTAGCATTTAGTTTATTAGTAAATCTTTATTTACAATTATAAATAATATTATTTGTTAATTTTTTAATTTTATTTGTGTATATTTTTAGTCTTTTTTCTATATTTTGTTATTTTCATATTATTTTTCTGTTTTGATTAGATAAAGTGGGAAGGGTCTGAACCCATTATAAATCAGTCATAGAAACAAAATAGAGGAGTCTCACAAGGAATGAGACATCATAATAACTAATAACAAAAAAAAAAAGACTAGCAAAAACAAATGACCGAAAAAAGGAAACGAAAATTAGTTTTAGAAAGACCCCAAAAACCAACAACAAAAAAAGGATCAAGGCGGTTTGAAACCAAACTTTTGAAGAGGCCTTGGATGAGGGGCAGGATGGGAGAGGAAAGTCATTCTAATATTTGTGGGATGCAACTTAATAAAAGGATTACCGAGCACAATATCAAGTTTCCTTTTTATCCTATACTGAGGATCCATTGCCATCATCACAATGGTATTCCAAAGAAGGGCTCACAACAGTCTGATCAAGAACCTTACCATTGTGGACACACACTATAGATCCAACACTTTTCTATCATAGTGAGGTTGAGGATACTGCACATCAAAAGAATGCATGGTATCGTGGTGCATCTGGAACTTTTCATACTGAAGTTCTTACTCCCAAACCCCAAGCTTGGAGCAAAGTTTCACACTTTTGGGCAACTTTGAACCAGACTCAACCAAGACATAAAATCTACCATAAAGAAAGTCAGATCTAGATGTAGTGACATTGTCTAAGGTAATAGATTGACTAATAACATTAGCAATTTCTTGTAGAATAACTTCATCTCAAAATTCCAAAGGAAGCTCTAGGAGACACACCCAAATAGGAAGCATGTTTTAACCTTGGTAACGTTGAAACTAATAGATCATCTTTCTAAGTGAAGAAATGCCTTACCATAAAACTAGAGACCTCCCTAACAAATGTAAGCGTATTCCTCCATGGAATGAAAGGAAAATAGAAAATAATCATTCATCAAGGCCATAATACAAAGACCAAGAGCCATCCAACAATCAAAAGCCCAAATAAGAATAACATCAATATTCAGTCTATAACAAAATAATCTACCAATAAGAGGAGATTGCAAGACAACCATAGTTTTGTCTATCCACACATCTAAAATAGTGAGAGAAATAGTAGAAGGATTGAGATACATCTCATCTACAACCCTGAAACACATTATTTTGCAAGGAAGACCTAAGAGAAGGAAATCCAAGCACACCAAAAGGTAAGACATGAACATCATCTTTAGAAAACCCAACTAATCCAATGTTAGAATGTAGAGAGAACTCAAGTCTATTCACATTCTGAATAATAATAAGAACAACCTTGTGGGGAACACCAACCACTCTAGAAGCAACAACTCCTCACGGAAGAACAAGAAGAGTAGAGTTATATCAAAAAAGAGGTTGAGGATCCACAAAATTGGGAACCTCCAAAACACTACACTAGGTGATCCCACAATGCTGTTTTACAATTTCTGGGAGATTCTGATTTTTGTTGAAATCACATATTTTTAGAAAATATAATGATTTAAGCCTTAAAAAGTTCCATTTTAAGGATTCCAATTGAAGAGGGTTTGATCAAACCACCTTAGATTCAACCCCTTTGGATAGAACCCCGCTAGTATTAAACTATACCTATAACGAAGTCTCCTTTACACCTATCAAAATGTTGATAAAAAACAACTTTTGATTTACCTTTTGGGGGATCAAATGAATTCATTTAAAATTTATTTTTTGTAAGTATGTAGTCTTGATTATAAACTTCCCAAAAATTATAATTTTAAATAAATTTAATTTAATTATTATATTTATTTTTTATTTCTTGTGAATGTAGGTTTCTCACCGAAAATCAAGCTCTTTGTTTTGCACATGTGGAAAAATAGCAGATTATCAAAAATAAATTTTGAAAAATATCAGTGCACTAGATATTGAAATCCTTGATCTAATAAAAAAAATAATTTTTTTGATACATATAAAAAAAGTTTTCTATACAGTCCGCCTATGTCTGAATTGTAATTGGTTTGACTTTGAAACTTGATTAAAGAAAAAATATTCAATAAAACACTATGAAACCAAATGAAAACACTAGATATCGTAGTTACAAATTTTAATTCGAAAAAAATAGAATTTTATCCTTCATGGAAAAAAAATTATGTTGTATACGGTGAGCATCACTCCTTAAAAATGGTGTTTATTGAAAAAACTAGTTTTCGAAGGAGATGGAAAAAGAAGTGCAATTTGATTCCAATTTTTTTGAAAAAAATATATTTAGAATCTACAAAAAAAATGTCACAAATCACTAGTTTGCATCATCTTCAAATTCCTCACGGTTTAGCCGCTATAGGTGCGCGAAATTGAAGATTTAGTTAGAAAAAATCAGTTCAGTGTCCAATTTGGCGAAAAATTGTAAACCAGTATTATAAGATGACCCCACTCCTACAACACACTATGGAGAGGACCATGATCAAGTCCTCTTGTTGTTAGCCTAATTTTTTCCCATTTTCCTCCATTGTCCTTCCTTTATTTATACTCTCCCCTTCATTCATACCAACCTCTTTGACCCTCATTCTTACCATAATCTATCTCCCAATCATCCTTTTATGATTACTCATCTCTTTGTTTTCTTCAATGAATGTTTTCCTTCTACTTATCATTATCATATATCACTTTCTAACACCATTCCTTCCCTAGTTTAAAAAATCCCCAAGTATCTACATTCCCCCATCAATAATTGATAAAGCTAAGTATTAATATCATTACCCCTTTGATACATCCCTTGATAATGCAAATAAATCTCCTCTCCCCATCCTTACTATTGGTTTACCCAACACATGTGTTGATTCAACACCTAGTGATTTATATCCCTTTATTGACTCTTTTGATATTAGTAAATCTTCACAAGATGATGTATCTATCTTAATTCATTTCTTATTTATTTCAATGCCACACCTTTTCCATAAATTACATAGGATATGTTATATTTTGATATGAATTCTTACCCTTATAGTTCTCTTTCTGCTAGTTCTAATATTTCTCCCTTAAACACAAACCCACCTTACTCTAAGTATTCTCTCCCTTTAAACCTGCCCTTGATTACCATACATATCACTATTGAATCTCATTTATTCCCTCTCCTTACAAAAATTCTTATACCACTCGCCACTTCATCATTTATCTTTAAGTTTCTACATCCTCATGATATACCACCTCTTACTAGTTACTCACCCATTTAGTTCTTTGTTTCTCCTTACATGCCATTACCTTCTTCCACTCATGGTTTTTTATGTTTGACACCTTGTCATCTTGCACACACTCCACTACTTCTATCCTTATTCCTCCATCTTTCCCTTATACCAATTTAATATATTTCATCCTTTTTAATACAAGATAAAAAAAATATTAATGATTTCATATATAACACATTAGTTTAATTTTATAGTAAATATTGGAATATTTCTCTTTCTAGTCATAACAATAAGTGGTCTATGCTTGATGTGCCCTATTCTCCTTTTTTAATTCTATAATATGACCTATATTTTTTAATGAAAGAGATTCTAAAGTACATGTCCAATATTATATGGCTTCTATATATGTAATTCATTATGATTAACATATTAAAAAGTCTTCGCTTCCTCATCCTTTACATGATAATATACTTAATTGATTTCCTTCATATGCAAAACTTTTTATTTCCTTTTATGGGATTTTGAGTATGTCTATCAATGACTCTACACATTTACCCCATATATTTCCATCCCTTTTTAGTGTAATTTTAATAATTTACTATCTTCTTCTCTCTTCTTATATCCACACACATGTTATTACACATGTTCTTAATGGAATCGATGAGCATTTTAGAGATATGTCTAAGCCTAGATATGATTTTCCTATCTCTCAATCCATAAATGTGCCACATTATACTACAAAGGTTTTTGGACAAGTGGCTTCCACCTAGAAACTAGTAGTATGATGCTTTTACTCATCCCTTCTCTCTTCTAACAAATAAGTCTCCTCTCATTTCATAGATTACCTTAGGCATGCATTTTCCATATTTCATGAAGATAGTTAAATTTTTTGCAAAGACAATTGTCGTTGCACCAAAAGATCAACCTGTTAATGCCCGATACAACCACTAGAGCTAATGAATCCATGAGAGGTGGCTAAGCCCATTGGATGTTGTGGTTGTGTTGCTAATATGTGGTTTTCATTGATGTCAACACTATTAGCATTGATGATTTTGAAGGCTGTATATGTCGAGGATATTGAGAAAATTATAATAAATATGTTGAAGGCTGTCTGTGAAGCTCAACGTGGTGGAAAATTCAGTATGTTTCTATTCAAGTGTTGTGATTTAAAGCCTTTGTTTTTGAGCCTATCTAGTTTATACTTTGGATGTTTTAGAGGTGTGCATCAAGATTTGTGCAAGTTGTATGTTTATGTGTTCCTACAGTTATTCTATTACTGTAGCTGATGTTTCTGGAAGAAGAGAACGTGATTTTGGTAATTTTAGATTTTGCATATGCTCGTGAATTATTCGTTGTTATTTCTAGATCATGCTCTATCCTTGTTGCACGTCTTCATTGTTTGGTGTGATCATGATTAGAGATTTTTACGCTGTGTGTTCGGGTTTTCATATTCTTGTTCGACATGGTGGTTGTAGTGTGTTGCAGATCCTTGTGGATTAATCTTTTAATGTTTGGAATGTTCGAGGAAGTTGTTTTAGGTCTTTATTATATTGTGATCGACTTCGGTTGGTGCACATTGAGATTTGTTCATGAATTGGGCTTACAGATTGTAATTCATTTATCTTTTATTTTTGGCCGACAAAGTTGTTGATGTAATTCCACGTAGTGATATATAAGAGTGATTGTTTCTTCATTTTGGAGTGTGTGTGTGTGGTGCTCAATGTACATATGAGAAGTGTGAATATGAAATATGCGAATAAAGATCAGATCATTCGATTGCAGAGTAGAGCGTGAAGAAGATTGAGCAAAGTGTGAAGACATATTTCTGTGCCTAACCAGAACTGTCATCAGGATTTTATAGAAGCTAATTTCTCAGTTCATACTCTTCAGATGGATTTAATCTGAATGTTTCTGTAAGGCAGTGAGCCTTCCCATTTGAGTAGTGAGCTCGAGGAAGTGTGCCTGAATGTATGTGCATTCCTTATTCATTTTCATTATACTTCTAACAGGGTATAATCTTGTGGACTAACATCCATCGTGGTTTTTCCCCTAACAGGTTTTCCAGGTATAAAATCTTGGTGTTCTTGTGTTTATGATGTGTTATTGATTCATGCTTTCACTGTTAATTATCAGATCTAAGATTAAAGGTTAATAAGGATAAATAAGTGTTAATTAATGTGGCAACTAATTCAACCCCCCTCTCAGTTGTCTATTCTTGTTTTTCCAACAATTGGTATAAGAGAAGGTTCCTCTGAAGAAGTTTAATAGCTTGAGGTGATCTGAGATGGCATCATACAAGAAGGATAGTCCTAGATTCGATGGAACAAACTACTCTCTGTGGAAATCCAGAATGAAGTGTCATTTGAAGTGCATTGGTGATCCCTTCTGGAATATTACAAAGAACAAATATATTATTCCTCAGAATGGTCCCTCTACTCCTGATGAGATCAAAGATGCTGAAACAAATATCAAGGCTATAGAAGTATTATTGAGTGCTCTGACTAATTCAGAGATGACAAAAGTAATGGTTCTGAAAACAACATATGAGATTTGGAAGAAGCTGGAGACATTGTATGAAGGAAATGCACAAGTGAAAGTTGCTAAGCTACAAAGTTTGAAAGGCAAGTGGGAAAAATTGAAAATGAGTGAAGATAAAAACATTATTTCTTTCATGCAAAAATTGAATGAACTAGTGATGGGTATTAGATGTGTCGGTGGAATCTTGGATGAAGAAGAGATTGTGGCTAAAGTACCCAGATCATTGCCTACTTCTTATAAAACAAAAGCTCATGCTATTGAAGAACTTAGGATAGTAACAAATGTAACAAGAGACATGCTGATTGGTAAACTTGCTTCCTTTGAATTGAGTGAATTTGGTGAATCTACTCCTAAGATAGAATTTTCATTCAAGGCTACTATATCCAGAAGAAACCAACATAGATATGATCCGGGAGAAAGTTCTAGAAATACATTCAAGTATGAAGATGAGATGAAACAAATTGAAGATGAAGAAAGAGAGTTAGAAGAGCTGGAAGCATTGATTATGAAGAGAGAAGCCAGAGGACAAGGTAAACATAAAGGAAAGTTTCCTATTAAATGTTTCTCTTGCAATAAGATAGGTCATTTTGCATCAAGGTGTTCTGAAAGAGTTCCTAGGTTCAAACCTGATAAGCCTAGATTTCAAAAGAAATGTTAATATGGTGAAGAAGGTGTTACTGATGATGAATCTAATAAAGAAAATGGAAATGAAGATGGATGGGTATTCATTGCTATCAAGGAAAATGGTACGGTGTCCACTGAATCTACTAGTGATAAGAATATTGAGAAAGATCTTGCAGCCAAAATTGAAGAAAAGGATGAATGGGTGATTGACAACAAATGCTCACATCATATGACTGGTGACAAAAGCAAGTTTATAAGCTTGGAAAAATATGACAGTGGTATTGTAAGATTTGGAGATAACAATGCTGGTGTGATTTTTGGTAGAGGCACTATTTCTCTTGGTGGTAAATATAATACTGATGATATCCTTTATGTTGAAGGATTGAAGCATAACCTATTGAGTGTTGGATAGATGGTAGACAAGGGATACAATCTTCAGTTCAAAGATGGTAAGTGCAGGATATTGGGAAGTTCTGGAAATGTAATTGCTTCAGGTACAAAGACAAAAGGTAATATTTTGCACTTGAGTGCTGCTAGTGAAATTTGTTTAATTGCTCAACTTGATGTAAGCTGGTTATGGCATAGGAGGCTGTGTCATGTGAATTTTGATAACATTGTCAAAGTAAGCTCCACTCAAGCAGTTAGAGATCTTCCTAATTTAGTGAAGCCTACTAATACTATATGCAAGGAATGTCAGATGGGAAAGCAGACTAGAATTTATTTTCGGAGCAAACAACATCATTCTAATGGAGTACTAGAGTTGATGCATATTGATCTATGTGGTCCCTCCAGAATCAAAAGTCTACAAGGAGAAAGGTACCTTATGTTTCTTATTGATGATTACTCTATGATGATATGGGTTGCCTTCTTGAGAGAAAAACATGAAGCATTGGAAAAGTTAAAAAGTTTCAAAGCTTTGGCCGAGAATGAGACATGATTGAAGATCAAGTGCTTAAGGTTAGAAAGAGGTGGTTAATTCACTTCTCGGGAGTTCAATTCTTTCTGTGAAGAACATGGAAACAAAGGATAGTTATCTGCTCCCCAGACCCCTCAACAAAACAGAGTTGTTGAGAGAAAGAACATAACAATTCTAGATGCTACTAGAACTATGATGTTGGAAGGTAACATTCCTTATATCTATTGGAGAGAAGTTGTAAGCACTGCTGTATATACTATTAACCGGATAAATGTCAATGGTAATTCTGGTAGAACTCCTTTTGAGTTGTGGTTTGGTTATAAACATACTGTTAAATATTTCAAAATGTTTGGACGTAGATGTTATATCAAGAGAGATGGAGATAGTGGCAAGTTTGATGCTAGGGGTGATGAAGGAATCTTTCTAGGTTACTCTACTAAGAGCAAGGCCTATCGATTCTATAATAGAAGATTAAGGAAAATGGTTGAAAGTGCAAATATCAGAGTTGATGAAGACATTGTTAGATCATCCAGATATTGTGGCTATGATTTAGATGACCAACATGATAGTACTAATAATGGAAAGAATTCTTTGACATAGAATCAAGTTCAAATTGTTCTGGTGACTCAAGAAAATCAAGAAGGAGAAGCTAGTGGGAGCGCATAAGAAAGAACAGAAGAACCATAAGTTCGAGAGAATCCTAAATTTCCAAGGTATGTAAAGCTAAATCATTTTGAAAATCAGATTATAGGAGACAAGAACAAAGGTGTGCAGACTAGAAGAAGAATTGTAGAAGAATATTGCCTGATTTCTAAGACTGAGCCCAAGAATGTCAATGAAGCATGTAAAGATGAATATTGGATGGAAGCAATGAAGGAAGAACTAATACAGATAGAGAAAAATGATACATGGATTCTTGTTCCCAGACCTTAGAATAAAAATGTGATTGGAACCAAATGGGTCTTTCAGAATAAGCTAAATGAACAAAGTGAAGTGGTCAGGAATAAAGCGAGACTGGTATGTAAAGGGTACTCATAGATGGAAGGTATTTATTTTGAAGAAATATTTGCCCCTGTTGCTAGAATTGAAGCTGTAAGATTATTTCTTTCTTATGTTGCTTTTAAGAACTACGAAGTCTATCAAATGGATGTAAAGTCAAAATTTCTAAATGGTGAGCTAGAAGAAGAAGTATATGTTGAGCAAACAGATGGATTTCAATTGACTGATAAAGAAGATGTGATTTTGCAATTGAAGAAAGCACTGTATGGACTCAAACAAGCCCCTAGAGCCTGGTATGCTAGATTAGATAAATACTTGTTGAAGCTTGGATTCAATAAAGGTACTACTGACAATAATCTGTATTTCAAGATGGATCAAGATAAAGAGTTGATTATTGAAGTCTTTGTTGATGACATCATTTTTGAGGGTGATGATGAATTATGTATGAAGTTTGCTGATGAAATGAAGAGTGAATTTGAGATGTCAACGATTGGAGAGCTGAAATTATTTTTAGGATTGCAAATTAATTAGTTAGATGATGTAATTTTTATATCTTAGTCCAAATATGTAAGAGAATTATTGATTTTTTTTGGCATGGAAGACTCAAAGCCAGTTGGTACACCCATGGTAACTAGATGCAAATTAACACAGAATGATGATTCTCCTAAAAAAAATCAACCAAGATACATATCAATGATTTGTGGATTACTCTATTTGACTCAGACCAGACCAGACATCATGAATGTTGTATGTATGGTTGCTAGATATCAAGCTGATCCAAAGGAATCCCATGTGACTGTTGTGAAGAAGATTTTCAAATACTTAAAAGGGACAATTGGCTTTGGTCTTTGGTATCCTAAGGATGATGATCTTACTTTGAGCGCCTTTACTGATGTTGATTGGGAAAGAGATGTGGATTAAAAAAAAGTACTAGTGGTGGTGCATTCTTCTTGGGGAGAAGTTGGTGTATTGGTTAAGTAAAAAGTAGAATTCCATTTCTTTATCTACTGCTGAGGCATAATATATTGTTGCTGCAAATAATTGCACTCAAGTAATATGGATGAAGTAGATGATGAGAGATATCAGAATTGAGTATAATGAGCTTGATGCTATATTTTGTGATAATTCAAGTGCCATAAACATTTCTAAGAATTCGGTGTTGCACTCAAAGACAAAACATATATCTATGAAATATCACTTTTTGAGAGATAAAGTGAGTGATAAAGAAGTCAGATCGGAGTATGTGCCTACAAAAGAATAGATTGCAGATATCTTTTCTAAGCCATTGCCTAGGGATACTTTTGAGTATCTTAGAGGAAAGTTAGGGGTGATTTCCCCTCCTAATCTGAACTAAGATGGAAGTCTTTGCATCAATCCATACACTCAGTCATATCTTATTCCGTATTGATGTTGTGGTGGCTGCTACTCAGGGGGAGTAGTCAGATGATTCAGATATGTGGTTAAGAGCATGTGTACCTTTTCCATTGATGTCAAAGGGGGAGAAGAATAATGTGAAAAAAATTTATAGAAGGGGGAGAAGAGTAATCAGAACTAAGGGGGAGAAGATGGAAGAGTAATGTAAGGAGGAGAAGAACAATTTGAGAAGAGTTAGTTGTATTGATGGTATTTTTCACATCATGTGTTGCCATCAATGCCAAAGGGGGAGATTGTTGGATGTTGTGGTTGTGTTGCTGATATGTGGTTGTCATTGATGTCAACACTATTAGCATTGATTATTTTGAAGGCTGTATATGTCGAGGATATTGAGAAAATTATAATAAATATGTTGAAGGCTGTCTATGAAGCTGTGAAGTTCAACATGATGGAAAATTCAATATGTTTCTATTTAAGTGTTGTGATTTAAAGGGTTTGTTGCTGAGCCTATCTAGTTTATACTCTAGAAGTTTTAGAGGTGCGCATCAAGATTTGTGCAAGTTGTATGTTTCTGTGTTCCTACAGTTATTTTGTTACTGTAACAGTAGATTAAAAGTGTAGATGTATCTTCGAATGATGAATAATCTGCAACTAGAATAACAAAGTTAAATCCTAATCTAAGTAATAATCTAAAATCTAACAACAAAAAATGAGGAAATAAACTAAAAAAAACTAAACAAATTAATGGAAAACTCTCACCGAATATGCGTTCACCCCTTCGAATTATCTTGATTGTTCTTCTCTATTTTTCCTTTTCAGTATTCTTGCCCTTAGATTTCTGTGTTTGAATGCAAGTATAACTTCATCAAGTGTCTAAGCAAAATATCGAAGATAAGTCTCTTCTCAAAAGTGTATGATTTTGGGAGGAGGAATAATGATAATGATAGGCCATTTTATAGATTTTGGGTTTTCAAACGATCAGCTCAGATTGAAAGAGAGATCGACGGATGGGATTGATGAATGCCATGCGATGTGAGTTTTGTATCAGATAGAACATGAGTTAGAACGCGAGTTAGAACACGAGTTCAGGAAAGACTGAAGATAGAGACTAAGTTAGAATGTGAGTTAGAACACAAGTTCAGGATCTTAATCTCCAAAAATAGAAGAAATAGACTTTGTATGCAAAAGCCAAAGTTGGAACTCAAAGACTAATGCTTTCGAATGCAAATAGGAGTTAGAACTAGTTAATCGACTAGTTATGACAGAGAGTCTTCTCGTAGAGATAAACAGGTGTTGAATTCAGAGATAACTGGAGAACTAAAAATAGATCTCGAGTCAAAAGGTGAGTGAATGACTTAGATAATTGAATGATAGAGGAATGTGACATAAATAATTAAATATGAATTAAATGTTAATTTAATTCAACATTCAAAAATAAGAGACTTTAATTAAATAAATAAAGTAATTTATTTAATTGACTTTTGAAAAGGATAATATAAATAATTAAATAATAAAATATTTAATTATAGATAAAGGGGGTTTAATTAAATAATACATATTTAATTAAGAAGGAAGAATTAATTAGTTAGGGACATAATTAAACAAATATGATTTATTTAATTATCCAAGTTGAATAAAGGTAATTTATGAATTAATGAATTAATTAAAAAGGGGTATTTAATTAATAGAGGAAATATGTGTTAGAAAGGTTAATTAAATAATAAACATTATTTAATCATGACCATGGATAATAAAAAATTATGTCGAAAGTGGTGTTCGCAGGCCTAGACCAATTTTCGGTGTCTACAGTTTGCCCCTCTTTGATACAATGTTGTTTCAATATTGTGTCAAAGAAAATATGCCCCAATCGTGCCCCAACATGAAACAGGTTAAGGTATGCCCCCTCGAAAAAATTGACAAATTTTTGAAAGTTTCAAAAAAAATCAAGAAATATTCTCGGTAAGTCAATTTGATAGTCAGAAATGCTATGGAGTTGACGGAAATGAATTTGGAGTTGATACGAAGGAATATGGGTCATTGGAAGTTGAAAGGTTATGTGGCCAATAGATTAGGTTAGAAGAAAAGCCATTTCAAACCCACCTATAAATAGAAATAAGGGTTAAACCTAATTCATTTGCACTTGGAGGAGTTAGAGAAAGAGGAGATTTTGCTTTGACTAGCTGACAAAATGACACCCATTCCATACACTGCGCATTGAGGTTATCGGATCCGGACATTCAGGAGACCAGCTAATGCAGGACCACCAGTATGTACTCAAAAATGAACTCCAAAGTTAATTTTGCACGTATTTTTAGGCATTAGAAAATCAATTAAGCAAATGCGGTGCGTCGTAAACGATGCATGTGCCGTCATATTCACTGCATCTGACTGTGAAACGACGCATTTGCAAAAACATGTTTAGGCTAGATTAGGCTGTTTGGGGAATGAGCACATGTGAAGCATAATGCATCGCATTTGTAGTTATGCAACACATATGCATTAGGAATAGACGCAAGTGTAGTTGTCAATCGCATATGCATTTTTGAAACACATATGTTGTAGGTAGGCAGGCTAATGAAACTACACTGCATTTGTTAAAAATGCACCAGATGTGGTTTAGTGAACCGCATGTGCAATAGTTTGAAAGGGGATGTGGG
Organism: Sequoiadendron giganteum; assembly: GCA_007115665.2. Taxonomy (NCBI): domain Eukaryota; kingdom Viridiplantae; phylum Streptophyta; class Pinopsida; order Cupressales; family Cupressaceae; genus Sequoiadendron; species Sequoiadendron giganteum. The sequence continues at coordinate 644,399,822 of CM021103.1, read as the reverse complement.
AAATCTATGACGCATATGCAATATGTACTGCATGTGAGGCTCCATGCAACACATTTGCAAAAATGCACCGCATCTGTTAAAGTGAGCCGCATTTGATTGGTAAAATTTTGAAAAAAATTTCTACGGAAAACTTGAAAATTATTGACATCTTGGTTTAAATGCAGGTGGTACTAGATCCTATTTATACGTGGGAGTCATGGCCATATACATTCAATCTGAGAGATCGATTGACAAGTGCAAAGATTCAACTTCTATGGAGACTGGGTCTACGCCACTATTTGTCGATGCCCACTATTCGGGCGAACAGGGGTATGTTGATGACACTATGCAAGCGATGGCATTCAGAGACATCGTAATTTCATTTACCGACTAGGGAGGCCACTATCACATTGGAGGATGTGTACAGGATTTTGAGACTACCGATTAGAGGAGAGCGGGTCATGCATGATACCTAGTGAGGATTGATTGAGTTAGCGTGGTTTTATCAGGTAGATGACATCAGTAGGCTCGGGATCGAGCACTATGAGATTAGATGGCTAGTATTAGCAGATAGATACGATTGGATAGACTGTATTCTATGTACATTGATTGGGGGTATAGTTCTTCTAGACAGATGGGGTCATGGATTTCCAGTGGGATGGGGAGCTATGTTGGTCGACATGTTAGAGAGCGAGACGAGGTATGTATGGGGTCCATGTCTACTCGAGATGTTATATTTTCATTTACATGACATTTCCTACAGAGATGCATAGTCATTGAGCTATGGGACTACACTGCTGATGCTATGGGGTTGGGAGAGGATAGTTGTCTTTCATCCGCCAGTTACTGTAGAGAGACCAGAGAGACATCCTTATGTGTTTTGATATACAGGACAAATTACGCAGACACATGTTGGGGACACAGGGTATTGGAGACATGCATTGGATATTCTTGATTAGTTCACATGGAGACCTTACATGGATTGTGAGGAGTGGGTGGATGAGGATATACATTTTCCATTCTGTTGACAGACACAGTATCTCATTGGGAGGACTATTTCTAGTGTTCACATCATTGGGCGACACTCGCCAGATAGAGTTCTGAGATAATTCAGTGAGGTTCAGGATGAGCCTCAGAGCAGAGTAGAGTTTGCTCGTTCATCCAGAGAGGTTCCATATTGGGGACCTATGATACCAGTAGCTACAACTGAGGCAGAGATATAGGTGTTACAACCAGTACAGTGGGGATGGAGAGATGGATTGGCAGACCCAGGTACGATGGCTACGTATGATGCATGGTGGGTGGAGCATCGACCTGTTTCGTATACAGATCCAGATCAGCCAGAACCTATAGAGAGACGAGGCACATGGCCTAGAGCATGACGGAGAGGTGGAGGTGCTAGAGTGGGGAGAGTTGGAGGAAGATATGGTGATGGTAGAGGTGGTAGACGAGGTCGGAGAGGACAGAGAGGGGGTCGGGTAGGTGCACTATCACCTATCCGTGAGGCAGTAGCTGAGGATGTACCGATGTTGGACATTGGAGGGGGAGTGTATGTACAGGCTGGGGGTGAGCATGCTACAATGGAGGTAGTGGTTGAGGAGCGTGCAGAGGTAGATGTTGCTATAGAGGATGTGGTAAAGGATTTAGATGTAGACATGGCTATAGACCCTCTGGGTGTTTTGGTAGGATACAAAGAGGATGATGTAGAGGATGATGATGAGGATGATGTGGAGGAGGATGCACTGATGGAGGAGCAGGAGAGAGAGCTTAGAGATCGGATCGTGGAGTGGAGATGAGAGGAGGATGCTCCTAGAGATGGTGATAGGGAGGATTTAGAGGAGAGACTCAGACTCATGACAATAGAGTTTGATGCAATGAGGCTAGAGAGAGACAGTGCCTACATAGAGAGGGACAATACATATGCAGAGAGGGACAGTGCTCGCTCAAAGAGGGATAGTGCTCTTATGGAGAGAGACCACGCTATAGCGCAAAGACATGAGTTAGAGCAGCAGTTCATAGAGGTTAGACGCCTTTGCAGTGGGTCCTCATTTGATGGTATGGTACGAGAGTTGGTTAGATCGATGGAGAGAGCCACCTATTACAGGGACTTATATGAGGTAGTTGTGCTAGCAGAGAGATGAGCTCCTTCATTTTCAGAGGTGCGTAGTCAGAGGTCACAGGGTAGGAGTCAGAGGACACAAAGTACAGAGGGGGTGGTAGGACCATCAAGGATAGGTCCATATGAGAGGCCTTCCACATAGCAGAGAGCACCTTCAAGTCTTTTCCCACCACAATCACCACGTGACAGTAGTGGTAGCAGGACACGATGACAAGGTTACATTTATGTAGACATTTGTTTTTTGATCAGAGAGCCTGCGAGCTCATGTTTTATTTATGGTTACATTCAGACATTGTACTGTTACACACTATTTTGAGCTATATATATATGATTTTGGCGGCTTCTATATGATATGTAGTTCTATGTTATGGATGATGCATTATTTCTACATGATTATGTTTCCTAGATGATGTATATACATGTGTTATGAATGAATGTTTCTACATGTTATGAGTTATGCATTTAATAATGATGTTATGGATGTCTTAATTTACTTATGATAATGGATGCAAATGTTCTATATGATGTTTATTTATATGTGATGGTGATATGTACATGCAATTTTTACATTATGGATGCGATGATGATGCAATGCCTATTATGTAATGAGTGAAATGCAATGCGACTATGTGGAATGATTATTAAATGTATGCAAATGCAAATGATCTAATGTTTTTATTGTGTCACAAGACTTTATCTTTATGTCAAAGAAGAGAAATGTTAAGATGAAATGAATTCAGAATGTTAATAAGAAATAATTAAGGTTGATTGATGGAGAAAAAGATATAATGAAGGTTGATCGATTGAGAAAAAGACATAATCTTTGATATATTGCCAAATACGCTATGCTTGCTTGTTATCATCATTGGGCGGGACATGGCATAGATGGATAGTACACACTATGATATGAGATAGACCATAGTGTACAAAGTCATCCATCTGCGAAAAACAGACAGTCACAGACAAGGAGTGTCTTAACTCATACTAAGGATAGTAATTGCCCCAGTCATTTTGTCGAGACAAACCACAGACAACAGACAAATAAAAGACGGGTCATGAGATGTCATTGCTCCTCTAAATCCTTGATAGGACATCCTTGAGGAAACTAGTAACATGACTCAAAAACCAATGTTTAAAAAGACAGTTGACAGACAACAACCAAAGAAAAAGAGTCCTAAGACATCGTTGCTTCTCTAAATCCTTCAAGGGACATCCTTGAGAAAGCTAGTAACTGGACTAATTCACAAATCGATAATAAGATAAGACAAAATAAGATATAAAGTCATAAAGCCAAATAAATGTATTCGCCAAAACTTGATCTTGTGGGATTGTTTGATGTTTGATGTTTGACATAGCGTAATGTGAGAGAATGACACATACCGCATAAGACGTTGAGTCTAGTTTCGACTTGGTGACTTTTGTATAAGGCATGACAAAGCCTGGTTTCAGAAAGACATGTGCCGTATAAGACGTTGGAGTCTTTTGATGTTGAAGTGACAAGCCACATGAGACTGACAATTTGATGACGTCTGTTGACAAGAAAGACATATCTTGTTTAGACATAGGTTGATCGCTTTGACAATGTGTATGATATTGACTTGATGACAATTTAAGATGTTTTGCCTTGTTGATGCATGACTTGTTTTGATTCCTTGATTGATAAAAGTGTGTGCGTGTAGATAGTGTATGACATGAAATGATACCCTAAACTATGATATGAAACTTGTGTGATAGTGATTGTGAATGAACCCTATTGGACTGACCTAGTCTGGTCTCGGGAGCTCATCAATTGATTAGCCTTGCCTATGTTGTACACGTAGAGACCTCGTAGTTCGACATGACCAATGACTTTGAATATACAAAGAGTCATGATTTAAAAGTGTGTGATACATGACAAAACTAGATTGATAGACCTAATGCCTCGGGGGCACATCGATTGATGGCCTTGCCTACGTCCCAGTCACAGAGGCAACGTAGTTTGACTATGATTGACTGAACATGAATGACTTGACTCTGTTTTTGGTATTTTCTGACATGTTTTTATTTTTTTGGATTTTTGAAGTTTTCCAATGTTTTTGGGATTTTTCAAGACATTTTCAATGGTGTGACGTTATGTACAAGGTGTTAGGGCATAGAACAAATATCTGCCCCTAGTCGGGAATAAGATTTGGAAGATGGAGTGGGTAATGTGACAGAATGGATGTTAGGTGTCAATCATTCTAAGGAATGGATAAGACAACCATGAGTGATGGTGAAAAAGTACAATTAGAATGATGGTAGACGGAAGAGCGAGCTTGACTACACATGGCGCCTGTTTGCCAGGTTCTCACCATAGTACCTATCCATAGCGCCATCGAAGTAGTTTTCACTATTGGACGGATTTATTTCTCTTTACTTTTTTGATTTTCTCAAATTTTTTGGTGTTACAAAGATGCCTGTTTGCCAGGTTTTCATCAAGGTAACCATTTTTTTGTATTTTTCTAGATTAAGACACGGATTCTCAGAGACTAAGCATAGAACCTCTTTAGATGCAGACTGTTGATAGGGGACAAAAGTGGCTCTCCTTCAGGAGTAGAGAGTTGGTACACTCCTGATCCAAAGGCTTCGGTGATGATATAGGGCCCCAACTAGTTAGGCTCAAACTTACCTGGTTTCTCTCTTTCAGCTTGGTTCTTAGGATTCTCCATTAATACCAGGTCAGCAATGTCAAAGTGTCTATTGAGAACCTTCCTATTGTAACTACGATGAAGACAGTTCTGATATGCTTGCAAATGATCTAATGATTTTTGTCTTCGTTCATCCAGCAATTATAGCTCTTGTAACCTAGAGACACGGTACTCTTCATTGTCAATATGACCCTTCAAGGATACCCTTAGAGAAGGTATTTCAACCTCAATAGGTAAGATAGCTTCGGACCCGAATACGAGTGAATATGGAGTGGCGCCGGTGGGAGTACGGATGCTTGTGCGATAAGCCCATAAGGCAGGATTAAGCTATAGGTTCCAGTCACAACCAACGTCATTGATAGTCTTTGTAATTATTCTAACAATAGTCTTATTAGATGCCTCAACTTCCCCATTACCTTGTGGGTAATACAGGGTGGAGAAATGGTGTTTGACGTGGAATTCTTCACAAAAATGGCATACTTCTTGGTTCTTGAATGGGCAACCATTGTCTGTGATTATGGATTAGGGTACACCATACCGACAAATGATATAGTTTAGGATAAACTTAGATATTTGTGTCCCGGTTATGTATGTCATGGGAATAGATTCAATCCATTTGGTGAAGTATTCGGTGGCAGTGATGATGAACTTATGGCCGTTGGATGATGGAGGGTGTATCTTACCTATGAGGTCAAGTCCCCATTAGGCAAAGGGCCATGGTGAAGTAATTGGATGATGCTCCTATTCTGGCACTCTTATCAAGTCTCCATGTATTTGACATTGTCTACATTTCTTTACAAAGACTTATGAGTCTTTCTATATTGTAGGCCAACAATAACCTAGTCTCATAATCTTGTGGGCTAGAGTAGGACCACTCGAATGAGATCCGCATATACCCTCGTGTACCGCTCGCAAATTTATTTGTGCTTCTTCAGCATCGAGACATCTCATAAGGGCGTTATCTAAGGTGCATCTATACAAGGTTTCTCCAATGATGTTATACTTGGCTGAATTTCAGATGAAGGTTCGACATTGGTTATTGGACAAGTCTTGAGGTAGGGTTTGGTCAGTGAGATAATCGAATATGTCTTTATACCAAGGAGATGTAGGACCAACAATGGTACACACTATCGTAGTATCAGAGACATCATAAGCGGGGACCAACATCTGTTCAACTAGAAACTCGAACTTAGGCACATTACTCGGAATATCCAACAAGGAACCCATGGTTGCCATAGCATATGTAGCTCTATTTTGGATATGTGGTATTTGTTGAAAAGTTATGTCATTGAAATACTGTTTGAAACTATTAGCCATTCATTTGTAAGGTGCAAGATTTTCATCCTTAGTCTCGTAGTCATCATTTACCTGTTGAATTACCAGTTGAGAGTCGCCAAAAACATGTAGGCTCTTAATTTTCCATTGAGCTACCATTTTTAACCCTATCACTAAAGCTTTGTATTCTACTATATTGTTGGTACAAGGAAAAGCAATCCTGAATGATTTGGTAATGGTATCACCTTGAGGTGTAACAAATAAGATACCAGCTCTTGAACCACGATTTGTATGTGACCGATCAAAGTAGAGTTTCCATTCGGTTTTAATGTCAATGTTGAAGAGAAATTCATTTGGAAAATCTACCACTAATGGATGGTCTGCCTTCATAGGTGCATCAACTAATTGATATGTAATCACCTGTCCTTTTATAGCCTTCCTTTCGATATACTGAATGTCATACTCGCTAAGTATCATAACCCATCTAGCTAATCGACTTGTTAAAGCTGTTTTACTTAGGAGGTATTTAAGTGGATCAATCTTTACAATTAACATTGTTTTTCGATTGAGCATATAGTGCCAAAGTTTTTGGGTAGAAAAAACCACTGCAAGACATGCACGTTCTATGTTGCTATAGTTCAATTCATAGCCCACTAAGGTACGACTGATATAATAGACTGCTCTCTCATGACCTTGATCATCGTGTTGTGCGAGAAGAGCCCCTAATGCCGACTGAGTTGCTGAGATGTAAAGTATCAATGGTTTTTCATCTATAGGTGGGATTAAGACTGGTGGAGTAAGCAAATAGTCCTTGATTTGCTAGAAGGCTTATTGACATTTAAGGGTCCATACAAATGGTACTCCTTTCTTGAGTAGATGCTGAAATAGGTGTATTTTATCCGCCAGTTGTACTATGAAATGCCTAATTGACTGTAATCTCCCCTGTAGGGTTTTGAGTTGACCAATGTTGATTGGAGGAGGCATTTCTATGATAGCTCTTACCTTCTCTAGATCTACTTCAATTCCCCTTTGAGAGATGATATACCCTAACAGTTTCCCTGATTTCACTCCAAAGACACACTTCTTCGGATTTAGCCTGATGTTGTAATTCTCTAGCCTCTGGAATATCTTGTCTAAAACCTTTAAATGATCTTCCCTTGTTTATGATTTGGCTATAATGTTATTTACATAATCTTCCATGAGGGTATGTACAAAGTCATGGAAAATCGTAGTCATGGCCCGTTGATAGGTAGCCCCTGCATTCTTAAGGCCAAATGGCATAACATTCCAACAATATGTGCCCCATGGACACGTGAAAGCTGTCTTGTGTTGGTCTTCAACTGCTATCTTAATCTGGTTATATCCAGAGAAACCATAGCATCTTGTATCCTGTTGTAAGATCTACTATCATGTCGATATTCGGCAAAGGGAAATCATCTTTAGGACATGCCTTATTGATGTCTCTAAAGTTAGTGCAAATGCGAATGCCCCCAGTTGGTTTAGTCACTGGTACAAGATTTGATATCCAATCTACATAGTCTATTGTCCTTATGAATCCTACATCCAAGAGTTTCTTAAGTTCTACCTTGACTAATAGTGCAATTTGCGAATGCATCTTCCTCAACTTCTATTTGACTGGCTTAATACCTGGCTATAGTGGTAAATGATGCAATATTAGGTCTGGATCCAGCCCAGGCATGTCATCATACGACCATGCAAAGTTTATTTGTCTCTTTGTGAAGAAGTCCTTAAACTCATGTTTTTCTATCTCTGTTAAAGAAGCTGCAAAATATACCTTCTGAGGATTCTCTTCTGTACCTATGTTGACTTCAACAGATTCTTCTACTAGCATCAGTGACTTTTCCTGTTCAACAGGGAGAATATTTAAACCTCTATCCTTGGGTGCCTCTGAGAGGTTTTCGCCCTCGGATACGTCCTTTATTTTGACTTTTTCTTCGTCCAAAGGTGCCTTTTGGTTTTCACCTAGGGACTCATCATTTTTCTTTTTATTGTCTTTTTTCTTTTCATTCTCATTTTTGTGACTAGAGGTGTAAATAGACTCCCCAAAATATGCTTTATCATCCAAGTCTATGGTAAAACCTGCTTTATGATCCCCTCTTGGTATGCCTTCTCTAAGTCCCATGAACTCAGCAATCGCTTTGTCATTCTCGAATGTATCTATGATAGGTGTACCTTGTTGATCCCAGTCGATAAGTTCGGGATATATAAGGGGCATGCCATCATCGGATTTTTTAAAGGTAGCTACTGACAAGGTGAATATAGAATGGTTGACATGGTCACAAAAGTTTTGGACTAACTCCTTCTTATTCTTCTTCCTAGGTGTAGGCATACTCTGATGTGGGACTATAGTAAGGGCAGATTCGTCAGAAGATGGTTTTTCAGGTGCCCAAGATGCATGATCAAGGGTTTCCCAATAATAGTTCTCTTGCCATTATTTTTTGGACAAGTGCTTCCTAGGATGAGGACTAGATAGTTTTGGTACAGGTTTCACGTTTAGGTCCAATTCTCCAAATAGGGCATCTATGTTCATGGTACTAGTAGATGAAAGGGACTCCCATTCACCATTGCTTGAGTAAGGGGATTCATCATAGACTGGAGGTTTATCATAAACTGGGGGAAGTGGTTCAAGAGATATCTCGATGTCTATGCAAGCAGTCACTTCCTCTTGAACTAATGACGAAGTACCAGGAAACCCAATTCTAAGCGGTTGACACCCTAGCCCTAAGTATTTTGGTCATGGATAGACAGTGATTGGTTCCATCCTTCCATTTTGATATAATCCTAACCCACCGTGTTCGTCATAGCCTTCATTTTTCATTATCTTAAATCCTTTTCCATACTGGTCCTTGGCTATTTGAATAGGTAGGGAGGGGTATTCATGTTCTTCTTGATACAACCAGGAATCACCTTGATCCAAAATTTCTTCACTTAACTCTCCCCATTTTGTTAATGTCATTGTAGGGGGAACATGAAATGTGACCACTGACTGTCTTCTATCTGCCATGGGTAAACCATATGCCTTAGGTGGAATCAGTTGATTGACGCAGTATGATGCCTTTATATTATATTCGCCACAACCCTTGTCTTGGATCTCGAGTTTAGGAGTGGATGCTGGTGGTTTGAATGAAATGGACTTAGTGAGACGTGATGGGTCAACGCATTGGGATAAAGTGGATGATGAAGCTTCTTGGTTAACTGGTACTTGTCATTGTGGAATTTCCCTTAGGCTTGTACAATACTGAAAAGGATCTGGATCACCATCAATGGTGATATTTGTGCCATTATACGAGAACTTGAGACATTGGTGATATGTTGAAGGTACAACTTTCATTGCGTGTATCCAAGGTCTACCTAACAACAAGTTGTACGGGAGGGTGAGATCCAAGACTTGGAATCTGGTGTTCATGATTGCTGGGCCAATTCGGATAGGGAGTGTGACAACTCCTTTGGACGATCTTTCCTCATCATCGTAAGCCTTGATGACTATACTCTTAGAGGTATCTACACAGTCTTCTAAGAATCCTAATGCCTTAACCAATTTAAGGGTACATAGGTTCAAACCTTCTCCTCGGTCTACCAAGACTCGTCGGACTTTGTTTTGATGGACTAGGAATTCAAGATGTAAGAGGTCATTATGATCAGACTTTTCAGTTGAGTAATCCTGTTGGGAAAATGTGGCATGATGCGAGTTGGTCAAATATCCCACCATTTCTTCGAAATGATTGACATCTAAGTCTGTAGGAACAATTGTATTCTGTAGAGCTTTGTCAAAAATGGCTTGATGCCCAGGTGACAAATTCAACAATTACAAGATAGATATTTGTGCGGGGTTTTTACTCAATTGATCGAGAAGGTTGTACTTAAAATTGGAAGCTTGTGTAGGTGGCTTGGAAGAAGGACCATGAATAGTAATCTTAGTTCTGCGTGTGTTTACATTACATTCTGGATGCTTCTTAATGGTGAAGGTATTGACATTCTCGTTTGCGGCTCAGAGATAGTTTATGATCTTTCCTTTACCATAGTTATACTTGGTATTGTTATAATTGGCCGATGGATTATTTTGGGGTCCCAAACTAGAGGATTTTCCTTTTGTGTGGTCATGTAATGGGTCCGTGAAGACCTTATGATCACTGTTCTTGGTGTTTTTCTGCCCACCAACCTCTATGGTTCCATTTTCAACAAAGTCTTGTATTATATTCTTGAGTTGGCAACATTGTTGGAGGTTGTGCCCTTTCGTTCGATGATTGTCACAAAAAGAGTTATCATGCCACCATGAAGGTTTGAACTATCCAGGATCATAATCTCTTGGTTCCAAAGGTTTGATGAGATTATGTTTAATCAACTCTTTGAAAATTGTCTTAATTGGTTGTCCCAAAGGTGTAAATTCACGTGTAGGAAATCTTCTTTGTTGTAGTCTTTGTTGTTGTGAATTTTGGACATAGTTAGCTGTTTGATCTAGACTATTCATCGTGTCTTGATTGGAATTGTAACCTCTAAGTGTGATAACTGGTCCCGAATGTACGTGTTTAGCATCAACAATGCCGTCATTTGTAACATTCTTGTTTCTAGACCAGAATTTGTTTCTATCATTTGGCGCATTTTGATGTTGGACAACCGGATTTCTGCCTGGTACTTTTATTTCTCCTTTGTCTATAAGGTCTTTCTCAAGGATGATGCCCTTTTGTATCAAGTCTGAGAATGAAGTACAACAGTGTACCCTTAAGTCAGTTCACAATTTGGGGTTGATGTTCTCTAGGAATATTATGACCTTTTGTTTTTCCGGTATTTCAACTGGACATCTACTAGCTAGAATTTTGCATCTCTGGAAGAAAGTGGTGAAAGTTTCACCATCTTCTTGTGTCGTGTGGCACAAGGTTGCAATTGTTACCTCATTGTCTATGTTAAAGGTGAAATGTTTGACAAAATTTTCAGCTAATTCACCCCAAGATCGTATACCATATGGTAATTTAGAAAACCATTCCAGTCCTATCCCGACAAGGGTTTGTGGAAATAGTCTCATCAAGTATGTGGGGTCATACAATATGTCCATGCATGCTGTTGAGAAATCTCTAATGTGTTCTATAGGATTCTTTCTCCCATTATACCTAGGCAAAATCGGTATAATGTATCCATGGGGGAAAGGTGTCATGTAAAGTGCTTTGTCAAAGGGACATGGACATAGGTCTTGCACTGAGATAGTTCATTTTCCTGACATAGACATGTTGTCCATCTACTGTTGAAGAGTTTGCATATGGTTTTGAAGGACATTGACTTGTGTCAAGGACACGGTGTTTGTGATATTTGGATCAATGTAGGTGTTTTGATATGTCATGTTCTGTGACGGGTTATGATTGGGCAAGGGAATATATCCTGTCAAAATATTCCGATTTGGTATAGGGATATTCCCTATCTGAATGGTTTGAGTTGGTATAGGAATGCTTCATGTTTGAATTATCTAATTTGGTATAGGAATGCTTCCTATCTGAATGATTTGGTTTGGTATAGGTATATTTCCGCCAACTTTGGTTCTTTTACCAGTCGTGTTGGTGCCAAAGGGGTTGGAGGAAGTTTCCCCCGTAGTAAATTATAAACCTTGTGTTATGTTGAAGGGGGTTGTGTTTACAATTGACGATGTTTGAGTTGGTATACCAGTTGGTATCACTGCCGTAATTTGGGGAATAGAGATAGTTAACATTGCAGTTTGGGATGGTTGAGTTGACTGTATTTGCAAGGTATGAATATCAAATCCTATGGGTAGTTTGACACCTTCTGCTAGCAACTTTGCTAGATAATGTTGAGGATCATTTAGCAAACATTCATCCATAAAGGATGAAAATTCAGGATCTTGTACTGCTTCATCTATGTCTTCTATGTAAATTTGACCATGTGTGTCTCTAGTGACATGTTTTTCAAGCAAAGGCTTGTGTGGTCTTTTACTTCCTGATGGTTGGTTTTCGAACGGATTGATGAATTCGTTGGGGTCTATCATTGCTTTGTGTTTCTTTTTGGACCTTATTTCGACCATGAAAAATTTGCTCAAAATGGGTAATGCAGACTATGTCTAAAAACTGATATGACCTATGTTTATGTTTTTGGATTTTTTTGACAATAAATGACGTAGCTAAGATGGTTTCTAAAAAGACGTATGATAGGACAGACAATATGCAAAATTTCGAGTAGACTATGACGATAAATGAGTCTAAGATAGTATAACCTACCACCTATGGAATAAATGCATGCAATGACTTGTTTTTGACCAAGGAACTTGATTGTATGACGAGGATAGTTGACAAGGTGAATTTTTCAAACTAGACCGTTGAGCTGAAAAGATCCACTAGATGGGACTAAAGTGACAAGGTTCAATGATTTTGATAAACAATAACATGAACGTTTCAAATGACGAGGAAAGTTATATATTCTGTGATATGTAATTTCCTAGGGAGTATATATATGCATGCAACTTAGGATGACTATGACTAAGACGTTTACTATGACTAAGACATATATGACACCTAATGATGGTAACTAAGATGTATATGACACCTAATGATGCAAGGTTTTTGAGCAAAATTATCCAGTTTTCTAATCCAAGGTTGATCCTAAAAACCTAAAGTAAATAATGACAATGATGTTTCAGACTCAGCTCGCGGTTTTTGATGTTTTCTGTTGATAGGCAAATATGGTTCACCTAACAGTTGCGGTTCAGATTTTGATAGATGCGGCTTTTTGACAGTGCATGCAGCGTTTCTAACAGTTGCGGTTTTTCCTATGACAAATGCAATTTACAGATACACATGCGGCTCGCAAACTGACAGATGCGGTTTGCATGCACACATGCGACTTAGAATGTGACAGTTGCGACTCGTTATATGCAGACCATGAAAAAGTGAATGTTTTGATAGAAAGATGCGGCGTTTCCCCTAACAGATGTGACTCCCTAATACATATGTGGCGTTTAAACTGACAAATGCGACTCGGTTTTCTGATAGTTGAATTTTTCCTGAAAGTTGTTGACTGACTTTGTTTGTTTGATCAAGAATTTGACGAGTACAACAAAGAGTAAACACAACAATCAATATATTTTCAGTTTTTGTGATGGAAGGACTGTTAAGACTCGAAAAAGAGTTACAACCTAGGCTTTTAGGATAATACTTGTCGAATTCTTACTTGGATTTCTCTAGCTACGCATATTTATGGTGAATGACTAGTAGCTTGACCCCACTGGCTCCCCTCCATGACACTCATTTATACGGGGAAGCCAAGCTACTATATCCATGAAACTCCCATGGCATACATTTCATTTCCACACATAAATCATAAAAATGTAAGACGACTTCATAGGGCCGACCTTGCTGCGCCAACAAGTAGGTAGGATTTTGGTAACTCTATAATAAGGTGTTTAATAGGGGCATTCCATTCGTGGGACACTATCCAACATCGACGAGAGTCCATTTCTGTCCATCTCGTCGGAATAGTGCATGTGATTTGTGGGCTTTCCCTAATAATCCACTTTTCTATACCGGCTGGAAGTCGCTTGGCTTTAGCGTGCTATTGGTCTAAGTCATCTTAGGGTGAGTAATTTTTCTCACCAAGACAGGCCCAAGTTCTAGAGTCAGTAACCATTTCTCTTACACCCAGGATCGCATGACTATGCAAGGGGAGAGGATACTTCGGTGTACTGAATCGTAAGGGTTACAAATGCGTGCAAAGCACCAAACAAAGAAGACAATGGTTCTTTTTAATCCAAACGACAATTTTCTATCTATCAATCAGAAAATTCATTTTAATCCCACACGACGATTATCTATCTACCAAACAAAAGATTGCTTAAATAAATAAATTAACACAAAGGCATTAGGTCCTGCATGCAAATTTATCAGTAGTTCATTGTCCTTTAGCTTCCGTCTTGTAGAAAATTATCTTAGGTTTTTAAATGTCTTCTATGCTTCGTCCTGCAAAACTATGTTATTCCACCTTGACACAACTGAAACAAACATTAGCGAAAATCCAAACAACCTAAAACGCGAAAACTGAAAATATGGATGTATGGAAATGACCAAAAACCAAAAAAAAAATACCAGGCAGATGTGGCTTTTGGAGCCACAGATGCGGTTTGACTGTTGACAGGTGGATGCGGTTTGTGAATTTTGTTGACAAGCGGATGCGATTCGTGATTTTGTGGATGCGACTTTTGATGACATATGCGTCGCTATTTTTCACAGATGCGGTTCATGGATACAGATGCATCATTTTGCGGAACAGATGCGGTGTGTCATACGGAAAAACGGAAAGACGAAAATATGTGCAGATTTTGAAGCGTGTTCACGTCGGGTTCACCAAAGGTAACAACAGATTAAAAGTGTAGATGTATCTTCGAATGATGAATAATTTGTAACTAGAATAACAAAGTTAAATCCTAATCTAAGTAATAATCTAAAATCTAACAACAAAGAACGAGGAAATAAACTAAACAAAACTAAACAAATTAATGGAAATCTCTCGCCGAATATGCGTTCACCCCTTCAAATTCTCTTGATTGTTCTTCTCCATTTTGCCTTTTCAGTATTCTTGCCCTCAGATTTCTGTGTTTGAATGCAAGTATAACTTCGTCGAGTGTCTAAGAAAAATATCGAAGATAAGTCTCTTCTCAAAAGTGTATGAATTCGGGAGGAGGAATAATGATAATGACAGGCCATTTTATAGATTTTGGGTTTTTGAACGATCGACTCAAATTGAAAGAGAGATCGACAGATGAGATTTATGAATGCCATGTGATGTGAGTTTTGTATAAGATAGAACGTGAGTTAGAACACGAGTTCATGATCTTAATCTCCAAAAATAGAAGAAATAGACTTTGTATGCAAAAGCCAAAGTTGGAACTCAAAGACTAATACGTTCGAATGCAAACAAGAGTTAGAACTAGTTAATTGACTAGTTATGACAGAGAGTCTTCTTGTAGAGATAAACAGGTGTTAAATTCAGAGATAACTGGAGAACTAAAAATAGATCTCGAGTCAGAAGGTGAGTGAATGACTTAGATAACTAAATGATAGAGGAATGTGACATAAACAATTAAATATGAATTAAATGTTAATTTAATTCAACATTCAAAAATAAGAGACTTTAATTAAATAAATAAAGTAATTTATTTAATTAACTTTTGTAAAGGATAATATAAATAATTAAATAATAAATATTTAATTATAGATAAAGGGGGTTTAATTAAATAATACATATTTAATTAAGAAGGAAGAATTAATTAGTTAGGGACATAATTAAACAAATATGATTTATTTAATTATCTAAGTTGAATAAAGGTCATTTATGAATTAATGAATTAATTAAAAAGGGGTATTTAATTAATAGAGGAAATATCTGTTAGAAAGGTTAATTAAATAATAAACATTATTTAATCATGACCATGGATAATAGAAAATTATGTTGAAAGTGGTGTTCGTAGGCCTAGACCAATTTTCGATGTCTACAATTACTATAGTTGATGTTTCTAGAAGAAGAAGAGAATGTGATTTTGGTAATTTCAGTTGTTGCGTATGCTCGTGCATTGTTCGTTAATGTTTCTAGATCGTGCTCTATCCTTGTTGCATGTCTGTGTTGATTAGTGTGATCATGATCGAAGATTTTTCTACTTTGTGTTTGGGTTTTCATGTTCTTGGCCGACATGGTGGTTGTAGCATGTTACAGATCCTTGTGGATTAATCTTTTAATGTTTGGAATGTTCAAGGAAGTTTTTTTAGGTCTTCATTATGTTGGGACCGACTTTGGTTGATGCACATTGAGATTTGTTCATGAATTGGGCCGACAGATTGTAATTCATTTATTTTTGGTCGATAGAGTTGTTGATGTAATTGCATGTAGCGGATATATAAGAGCGATTGTTTCTTCATTTTGGAGTGTGTGTGTGGTGCTCGATGTATGTATGAGAAGTGTGAATGTGAAATGTGCGAATAAAGATTAGATCATTTGATTGCAAAGAAAAGTGTGAAGAAGTATTTATGTGCCTAACCGGAACTATTATCAGGCTTTTATAGAAGCTAATTTCTTAGTTCATACTCTGCAGATGGATTTAATTTGAATATTTTTGTAAGGCAGTGAGCCTTCCCATTTGAGCAGTGAGCTCTAGGCAGTGTGCCTGGATGCATGTGCATTCCTTATTCATTTTCATTATACTTCTAACAGGGTATATTCTTGTGGACTAACATCCATTATGGTTTTTCCCCTAATAGGGTTTCCACATATAAAATCTTGGTGTTCTTATATGTTATTGATTCATGCTTTCACTGTTAATTATCAGATCTAAGATTAAAGGTTAATAAGGATAAATAAGTTTTAATTTATGTGACAACTGATTCACCCCCCCTCTTAGTTGTCTATTCTTGTTTTGCCAACAAAGCCATGTCATGAACCTGAGCGCTGCACTACACAACACAAGGAGACCAAGGGTGCACACCTTGCAACAATTCCCCCTAGTGCAAGTGAGGGGTTCAAACCCAGGACCCAGGCTCTGATACCAATTATTGCAAAGATAGTTGCTGTTGCACCAAAAGATCAACATGTTAATGCCCGATACAACTACCAGAGTTAATGAATCCATGGGAGGCGGTTAAACCATGCCACAAACCCAAGTGCTACACTGTACAACACAAGAAGACCAAGGGCACACACCTTGGAACAAAATTCCTTTTGGATTAATGAAATTTATCTTTTTTTGCATCAACATTTAAGATGACAATTTGTAATCTAAAATTTTGATTGAAAATCAAAAAATTAGATACTATGATCTATATCATTGATACAAAAAACATAACTTAATCCAAAAGAACTCTACTAATAGAATTGATTACACTCACTCATACCCATAATAATAGATCAAATATCAAAAACACATCAATCTCAAATTTGATTCCCTCTAATACTATATGTTGTTGTAAATAGACTTGTTTTACCTATCTAGGTCCTATTTACATGTTAAGTCCACTTAGGTCCTAAGATGGGATATTTCTAGTTAGTGTTAGTTGTCACTAGATCTTATCTTATCTTTTGGAATATAATGTTTGTGTCCTAGGATTAAAAGACATGCCATGATATTGTCTAATCCTATCTCACAACTTTCCTTTATGAAAGGCATCATACGTACATCACATATTCAATATGGTAATCTTGTATCCATAATCATAGCATGATATTTCTGTCATTTCTCTCTTGTGGAAGTTATTGTTGTTTTTTAGGTGATCTTGTGGTGTTAAGGAGTTCAGCATAAACTCCTACACTTCAACCTTCCTTCTCCACCTTCTCTTTCCACTAAAAACTATAAATATAATGTCTTAATATAGTAAAAAATCTATACAAAAGATAAGATATCCATTTGGGATCTTCATAAAACCCCCTCTCATTAGGACATCATTCAACAAGCCTCGTAGAAAAAAATATTTCAACCATCTATATAACTCACTAAACTAGCATTTTATTATTAAATCTATGTAGGATATTTGTTTCTCCCCATTTAAAAACTCATCCTATTTTGTAGGAAGCCTTTTAGTAATTATAGTGATAAGATATAGGAGTTCTAACAGGGTACTAATTGATAATAGTTTGGGAATAAATATTTATATCATATACTTTCTTGGTAATATTAAAGTTAGTTAATCATTATTATATAATTCTAACCTTTCCATTCATGATCTTGACAATGTTAGTTAGGAACCTCTAGGAACAACTACAATACCTATCATTGTTGGCATCATTACTAGATAGTAAAATTGATCATCATTTTATTCTTGGTTGTCCATGGATCCATATAATTTATGTCATTTCATCCACTTTTATTTCATATTTAAAATTAATGTACAACATTCACTCCTATACTATTTATGATGATGAGGCCCATCTCTAATTTTTTCAAACTATTGAAATTTAAACTCTTTCACCCAACATGTATTTCACCCCTTGATCAATTGTTTTTCAAACAAGGCTCACATAAATCCTCTCCCAACACTTTTTCAAATTCTTCTACTTAATATAAACCTCTTTTAACTAACATTAAATCATCTCTTTCTACACCTTTAAGTGGCATAGGTCTTCCACATCCACTACACCTACTTCTCAACATATATTTGAACCCTCTTAATATTATCAATCTCCACCTCCTAATCCATTACTTAGGGATGATTGGATCTCTTTAAACTTCAGCCCTTATTATTTTGGCAAAGGTAAATCTCCTCTCTATCACTTTTATACCTCCACCTTACACATTAAGACTTGTTCTTATGGTTTATCTCCTCATAACTAAACAAATCACTCCCATATTATTCATAATTCGAGTAATTTTCCTAGTGATATAATCTCTAAAAAATATACTAATTTCTTACGCATTAATTAGTTAAAAAAAATCTCTTGTTAGTATTGGTGAATGCAAAGTTAATCTCATAGGTTTAAGCATTCCCACATTAATTATTAACCAACATACTCAAAATAATTTTCCCAAATATCCCTCTTCATATTATCCTTCTTCTTCATATCAATGAACCTTACTATTGTATATCCCCCTTTCTATTCTCTTGACTTGAGATATTATATGGAAAAGGGTTTGAGACATTTGTAAACTTTGGATGTAAGGGAAAAGTCCATGGCCCTTGAGAAGATGATATTATTGAACCTATTCAAATTAAAACATACAGGTTCATAGAATCACTCTTAGATATTCCCCTCCTAAAAATTCCTTAATCTTATAGTTTTCCACCATCCTTTACAATTTAGAGAAGCAAGATACAATATTAGACTTTTTTTGATGGCATACCTAACTTATGTACTATATACACTAAAAATTTATTCAATATCTTTCTATGTATGATTGAGATACATCACATACTCTCTTATCATATTATTTGTCTATTCCATACCATTACGTATTATGACTTGCTCCTTTGGCCATGATAACCTAAATGACCCATGAGCAATTTATCCTTGGATTTTTATTGAGCTCTAATTTTTTGAATCTTTCTCCTATTCATCCATTATATCCTAGAAAAATAGTTCTTGTTGATAACAAAAAAATTCATGTTGATGGTTTCAATGATAATGGAAACCATTTGATTGCTAATAAGGTTGATGCACAATTTTTAATTGTTAGGGTCCATGCTAATTTATATTATTAATATGTTGAATAAAATATTATGCATCTCATGGTATGGATGTAAAGATTATTTATAAATTTATGAAATACCTTCTTCCTCTATTTCTACATTATTGAATATATTTTTAGATTGGGAAATAGCATAAAATAACCACTAAGCCTTATTATATGCAGTAAGTCAAATAAATGAGAAGGTTATCAAGGTGAAATTATGATAGTACTATAATTCAATATGTATATACAAAATAAGTTTTAGATAATGAATACTTGAATCCAAATTATTATACTCAATCAGAAGTATTTCTAAAGATCACTAATTAAATAATGATTCACACTTTTGGTTGGGTTATTTTACTTCTTAATGTGGTCCCTAAGGCCATACAAATATTATACCATGCTAATTAATTTGTTTGGACATATTTTCCATTGTAGTGTAGGAAAATGCATACCCTTGCATTTTCACACTTGTTTGGGCCTGCCTTGCTTTATTTATCTCTATTTGTGTCTTAATTGGTCCTATTTTGTATCCACAAGTGTAATAAACTACATCTTTTTATGGATAATCTCGACAAACATCAATGGATAGATGATAATTTAATGATTCTGTCTGAGTGTCCCTAATTTTTGAGTCGGGACTAAGATGCCACCTAGGGCATCTTTGTCCCCCAAAGGTCTTGGGACCCTAATTTCAAATGGACCTTAAATGGGCCTCTTTTTGGAGTCTGTGCCTCAAGTTTTTAGCCTTGGGACTAAGATACCACCTAGGGCATCTTAGTCCCCCTTAAGCTTTTTTCAGGATTTAATTTCAAATTATGGTAGGATTTATCCTCCTTTAATTAATGGATTCATATGTGGGCTCATTGTGGTGTAATTTTGAGATATTAAGAATTAATAGGTATAAATACAAGGTTCTTTCACTCATTTTCATCTCTAAGAATCTAACAAGAAATCTAAGCATCCAAGCATTCAAGAGAAATTCATCAAGATTCAAGCATCATATCAAGGAGATTGTTGCATCATGTGTGTTTTTGAGCTAACATTTGTGATGCAGGGTTTTGATTCAAGTAATCAATTCAAGTCCATATCTATCAAGCATTCATTGGATTCAAGGTCTATATCCAAGCTAGCTATTTCACACAAGTTTGTAGATTTCATAGCAAGGGTTTGGTGAGTTGTAAGATTGCATGTTGTTCATTCATCATTTCCCTTCATTTCATTTCATTTCAAGGTTTAATTACCAACAAGGTGTTTGACCAAAGAAAACCCCTATTTACTAACAATCAACAAGTTTTCCCCTCTTGTGTGTTTGTGATTGCAGATTTAGGTCGAAGACTTGAAAATCATTTGAAGTGCAAAGTTGCAAAGTTGTATTACAAAGTTGTTAGCTTCACGAAAACTCACCTATAGGCCAAATTCGGAAGATTCAAGACCCGATATTAGAGAAGAAGGAAGTGCAAACATTGAGCCTCAGGACCACATTCAAAGATTTCATAAATTCTAGATGGGACTAAGTCGCCACCTAGGGCATCTCAGTCCTCTTGAAGGTATTTTGTAGAGATTATTTCAGATCCGGTTTCGACATCCAAAGATTCCATATTTTCCTTGAAAAATAGCAGCGGGACTAAGTCAATAGTAAGGGCGTCTTAGTCCTCCATAGCACTTTTTGATAACTTATTTACATTTCTAGAACTCCTAGGTACACATACCCTAACTTACATTATTGCATTATTCATTTAGCTTGCATTGTTAAGTTTTGTAAGTTGAATGCTAAGTTATCTTTTCCAAGCTTTTGCTGGGTGGTGAACCCCTCAAAGCCTAAAAGAACCCTTCCTAGGTCTTCCTTGTTGAGAATTGACTCACCCTTGAGGTTGATAGTCAATCCAATTAATATTCCTAGGAACTTATTGAATGACAATAGGAGAATAGTAGTGTTCTATGACCTAGGTCATATAGCATCACCATTTTTCATACGGTCCATCCATATTTCTTCATAGAACATATCTTGAGAAATTGAAGGTTGTCCTTTTTTTCATACATCCATGTGTTAAATACATCTGCAAGCATAGAATCATTAAGTTTACATGAGATGCATATGATCCTTTCTTTGGATGCTTACATACATACACCCAATGAACCTCCTTATGAAAATGAGAAATAATTTTTTGAGGTGTAACAAAATAGGCTAGACGAGAAAAGGAGAGAAAAGTAAAACTAGAATGACACGTGATCATATCAAGAATACATTAACTTATATTCCAATTGGGAAGGATAAATTTATTGTATTATAAAAGCTTATATTTAATGATAAAGGCAACAAATCATTGATTCAAAAGAAAAAAAAAAAGTGATTCAACAAATGTAGATCCTTTCATGAGTCCAACTCCAAAGAAGAAAGATAAATGGATAAAGAAATAAAATCCTACAATTAAACTTATTGCTAGTGTGTTCACTAAGATTACTATCTCCTACCAAGAGGAAAAAAAATTAATTGAAGAAAAATTAATACATCAAAGGAATATGTATATGATGATAATTTTTGAGAGGAGAGTGAAATTTTAAGGGACCCTTATAATATGGTTGTATAAGTCCCATCTCTTCATTTAGTACCAATAACTATGCAATTGCTTGATTTTGTTCTTTATTCTACACCTATTTTATTTTTCATATGTGTTCTCATATGTTTTTGATTGAGGTAAATTATTTTGATTGGAGCTATAATCTGGTAGGGTCAAGCCCATACAAAGAAATGATAAAAAAATAAAACAACTTAGAACAAAAGGAAACACCAAGTGTTAAGACACAAAGTCAAGACACATCACACAATGTAGGGGAAAAAGTAAAGGTGATGACCCAACCACCTATGGTGGTTTAAATCCAAAATACTTTAGAGAGATTTGTTTTGGTTTAACTTTACAATGATTTTCTGAATTAGAACCCATTTAGATGAGATAAGGAAAGTCCCCTAAACACAAAGAGGAGGATAAACCATTTTCCTTGTAAAGGGGGAAAGGAGCTAAGGGGAAGAACGCAAACCATTATCCTTAACTAAGCCATTACATTTCTCATTCAAATAAGAGTATTTCTCAAAAGACTTATTGTCCACAATAGCACAACCCACATCACCCAACCCCAATGAGGGGACACTAGGGGTGAAAGGAACTTGTTGAACCTTATAATGTATGTGGCCCCCAATAAGAAACCCACACTTAACAATGTTCTGGATCATCTTGAGGCAATTGCAGCAAATCAAAAGAGATACCTCATAATCAATCTGCTAAACCCAATCTCCAAACTTTGAAGAAAGAGTAACCAAAGAAGGGATATGCTTGTCAATAGTAATATTGACATAAATTATAAAAAATGGGAAACAATTTATAGATCTGTTCACCTCATCAAACATAATGAGATAACCCAAAGAACAATAAATGGAAATCCAAACTTCTTGATCCCAAAACTCCAACCATAGGCTAGGAACTCTAACCCACATTGGGATTTTTAATTACCACTTTTTTGAGATCCAACCTAGGTTCCCACTTTATAAGGAAGATGCACAATTTGCTAAGAAACCATGGGTTGACATTCACGGTTTTGGAGAAATCATCAAGAAGAGAGAAAGAGATGATGAAGAAGCCATAAGGAAGTACACAAATTTCTAGTGCACCTCTGGTTTTCCACTTTATCCTCACCCAAGATCTGAAGCTATCCAAAGTTTTCCTAGCACCCAAAAGATTACCCATAAGAGAATTCACCCACTTGGAGGTTGAACAATCAATAATATTTTTTGGGATTTTAATACATCCTCCTAGTTCCAAGACTAAATAAGGAACAACAATGGGAGGAGACAGTCCTTGAAGACATGGGGACAAAGGACCAACCATATAAGAAGCAAATAAGGGCACATCTAAATGCCCATCCTTAGACACACTAAAGGCATTTAATGAATCAAACCCCTTAGAAATATCCTTCATTGAAACAAGAGCTACAACTAGAGTGGATAGAGGTGACATACCCCTAACAAAACTCAATCCCTTCATGCCCAACACATTCCCAATATTAGTGCATGGTGAGAGGTGGAAGCCTCTCTTAAGGACCTTTCAATGGGAGCCAAAAGAAACTAGAGATTCATCCTTCAGAGTCCTTAATGACTTTTGACAACACACATCTCTAGGTTTCTTGGAAGAAGTGGTAGAACCTACACTTATACATCTCAACCCCCAAACCCTTTCCACACCAACTCTGATAGTGAATCCCCTTCATAGAAAATATCTCAATTATAGTATAAATGCTAATCTAAATTATAATAGAAGTTTTTTATAGATGCTTAGTGCTTCTTTTGGGTAGGGGCATGACATTACCAAATGGTATCTAAGAACTAGTTTTAGGAAACTTTGATAAGATTGCATTGAACTTGCATGACCTTTATGTGACCACTATTTCCTTTATTAATTGAATTAGAGTTGGGACTATGTTAGCATACTTGGGATTATGAATCTTAGATAGAATACAAGACTATGTGATATAAAAAGGACAACTTCATAACCTTGGCAAGAACAATATAGTGAATAGAGTTTATCTATTTGACTTATATAGAGTGATTTGTAGAGGATTTGGAACCACTTATAAAAACCCCACCCCTTCTAAATATTTTTCCCAACCAAAAATACCTTGTTGTATCACATTAACTAATTATATCCTTTCCCCCTTATACTAAAGTGATATTTTTTGTCACATTTAGGCTATTTAAGAAATCCTAATATTCATGCAAATGGTCAGATATTGCTTTAGAATTAAATCTCTCAAGGAATAGAAGGATAATTAATGAATGAATTTGTTTGAGTACACTTCACTTCAATTATAAAGAGGAGCAACATAATTGAGTCTATATCCACATGTAGGCCTTCTATGGGTCTACAAATGTTGTCTTGAATCTTTCTTATCACTATTAATATAGTTTAACAATAGATTTAACCTAGGAGAACACATTCACCTATTGATATCTTTAAACAACATTGTAACATATTCAAATATCTAGAAGGTGCTCAAATGTGAATAGATTCTTGCATGCATTTTACTTCATATCATTCTCACACATCCCAAATTAGTTTAATGAATTAGATCAGTTTTCTGAAAATCACAATGAATAGTGTATGACGCAACATTGATCTAGAGAGTTTTATGTCAATTCAAAATTTAATATACTGTGATAAATTATTTCAAAACAATATCAACATCATTTCTCCTTCATACGTCCTAAAGCTAACCCTTTCCATCCTCTTATTTAATTATAACATTTTTTCTAGTTTTGCTCAAAGGAAGATGGAAAGCATAGGCAACACTTGGAGGCAATTAAACTTCAATTTTTACAGCTCCACGATGGTGATATTTGTTGCTCTAGACAACTACAATGTTTATTCAAATTTATAATATGTGTGTTGCCTTCAATGTTTTTCATCTTCGTGGTTGTAAATAGGCTAGGAGATTAGTCCCCTTTCTTTGTATGGCTGTTCCTGTAGATAGTTTTCAGCTATATGTTGGACAGAACTGTGTTTGGTGTGTAAGATGTGTATAACCTTTTGTTGCTGCTTTGTTATGTCTTACTATTTCTTGTGCAGTTCTTTTTTGAACTGCATAGTTCTTTTGTAATTCAGCTTTATTTAATACAAATAAACACCATTTTAGTTCGATTTGTCACAACTCTATTATGTAAGTTAATTATTTCTTTCTTTCTTTATTTAATTAACCTAAATCATTTCATGTTAAGATGTTTTTCCATTACAATTATCATGAATCTTATTGATTTTCCTATCAAGAAATTGTAAAAACTTATTACATAAAATCATAACATCAACAAATTTTTATTTCATTCAAATTATTTAAATATTTATATTACTAAATTATCTACATGCATTTTGTTCTATCACTTAAACCTCGCCCACTTCACATTGAGAGAGTTTCAATCTTGATGAATAGTAGAATCAAAACACATATCATCATCATTTTCATCAACCAAACTTGAAAATCAAACAACCACCTTTCTATAATTAGAATATAATTTGATCAAACCTCAAATAAAATAATACTCAAATGATTCCATCTAAGAACTATCAATTGTCTGTGTTGAATATGTTCAAATTTTGCTCCCATGATTTCACATCAACAACTGTTGATCCAGTCTAAATAATTGTGTTTGGATTACAAGTTAGTACTCCCTCTCCTGCAGACGTTCACATAAAATAAATTCAATGATGTGAATTGACATGAAATAAGTTATCACCATGATGGATGGTCTTCTGTCTTCTGTCTTCTGCTTTTCTACTGGTAATATTACACCACACACTGTCTTTAGAAAGAAACCCGCATATTTCAGTGAGTTGTAAGGACAGACACAGAAAGAAGTCAACGTGTGCTCAGTAGGTGTCCATGATTTAGGTTATAATGTTGTCGTTTCTCCATGATCAAGGTAGGCACTTTTATCTTTTACAAAACTAGAATGGCCCCATGCTTAGTACTTCTTCTTCTGTGCAACCACAGTTTCTGCCAACTGTAGAAGCTTTGCAGATGAATTCTGACCAAAGATTAGAAACTGGGTAGAAACCAGAATTTTCCATCTCCATATTGTTTGTTTTGTGGACTGTAAGGTCCACTCCAATTTTATCTATGACTCTACTTGCTGACACCAAGGTCCCACAAGTTTTTATGTTTTGAAAACAAATTTGGAGGGTAATGCAATACTATTCATTTTTGTTTTTATTTTTGGAATTTTAAGTAATATATTTTATAATTTGAGTCAATTTTCTATTACTTATGTGTTAATAGTGAAAAATGTGTAGTTTTTTTTGGATTCAATTTGATCTTGGTATTCTTTATGTAATGACAATGGTACAAGTGTCACAATCTCTATTGGAAGTGGGCATATAATCTAAACTGTATTTATTTTCTTCTACACTCACTCCAAAGGATTGGTCCCAATCCTAAGATTCTTCCATCTTCCACCCTAGGTCAGATCTATGATTGCATAAATGACTTGGTTACATGTACAATTGCGAAAATGGCCCTTGATATTTTAGCCTTTACATTCGAATTTAAGGTCGATCTAACCCTTCCAACTAGCTATTATGTGCTAAAATAAAAGTACAGACATTTCTAAAGGGACCCCTAGGGCTATATTTAAAGGACTAGTCATAGTCCATTTAATGGATCAATCATCCTAGATCTAGATCTTGCTTCACATCCTTACTTTCATGGTTATTAGGGAGCACATATTAGAGCACTTGTATTGCATCATCATCTAGAGAATCCGTTGTATGTTCTCCTACTAATTTTGATCATTTACAAAGTTGTTGGCTTGGTATTCTTATGGGTTTGACTCAAGGGACAAACTATCCATATCATGTGCAAAATCTTGAACACACCAAACTAGTTCTTACATTGGAATAGACTTAGATATTTAAGATAGATTGAAATCAAACACCCATGGATTTACAATTCAATTATACATATGCATATAAATCAAATATGTGCTTGTGTAACCAATCCTATAGTTGTGGAAGTGACATATAGTGAAAGATAATAATCCTACAAATTACAAAGAATTCATCCAAACATCATTAAGTTTTGTATGCACTAATGAGTCATTTTAACCATCTTCCATAACATATATACATTAGATTTCCAAATAAATATCACTATTTATATGTTTAATTTTTTAAGCATTTATTTTAATACATTTATCACTCCTAACTCTTTTATGCAAGGTAAATATTTAATGCTTGCGTTATTTATTTATTTATTTACCCTAGATTTGTGTAAAAAGGATTTTATTCTCCTTTAGATTTTGGTAAACCTAATCACTTTTACAACTTCTTAGGAGTCCCCTTTAGGATTTTCTCTTAGGGTTTATTTTCTAATTTTTTTATTAATTTTTTTATATCTAAAACTAGTTAATTTATAAGATTCACATACATAGCTACTCTTAATCTAGCATTTATTCCTTTTCAGAATTATTTATGACAAAAGCTAGTTGAAACCCTAATTTACCTTTGTGAAGAACTACCAACCTAAATCCTCACATGGCTCCTCAATCCACTACTTGGGGAAAATCCACTAAGGCTAATTATAATGAGAAATATGATTTTGATTGTGATGCACATGTGGATATACATGATCTCTCTATAACTAGATAATTAAATTTTAAGAGCTTGCTAATGTCACTTCTCCATCATAGTTAGTGCTATCTCTTCATAATAAATTACATGATTCACCCTTTGGTAGAAAATTCTTCATGGTATCAGTATTCTAATCAATATCTCTACCTCTATGCATGGTGCATCTTCCCCCTATCCACCCACAATTCCTCTTCTAGGAATCTTCATCTTCATATATTGTGGTAGGTATCCCTATGGTCCCCACCTCCCCTCTCACTAGTTCTTGTATGAACCCTACCTCTTATGTTCCAATTCATAGTGTCATTGACACAGTTTATTCCACTATCATACCAATTACTTCCCATCCTAGACTAGTTTCATCCCTTATTTTGTGCCTACTAGTACCATACCTATATGCCCTAATACTAGTTATTCCTTCATCAAGTGCTCACATTAGTCCTTCTTTGGCTTATTTTGTGATCTCCCCTACTAATATTATGCCTTTACCTCTTATGATTTATCCTCTTTATACTTCACTAATTTATTTATCATGCCACCTCTACTACCACTATCCCCACATTTTCTCTTAATTTGCACTATTGTTAAAGCTAGATAAAGTTGAGAAGAAATTTGATTCCATGCCTATTAATCAAGATAATATCACGTATAATTTGGAACATTGCACACTTCTTGTATTTGAAGTGGTGAATTATCCCTTAATATATATGAGTTTTATGGCAGCTTCCTTTGAGTTATACTATGGTAAAACTGACCCAAAAAATCACTTGCAAGCCTTCCATGTCACATGTCTAGATGATAATTTTGGCTAAGTTATTTCCACTCACTCTTTGAATATGATACATAATCATTTTACTCATTACTTCCTACCTCCCTTCATTGTTTTTATTAACTAGCTATGACTTTTCTAAGCCATTTTGTGTGAAAATCAACCTTAAAACTACCATTTCTAATTTATTTGAGTATACTCAATGATCTAATGAGCACAACAATGAACATGTTAAAAAAATTAATCATTTTACATTGAAATAAAATTATCAACTTCCTAATAATTTTAATTGCATTGTAATTATGTTAAGATCTTATTACACCCCCTTAGGATAGTGTTTATTTGAATAGCTATAGTTGTTTTGTTGATATTTGTACCCATGTTACTAAGGTTGAGTTTAAATTACTATACTTTGATCACCAATCATTAACGATCACCAAGCTCATATTCTATGATCTTATGCTTGCTCATTTTTATTTTAAGTGTGATTACATACTATGGTACCATGTTAGACTATAAGTTTTTTTATTAAATAATTTTTCAAGATGATATCTGAAACCTATATGTTCTTAAATGATTCTTATCTATCATTTATAACTACTTCTATATCTTGATTTAGGAGCAAGATTGGGGGTTCGTACTACTTACCATTTTACCTTCTTTCATGAGAATGCACTTGAAGTCTATTTCATCTTTTGCATGTAATTAATTCAATAGTGGGGTACCAACATTCATATCTTATCATCATGAAAGTAGTTGAGAAAAATATGGCAAGGTTCAAGTCATAACCCATCGGTCATATGTCATTCACAAATGTGGTTCATAGAGATTTTGTCATGCTCACAATTTTTTTATTTAAACAATTACGCTTGAACTCCAATTTTTTTGACTCATACTACACGAAACAAGTCTACGCTACTAGAATACTTATGCACCATTGATAACAATGTGATTCTATTGTCGTCATAAGTATGATATGTCATAATGAGGAGAATATTTGCATTTGAAAATTTTATTTTATCAAAGATAAACCCATGATGCTTATAACCTGAAACTATACCTTATCAAAGAGTTGGTATTCCTAACCGATTATTAAGAAAATGTGTACTAAATCCATCAAGAAAAAATTATAACATTTGAAATACTATAATAATTGACTGTAATGATCAATCTTTAAAATTCTAGAAATAATCAAATCAAAGTGTATTACCACACCCTATCTATTAAATTCCTTGAATTTACTTATTGATTACTATAATTCAATTGGTAACTAAAAGATCACTTAACAACAATTGTAAATAATTTTAACCCCTAAGTAGTCTTGTTTATTTGTATGATTAAGACACTATGTTTTCATCCAATGTTAGTTAAAGGTTAACAATTTGTTTGTACCTATTGTATTTACTTAATCATAAACTCCCAATACATCTAATAGTTTATTCAATGGTTTAAGAAAGATTAGCTACAATAGTGGATAACTTCATTAAATCGAATAAAATTGAATAAAATATGAGATTATGTCATTATAGAATAATTGTAAATTGATTTTTAAATTCATACTTATATATTTTCCCAATTTTTTTTCAATAATCTAAGTTGGTAAAATGGATTTTCTAAAAAGGTAACAATTTTAATTTTGTTAAATTTATTTTTGATTTCTTGGTTTAATTAAAACACTAAAAGAACAACTACTCACAACCAGCTAAAACTAACTTTCAACTATAAAATCTTGCTCTAAACATTTCTCTCATTTCCCTTGATGTAAAGTGGAATTAAAATTTCAACTATGAAAGGCTTTATTCTCTTTTTTTTAAAATTCCTTTGTTTTCTTTCCTTTTTAGATTGAAGATTTATTCACAATTTTTTTTTTTTTGTTACAACTAATTTCTAATTTGTTCTTAATGGTTGCATGCATGAAGTTCAAAGACTTCTTCAACTTTATCATGATTTTTTACAGATTATGTGTATATATAATCTGCGGATGGTTTTGCTGGTGGTGTTGGGTTGCTGCGGGTTGCTTCAGGTGTGGACGGGACTATCCACTCTTCTCCCTCTGGTTTATTCAACGGATGCTTGGATGGTGTTGACGATGCCTTCAAGGCTGTTAATGATGCTGGTTTACCTTCTGGGCTCCCTTTGTCTGGCTCTTTTTTCCTGTCGACCTCTGGGCCTGGTGGTGTCAGCAGTGTTCCGGTGGTTGCGGAGTTGTGTGGTGCAGAGGTGCGTTCTGTTCCTTCTGCTGGGGGTTTTTTGGGGAAGGCAAAATCCTTTTCTGATGCTGCTAGGGTGTTTGCTAGGCCTCCCCTGAGGTCCCTTCCGTGTGCTCGAGACTCCTCGGTGGTGGTGTGTGGTCCTGAGATAGTTGAAAATGAAGAGTTTTATCTAAAGACGGGGGTGGTCTGCAGATTCAATGGGCTGTGGCCTTCTCTCCCGGACCTCCATGATTGGGTGGAGACTTCTTGGAAGCCTTTGGTTGCTGGGGAAATTGAGCTTTACCCTAGCGCCAGTGGCTTCTTTATTGCTACTTTTGGCTCCCCTCGTGAGAGAAGCTGTGTTCTTGACAGAGGCTGGATGTGGGGCATTCATTCTTTGTCCATCATGCCTTGGACTCGCTCGTTCAACCCCCTTACGGAGCCTTTGAACACCAGACCTGTTTGGGTCCGTTTGCCTAACCTTCCCCTCCAGTTCTGGGAGGAATCGTGCTTCGGGGCCATTGGCAATACCATTGGTCACTTCTTATTGGTGGATACTACTACTAGGGAGTTTGGGCACACCACGGTTGCTCGAATTCTAGTCGATTTGGACATCTCCAAACCTCTCCATGGGGATGTTGTTCTACTGGTGGAGGATAGACCTTGGAAGCAACTCTTAGACTATGAGGGTCTCCCCTTTCGGTGTAGGAGGTGCTTTTTGGTGGGTCACTTGGCTTCTGATTGCCCTCAGGCACGCCGCAAGGGCACTGTGACTTGGTGGAAAGATGCTCTTCTAGATCACCTCACAGTGGGTACTTCTTCTTCTTCTTTGGAGGTTGCTGCTCATCTTCTGAACCCCTCTTCTTTGGTTCCTCTGCTGGACTATTCTGCTGGCACTGTTATGCTTAACTTGGCTCATTCTGTTGCTGTTCCGTTGGACCATTCTGTCGATTTTGTTCTGCCTGACCTTGCACCTGCTGTCGATGCTCTGTCAGACCCTGTTCACCCTTTGCTGGGTGCCTCTGCTGTGGATTCTTTCTCAGCTGCCTTGTTGCCAGCTCCCTCATTGCTGAGTGCTCCTATGGTGGCGGAGGTGGAGTTGTTCCCCTCACCATTCACTTCGGTTCCTGCTTGTGAGCCTCCTTGGTCGGTTGTTCTTCGGAAGAAGAAATCTGTTTCTGCTTCTTGGTCTTAGGCCCGTGGAGCCTGCTTTGATCCCCCTGGATCTAGGGTTGCTTAGTTTCTTTTTCAGTTGTCTGTCAGCTGGTCTTCGACAACTGTCTGTCAGCTGGTTTTCGACAACTGTCTGTCAGCTGGTTTTCGACAGTTGTCTGTCAGCTGTTTCTGGTTGTCTTTAGTTCAAGTTCTGTTTGAACTATGTTTTCCTTTGGCCTTTTCAGCCCGTTGTGAAGGGTTCGGCACCTTGTAAATGCTGCTTAATTTTTCAAAAACAATAATAATAATTATATACAAATTTTTATTGTGGATTGTAGAACCTTTTTTCAATAGTAGAAGATTTTTGTGAGATATGAACAAATATTTTATAAACATTTCTTAATTATGTATATGTTTAACAATAATAATAATAATAATAATAATAATAATTTTTTAGACATATTTGATTTTTATTTATAATGGGGCGATCTCCCATGGGGCACACAATCCTCCCATGCAACCCTCATGGAGGTTTCTACAACCTCTTAGGTTGCCACCCATGGGAAACCTATGGTGGGTCCATGGGTTAACTACAAATTAATATATATTTTAAATTAAAATTTAAATACAAATTTTTAATGTAGTGCCCCTCAGTTTACTTTTGCTTTTGGACTGCTATTTGGATGTATTTGGACATTATGATACTGATTGATGATACTTGTTTGATGATACTTAGATGATTATGACTCTTTGATACTCTGTTATGATGACACTGTTATATTTGATGTTTATGCTTATATCATGTTCAATAGATTTGTTTAATTGTTATGTGAGTTATTATTGATATGAGCATTATGCATTATTGGATGGATGGTCTATTATGATTTGATATCGGTGTATTGAGTGTCGATGTTTTGGTGAAGGGGAACAAGGTCGCATCACTCGCTTGCGAGTCCCCTGCGATGCTGCAACTTTCCCTTCATAGTGTGATTGACTGTTTTTCCTATGCACATGTTCAACTGTGTGGTTTGCTGCAGGTTGCAGGTACTAGGCATTGACTCCACCTGAATTGCCAAGTTTGAGTGTGCCTTGATCCCAATGGAGGTTGTTGTTTCAGAGATAGAATCGGTTCCCCCACACCGAGCCATTGTACTCATCAAGGATGAATATCAATATGTTCCACCCCATCTGTAAGGTCAGTTCATGTTGGTTCATTAATGTTATTATCATTTTACTTTTTGTTTCTCTTGCAGTCTGGTATTGCTTGAGAGTACGTTGTTTGAGTAATGTGATTGGTGAGTGCCTTTGTTTTACCTTAAATAAAGATAATTGAAGTAAAAAGGCTTTGGGTTAATTAAATAAAAGCTTTTATATAGTTTCTGCCTTGATTAAATAATTTTTTTAAGTCCTTATTTTATTTGAATAGATTAAACTTTATGGTTAAAATGAAATATTTAAATATGTATATCTATATATATATTAAATTGAAGAGATTGTTCAAATAAATTACATGCAAGATTAAATTAATAAACCGAATATTTTAATGGTCTGATCTTTTGTGTGTAAATTTATAAGACTTGGTTAAACAATAATAAAATAAAAAACAAATTGTAGAAGTTGTGAATAGTGGGGAAATATAAAAGAAATAAATAAAAAATTAGCAAGGATGCAGTTACAGAGAGTGGAGGAAAATAAATTAATTAGTGGGAGTTAACTGAACTCATTTCTATTTTACCGTGAACGGTTCTTGTTTTAGAAAATCTTCATTCTGGATTTGGGGGTTTTGAAATAGGGTATTGCAATGATTGTTGAATCTGGGAATAAGTTGCAGCTGCAAACGGTGGAGCTTAGTCTTGGCATCAACCCTTGACTCCACTTATTGTGCAAACTAGGCTCCATTAATTACCTTCAATTAATTCTTTGTATTTTGAGAAATAAGTGTTTGAACAAATATGCTATAGGAAATCAAAATACTTCCTTGACTGTAACACTTAAAAGATTGTATTATTGATGTTTATTCAAGAAATTCATTTGTGGGTGCTCTACTTGATTCTATTACTCCTTTATAGGTTTTATTGTGCTGTCTTGTATGTTGTCGAATCTTGTGCCCTGTTATTTTACCTAGCACTCGATTATCATTTTAGGAAAAAATATTCAATGAAAAGTAGGGGAATGAATTGATCCCCACAATAATAGTATTTCTTTCCATCTTGGCTCTTATTAAGGCCAAAGCCATATATGTGTCGAGTTACTTTTTGCATAGATCTGGCGTCCTTGTGCTTCAATATTTACTTATAGAATGGATTAGAATGGCAAACAAGAATGGATGGTAAGTTCTAGAATGTTTAATGCCAGAATTATCTTCTTGGTTTTGATTCTAGCTAACCATTTTGCCCCTGCTCATGAAAGTTTAGTCACTGGATTTTCTCCTACTGTAACCAGTCTGTTGATTCTCGATTTGGCCGAATCCATGTGTATGGATAGCTCATTCCTTTTCATTCATTATGCTGTGAGTTATGGAAAATAAATCTATGACATTTGATGCCCTTATTATTGAATCTATACTACATTTGATTACCTTAGAAATTGGTAATCATTTCTAT
Organism: Sequoiadendron giganteum; assembly: GCA_007115665.2. NCBI lineage: Eukaryota > Viridiplantae > Streptophyta > Pinopsida > Cupressales > Cupressaceae > Sequoiadendron > Sequoiadendron giganteum. The sequence continues at coordinate 644,365,731 of CM021103.1, read as the reverse complement.
TATCAACTATGGAATGGCCTTGTGTGAGTTTGATTTGCGTGGAGATAGAGTCCTTAGCCTATTTGATAGTCATAAATAATGCACCATAATACATTTGAATCGATAGTGAATTTTCTTAACTCGCAATATTAAGCTATTAGTAGAATCGATGCCATGTATAGGGTCGACACATTGTTTGCATTTGATTCACCAGGAAGATCGACACCATGCATGGGGTTGACTCTTTGTTTGCATGTCATTCACCTATCCTCTGAACCATAGTGAATATGAAAGAGTATTTGTTATTTGTGTTTTTGATAGTAGAAACTTTATGTTAAATGATAATAAGAATCGTGTGACTAATGCGCATATATATATATATATATATATATATATATATATATGCTACAGTCGATACACTATTATGTCCAGTGATATGCCTATTCATTATTCGATGCTTGGTAATGGCACTTTGTTTACATATTATAAATATAGATGGCTGCAATTTCATTACCAGTTGAGTGAATAAGAAATAATATATATATAGGTCAGCAAATGTGTTTATATGTATTTTCATTCAATTTCATGTTGGAAAATTCTGTATTTTTTTAAAAGTTTAAAACAGAGCTTTAAATCGTAAAAATAAAACCAATATCTATAACTATATATATACTTATATATTTATATATATATATATATATATATATATATAAATACATTACTCTCTTAATGCATTCAACTATACCCCTATATGTATATATATATACTTTAGTATATATACATATAGGGGTATAGTTGAATGCATTAAGAGAGTAATGTATTTTAATGTTAACTGATTGCATTGGTAACTAAAAGAAATAGAAATAATTATTAAAAGAAATTTAGATTATGACACTAGAATAATTTATTTATGATGAATTAAATGAACCTTGGAGTGATATTTCTTCATCATCCTTGTAATTAGCTGTGTTATAAACTATTTAATGTAGAGTTGATGTGAAGTTATGTCCTATTGTGTAAAATACTTGTACAATAATGATGTTGAGTGTGAATGTCTTTTATGGGAGCCCTTCTATGTTGTATAGATGAGGAGTCTTCCAGAGGCTAAGGGAAGTGGTCTTTTGATGTTGTAGTTGTTATCATGGAGTAATTGACGTTCCTTAGCATTGCACAATGTGTTTACCTTTGTATTTCGAAATCTTGGAATCTATGAGCGGGAAGAGTTATGCCTTGCCTTATTGTTTATGTGAATGGATTCTATGATTGTGCAAGTGGCTTTACTCTTGATTTTTATAGGGGTCTTTTTGTTTTTAGTAGGGGAGTGGCTCTCAATGGGGGCTGACGCACAAAGTGGCGCCTGGGTAACCCATGTGGGAGTTTTGTAAACAAGTGATAACCTAAAAATTAACTAGGGGGTTGGATAGTTATAACACTAATCAAGATAAGTTAATGCCTCACTCATGGCTCAAGTGCTCGTATAGGCTTGGGATGAGTCGAGAAGGCCTGGAATGGCAAGATCGACTACCTCATCCTCATGAGAGGTATTTTGATTTTGCATAGGGTTGTATGAGGGTTCAGAGATCGGTAGAGGCTACCAGGGTAACCTAGGATGGGGGTAGGGCCTAGGAAGATCTGCCTAGGTAACCCATGTAAACTATGTGATGAAACAACTCCTAAGACAAGCTAGTAACCCCACTGTCTTTTGTTTACCTTGGTTGATTATGTGCCTCTGGAAGTAATGTCACTGTAGTTCGATGTTGATCTTTACTTGTACATTGATTTCTTGTCAACCTTGTGTTGTCTTTTTTCCTTGCCTCATTATGTTGGTGGGACCTTTGCTATTTCCTAGCATGAGGGGTGGACCTTTGGGTTCCACATGGTTGGGTGGAAAGTGAAATGTTCTCCATTGGCTCCCCTCTTCTTGTTCGAGATTGTGATGAATTTTCCTGGATTGAAGACCTTTGCATTGTACCAAATCATGTGGATCAATACTCTTGTACTTGTATTATATCATAATTTTATGTATCATGTATTATAAATTTTATGTACTCTCCTCTTTGTGTTCAAGGAGAGACTGCTATTCATGATGTAATTATGTAACATTGTAACTCATTGTAAAAATTTCTATTATAATCGAGTAAATTAATGATATTGATTTGAATGGTTTTTATAGAGGATTCATTATGATTAATGATGTTACTCTAATATTAGCAAGCTGAGATATATGTTTTAATTCAAATGAGTAATATGGCCAGTGTACCTTGAGGGCATCTTGGATAAAGAGAAGTACTCAAGATTTGATAGCTTGAGGAGTGACTTCTTGGGGTTTTGTTATCTCGAGAAGTCACTACTTAGGATATCTTATCTTGAGGTACTATTTGTTAGAGTAAAGGTTTTAACTTAATTGTGTTAATTAAGTTACCTTTATTCCTCTCTTAAGATTTCACTTTAGTTTGCATTAACTGACATTTAATAATTATATTAATTATTTAATGTTTTCCTATTAGGGTTTCTTTTAGGTTTTGCATGATCTCCTTCTTAAGGATTGATCGATTGTATATTCATTAATTATTTTTTGCTCTGATAAGATAATCTCTCCATTTTTCAGAGCTTCAAACCCTTGTTTGTTTTTTCCATCCATTCTCTTCATTATGACATGTATTCATTTGCATGCAGGTGTTCTTGAATTTTGAAATTGGTTTTGACAACTTCTACATGGTATTAGAGCTCTTCAGTTCCATCCATGCAATTTTTATAGATTTCATTCCAGGTATATTTTATTCAGTTTTTTGTGTTTTCACACTCTGGTGAATTACCTGGACATATTTGTTCTTGGGAACTTCTCGTTTGCATGGGTTGCTTCGGTTTTTGGCTGTTCTTCATGTATTTCCAATTTTTTGTCCTTTGAGGGCATTTTGAGCATCATTTGTAAGCAATCTTTATGTAAATGCACTGAGATAAAGTGCCACACTATTGTACATGTATTTTGGGGATTTTGCACATAAGGTTGTGCCATATTTTGTACTCGCATTGTATTATAAAGTGCCATGGGGGGTTGTGTAGTGCCTTTGTTTTTGCCATCACACCTTTGTCCGGTGAGTGTTCCTCCACGACGACAGTGAATCCATATGATTCCAACCTCATGCATGTGTGCTTTGTTTTGCACCCCACTTTTTCAGTTGCAAGTGCTTTCTTGTGCACTTTCAGATGTTGTTTCTTCTCCTTCATGCACTACAGGGTGTTACACAACATTTCAGTGGATCGATCAGGGTCTCCCAGTTCAACATTATGGGGGGTGTTATATTGTTCGTGCTAATGCTTCCTTGGTTTCACCTTGGAAGGAATCTTCCATTCTCAGTTGATCAATTTTTTTCAGACTATTGGTACTTGTGCCATCTGTATCTTCATTCCAGGTGTTTGCCTTTGTTTGCCATCTGATTCGAGTAGTGTCATTTGGGGCACTCATGCAGATTGTTGTCTTCTTGATCCTGATCATCTTATCTTCAGAGGAGGTTCTTCAGCACCATAGCAGTTATCTTTTGACAATTGTTTGCAGCTTCTCCTGCTTCAGTGATGTTCTTCATGGCTTTCAACATCTCTTTTTGGAATAGAGTTTTTCCCATGAGGTTTTCTCTATTTCTCCACTTTACAGAGATTTGGTTGTATTTGGGTACCTGATCAGGCCTAGTTGCCAGGACCCATGTTTACTTTCCTGCATTGTAGTTACCTTTGCTTTCTTGCACTTGTTTGTAGTTGCACTGTTTCTCATCTTAAGGGGGGGTGTTAGAGTAAAGGTTTTAACTTAATTGTGTTAATTAAGTTACCTTTATTCCTCTCTTAAGATTTCACTTTAGTTTGCATTAAGTGACATTTAATAATTATATTAATTATTAAATATTTTCCTATTAGGGTTTCTTTTAGGTTTTGCATGATCTCCTTCTTAAGGATTGATCCATTGTATATTCATTAATTCTTTTTTGTTCTAATAAAATAATCTCTCCATTTTTCAAAACTTCAAACCCTTGTTTGTTTTTTCCATCCATTCTCTTCCTTGTGACAGGTATTCATTTGCATGCAGGTGTTCTTGGATTATGAAGTTGGTTTTGACAACTTCTACACTATTTAATACATTATGGTACTTGAAGGTGGTTTGTGTTGGCATTATTGGACTTATGTAAATTTTGTTGGACTAACCGCTAGCATCTCCCTTCGGGTCTGCGACGCAGTTTAACCACCTCTCGTGGATCTTAACTGATGCTTGTATCGGGCATTGATAGGTCAATCTTTTGGTCAACAACAAGGCCAACAATTGGTATCAGAGCTGATCATGGGTTCAAACCCCTCAGGTGACGCTGAGGGGGGGATTGTTGGACTAACCACCAGCATCTCCCTTCGGGTTTGCGACATGGTTTAACTGCCTCTCGTGGATCCTAACTGACGCTTGTATCAGGCATTGACAGGTCGATCTTTTGGTGCAACGACAAGGCCAACAATTTGGATATGTTTATCATTCTTGTTACATACTCTTTTAAATTCAATGATAGATTCATGTTGACTATTGCTTATGTTAGCTCACTAGATGGTGTTATTATACTTTAAGAAATGTCATGATATGGATAGTTCATAATTCTAGATGGTTTGATTTAATGTTATAATGTTTAAATCATGTTAATCTAGTTTATGGGAATTAAAGTAGCTTAGTCACATACCTTAGAGGATTTTGGTAAATACAAAGTAAAGTTCATTATAATCTTCATCACAATTTCACTAAAAAAATTGTACCATTTTTATGTGTAGTTCTGTGTTGTCCTCTAGGGTCCTGTGGCAGGGCATTACATTTAACATATTGTGATTTATATTATTATACATTAAATTATCTATTTAATATTTAGTAATTACTTTAATATATTTAGTTTTTATATATAACAATGTATAATATTTATATATTTATATCTAATATAAAAAGAACATTAGTTATTTATATTTATATACATGCATATATAATATGGAATTAATTTGAATGTGTATATATATATATTCATATATATATATATATGCCTATTCTTTTCAATTAATTATATTATCTTTTTAAAAAGTAATTTCAAGCATATTGATAATATAGACATAATTTGGAAGGAAAAATTGGTTTTCATTTTATGAACTAACTAAAATTTAAATATCTAATGCAATAAAAGAAAACTTCTTTTCTTCACAAAATTGAATGATTGATATTATTGTTGGAGTTGAGAAGATACAACACCACAGAAGCCCAAAGGATCTTTGCAAGCAAATAACCTGTTACAAGGAGAAGCAAAGAGAAGCAACAAAAACAATGCTCAAGAATGTGGAGCAATGTATTCACCTGAAAATGTAAAATGAATTAATGATACAAAAGATAGTTTTCAACTACATATAGATGAAAACCCTAAAAAGGAAAACCCTAGACTTGCACAATAATAATTAATAAAGTAATTAATTATTATGTACCTAATGTTAGCTTAAGTGAAAAGAGGTAAAAGAGAACTTTACGTAATTAAACAAATATTGTTTAATTAATAAAGTAAATACCCAATTACTCTAACACCCCCCCTTAAGATAGACATAGGGAGAAGCTAAAACCTAGAAGAAGCTACTGAAAGAAAAAGCAATGGGTCCCGACAACAAGGCCAGATTAGGTACCCATGTACAAAATCAATGCAAACTAAATGAAATGGGGTAAAGGAGAAAACCCAGTGGGAACAAAACTCCTCCCCAAAATAGAATGCAAGGAAGGAATGCAATGCACTAATGAAAGAAGGATAGGAGGTGGATAACATGATACCCCCCATAGACAACTTCTATCATATAAGTACATGTACAATGATCTCCATAGGAGAGATAGAAAGAGAGAAGAAGGCCCCCCCACAATGAAGAAACTCCTGTCACAATGGTAGATGCGTGATGTAGAATCCAAAAGGAGATCCTGGAGCAGCAAATGATATTCCTCCCCTTGGGAAGAAATGGATCCATGGACTTGTATCGAAGAAACCCTGTGAAGAATGATGAACCAATTTGTCTCAAGATGTGTGCCATGATAGGATGCTGAAGAGTCTCATTGTCTGAATGGAAACAAATAATGTCAAATCCAAACTGATGTGGAGAATAATGAAATGCAACCTTTGAATGCACGAATAATGGTGGGCGAACAGTGATAACCTGACTGTCAAGGTAGAGGAGATGAATGTCCTCAAAATAATCCTCCAAATCTGCAATATAAGACTCCACAAACAAGAAAGATATGTCTACAACATAAGAGTCCAAAGTAGCTATGTTTGGAAGATGTATGATTCCCTGCTGCACTGAATCAAGAACAACAAGAGATGCTGATGAAGTCTCAGTCTGAAGAGTAGGAACTGTGAGACAAACCTTTGATCCATCGGAATATGTAAGGGTGTCTAAATACTCAAGCTCCTCTAAAGTATCATGATCAAATGGTGTATTCTCTCACCAAGCAATGGGTATGAGACAATTTGAAGCAGGATTCTCTGAGAATGGAGATAGAATAGGGTCTCCATAGATCTCCCAAAGACATGTCCAAAGTGGGTGAGGACAATCAATGTCCGATATAGCCAGCACAGTGTCATGATCAACACTAGACAATATAACTCTTGCAATGTGATTTCTAATAATATCCCATGCTAATCTGCCCTCTAAAGTTGCTGGTTCAGGTATGAGATCATACAAATAAGGCAAAATATTAAGCCACCTACAATGTGTAAATATACCCTTTGTCCATGGCTCATAATTACCCCGTTCCAGAAGAACAACTGAAGGGTGAGTAGAGAAACCCATGATAACTCTTCAAATGAAAAATTTAGAGACTAATGATCTCAGCAATGATAAAACATATCAAGATAACCCATCCAACGCAAACAAACCCCATATAGGAGCCAAGATGACCAAGTAATTGAGTAAAGTGTAAAAAAATACAAAGCTGAATAAAAAATACCTGGTAAATATTTTGATAAAATAGACTATAGATCTGGAAAGAGCACTGTAACACCTTTCCAACGCCTATTCGTTTGCACAAAACAGACATCGTGGCCAAAAGTTATGAATTTTTCAAAAACTGAATTTAGCTTGCAGGAAACGAATTTTCTAGCAAAAAACATTTATTTCTAATTGGATTTCTGGAAAATCTACTCACTGTTTGTAAACAAAAATAAAAACCTAGAAATATTTTGATGCTAGAAACAAAACCCAGAAATCGTTTCTTGATCCAACAAACAAAATATGAGAAAATGATTTTTTTTTTACTTTCAGTTAGGAGAAAAATGACGCGCGCCATTTTTTCAACAGTGATTTTCTCCAAATCTGTGCAAGATATGCAAAATCTAAAAGATACCCAGTTCAGATTTCGACGTTGGCTACAAAACCCAAAAGTCATTTTTCTTGCAAATGAGTGAAAACTGAATTTTTGAAGCAAAAATGATGACGACTCCAATAAAAAACGACTTGCAACAAACCCTTGTAGCTCCAAAAATCTTCAAAACAAGAACAAGCAGCTGCAGATCTGAAGCTTTGATACCATGTTGGAGTTGAGAAGATACAACACCACAGAAGCCCAAAGGATTTTGCAAGCAAATAACCTGTTACAAGGAGAAGCAAAGAGAAGCAACAAAATCAATGCTCAAGAATGTGGAGCAATGTATTCACCTGAAAATGTAAAATGAATTAATGATACAAAAGATAGTTTTCAACTACATATAGATGAAAACCCTAAAAAGGAAAACCCTAGACTTGCACAATAATAATTAATAAAGTAATTAATTATTATGTACCTAATGTTAGCTTAAGTGAAAAGAGGTAAAAGAGAACTTTACGTAATTAAACAAATATTGTTTAATTAATAAAGTAAATACCCAATTACTATAACAATTATTTCTAAAGTGTAAGGTGGTTTTCTTAACTAGCTCATTCCTTAACAAACTTTTTGCTTATGATGTTTTTAATCTATTCATACATTAACACCAAATAAATCATGACACATTAAAAGGGTTAATCCATTTTTACTTTTCTTTTTTCTACCCAAGTTTGCAATAATTAGAAATAAATTTATTTTCTTTCTTTTGGTTATACTACAACACATTCATTTACACAACAAAACCTAGTACACAAAAATCTTTCATTGACACTTGATTCTTTCTAAATTTCATCATATTTTTTGAATATTGAACCCTCCAAGATCTCAACAACTAACAAGCATTTTTTAAAAGAAAAGTATCTCATTCAAATGCAACATTGAAACTCTAGTCACAAGACACCCCCTGGGTTTTTTAATAGCTTTACAAATCCCACAATACTCACATGTTTCTCCCTTGATAGCCATAGGTTGGAAATACCAAAATTATATTCATTCCTTAACACATGTACCTAAAAAGAAAGATCACCAAATAAATAAATAATCTTGGCCAATGGGCTCTCCACCCAACCGTAGAGTTGTAGTTCCAACCCATCCTTGAGCTAGGGGCCACATAGCTCTCCAAAGAACTCACAAACACATTTTAGAACCTTTAAGCCAACACTTATCACATATATTTCTAAACAAGTATTCACCACATAACATTTACAATACTAAAATTTGCACCTTACAACAATTCTCCTTCACATACTATTACTCCCTCATTACATCGCATTTTTTAAATTTTTAAATAGCTTAAACAAAGGTGAGTAAGTTCATACCCAAAACAAAACTCCATAAATATTTTACAACAATTTCCCCAAAAGATTCACCATTAATTTTTACATAAATTTCACAAAAAATAACAAAATTCCAAGCACATAAAACAAAGATATAACAAGAGGGTTAGACCAGGTAGCATGGGGTCTTGGATGAAAACTTTCCAAGCCCTTTCTTCCCTATTTTCTTCCTCTATCTTAATTCTCATTCTCCACCAAGAATCTTCCCCTCCCAAATGAGAAACCTCAAAGGAAAAAAAGAACAAACCAAGAGGAAAAATCCACTTCTCCTCTCAAGGAGAAAGAATAAATAGAAGGGAAAAGGAAACTACCTTTTCTTAACCACCTAAACTACCCAACCAACTCCTACTTTCCAAAAGTGGGTAATTATAGGATAAGCTATGTAGGGGCATACCCCTTCATCCTAATTAAGAGGTATTAGTGTATTAATTAATATTTATGTTAGGGTTAAGCATGCTACAAGTGCTTATCCTTAGGAATATATAATATATACTTAGGAATATATCATATTAGGATCATAACACTATGGTATATGATATATTTTTATTTTATGTGTTATTGTAACGTAGAAAAATGCATCCTTGACATTTTCGCTCATTTGGGCATTTCTTGTGGTTTTTGGCCTAGTTTTTCCTAGATTTAATGTTGTAATGTGGCCAACACATTCACATTAGGTTTTGAACCCTTGCAAATCAATAAGAATTCTACGAGTCTTGCAAAGGTGTTATGAAGTGTTGTAACCCACTTTCACACTTTTCCAGGACCCTTTCATTATAATTCACCTAATAACCTTTTACCAAGCCTTATTTCAAAGTGTTGTAAGTAGTTGTAACAAACTTTCACACTTTCCTAGGCTTGTCATCAATAATTTGACCCTTTCTTATGTTAAAATGGACACTTAATGCACTTATAGGCCCTACTTGAGTGTGTTTTAGAAGAAAATCCCGTTAAACAACATTAAACACATTTTGATTCTCGACATCCACTTAAAATTTCCTAAGTGGACTAAGTCACCACCTTGGGCGACAATCACATTTGGTCTAAAAATAAAAATTATTTTAATATTTTTGCGGGATATTGTCTTCTAAACCCTAAGGTCGGCCTATGATGAGATATTTTCGGAAAATTAGGGTGCAACATGTATAAATAAAGGGTTTTTCCCCTCATTTTCATCTTCTCCAATCTTCTAAGTCTCATTCTTCTATCTTCTCTTCTCTTCTCTCATCATTCTTCTCAAGCACGCTAGGGTTTCAACATTCTAAGTCATCAAGAAGCATTTAAGGGCCGAATCTTCATCTATTACTGCAAAAAATCAAGATCAATCATCATGGAAAGGTACTAAATCCATTATTTCATGGTCATACTTCATTACATTATCTCTTCATTTTGGTTTAGTTACCTAAAAGGGGTTTGACCAAGGCAAACCCCCATGCTTTAACATCCAACATTTCTTTCTCTCTTTGTGTGATTTGCAGGTCTTGTTTGTAGATTTATCAAAGAGCAAGGTGTGGAGTGTTGTTAACAACTTGTTAAAGCCCTTCAAGGTTGTCAAAACCCTAAAAGAGGCTTGGAGAACACCTATAGGTTGAAAATCAAGGTTTCTAGTTCGAATACTTGGAGGAGCAGAAGTGTAGGTTGAGAGCTGTAGACCCCCCTTTCAAATCTTCAGAAAAGTGAAAGTGGGCACTTCCCCCAGTTGTGGTGACTTAGTCCCACTATGCAAGTTTTTCAGAGATTTCTGCAGATCCGGATACCCATTTGGGTGAAATAGGCCCCGATGTAGTTATCTAGAATTTTCTCGAAACTGGACTAAGTCGCCCAGTTTGGCACAAGTGTCCTACCAAGCTTAAAAATCAGATTTTCTAGAATTTCAAGGACATCTACAGTCTTCACTCCAGCCTCAGCGATTTTCTAGGTGAACACTTTCTATTTCATAGTCTTATATTTAGTTTTGTTTTCATTTTTAGGTCATGTTTGCATATCTCAATGTGCTTTGAAACATAGTCCATTTTCTAGGTTTTGCATTAGTATTTGATTTCCTTTATCCATTTCCAACATTTAGATAATTGCATTTAGACACATTTACATCATATTTGCATTAGTTTTGAATGTGAACATTGCCATTTTTTGTATCCCTCTCTCCTTTTAGGTGAAAGACCCTAGAAGTGTTAGAGAGTCTTGTGGTACCAAAATCTATGTTACAGTTATAACTTATTTTTTCATGAAAGAATTTATGTGAATTTTTTTTTTGATGAATAAGGAACTATCTATATTAAATTTAAGATAAGGTTACATATACACAAAAAAAGGGTGGGTGGTAGAAAAGTACACCCTGAAAGTTACATGGGCAATGCCCATAAATAACCAAAAATTAGTAGCCAGTGACATGGGCCAAGCCCAGAAGTCCAAGAGAATAAAACATAACAACAATAAAATTTATGTCAATTTTGGATAGCTCATATTTGGATAACTATATTTTGAATTTGATAATTTAATTATGTAAAAATAATTTTATGTAGAGATGATTACTAATTTTGAATCAATACATAATATATATATTATTTGTGTGCATATTGTTGCTATTAGAAAATATGTGTGTGCAAGTTCAATTAGCTAGATTATTTATGCAGTTAGGAAGGGATATGATATTTTGTTATCATAATTATATTGTTTGATTATTATAGCAAAGATAAGCTAGAATAGGGTATTATGATAATATCCAAAATATAATATGCACACAAATAATAGCTCAAACACTTTTAGATAGTAATGATACTCCCTATAGTTCCTCCCACCCGAGAATGTCGAGTTGAAGGACTGAAGTCATGCACATCTCCTCAAGGATTGAATGTTGATGGCTTATTTAGCTTGAAGACCTGCAAGGGTTAGATCTCACAAATAATATGATAACGTAAGCATGAAAAAACTCACATACACTTTTACATGATTTTTTGATGTTGAATTGCTGCCATAAATATCTGAAATGTTGCTCTTGAATTTTTTGATAATGCCCTTGATAATAATTTCTCCAATAATTTCCAATTAGTTTTCAAATGAAATAACTAGGTATTTATATGAAATTATTCTAATTTCTCATATATATATATATATAAGCTTATATAATATCATTTTAATTCTTCTCTATTGTAGGAAGATTATAAGGGTGTTAGACTGATGTAAGAACATCCATGGTTGACCAACAATCTTGCATCAACCAAAATAATATTTTAATTTATTTTCCTAAGGTTTGGTAGGTTATTTATTTAATAGGGTAATTTTCAAGGTGAGACTAAAATAAATATTACACAATTGCCTTTTATTATTTTGTTGTAAATTTTGGGAGTTGAGATAATTTAGGAGGGAATTTTGGAAATTTGTCAATTTAAAAAATTAGCAAAACATGGGCTTGGGCATGGTTTTGGAGGGAGTTATAAGTTTGAATGATCCATTTAGCAACTTCCTTAATTGATGTATACAAAGGTGGGTGTCCAAGGTGAGTTGGCAGGAGTTACATTGGAAACTGCCCTAAAATCTAGGAATGGACTCCAATTTTGGAAATTTTGGTGGGAGTGGGTTTGAGAAAGTATTTTCTATATTATTAAATATTTTTGGGATGGATTTTTGGAGGTTTCTTCCCAATTTGGTCATGATTTTTGCTGGTGATTTTTTTGGAGCTTGTTTTAGAAGATTACAGGCAATTTAGACTATGGTTTGATAGCCGTTTTTGGTTAGAATTGGAAGGTTATTGTTGCAGGTGTAGCATATTCTTGGAGAGGAGATGAGGAGTGATTTGTTTCAGGTATGAAGGTGTTATGACAAAAAAATGGATCATAGAATCCACTATTGAAGATGGGTACAGTTTACAGATTGGAGTTTGTAGGGTGAAGGTTGTAGATTAAGAGTGATTTGAAGGAGTTCAATCAAGATTTTATATTTTTTGTTATTTGTTATTTTTGATTATGGATAAAATAGGTTTTGATGGGGCCCAAAAACCCAATACAAATGATTTTGATGGGATTCACAACCCAATCCAAAGCAAGAATCTTCTAACAAAAAATAATCAACAAATCATTGACAACCAAATAACAACAACCATCAAAGATCAGCAAGACAAATCATGCTGCAAACAACAAGAACCTAAAGGACCTTAAACCCAAATAAACAAGTTTTGATGGTAGTAACCACCTGAAACAGTCATGTAACAATGCAACTAGGATGCAACAAACCATTTTCTTAATAATAACAATACTGAGCCCATCAAATCCAAACTCCCCACCTCAATAAGGAAGTTAGAGAGAAAAACAAAACACTACTAACCATCCACATCCTTGCAACTCCATACCACTTGATAAGCCAACCTGATCTCCTCTTCAATAGGAGAGGGATCCCCTCTAATGGATAGGAAGAAATAGAAAAAATTACCACCAAAGCCAACACTCTCCTGCACACATGAGTTCCACCTCAATAGAAACAAGTAGTAAAGAAGAGAGCTTCCCGCCATGTCTACAACAACCAACTCCACCTCAAAAGGAGAGGGTTCCACCTCAAAAGGAACAATCTTCACCTCCATAGAAGACACCATCTGTAGAACCTAGAAGAAAGAAAGAACTTAGATAGAAAGGACAATTACATCCTCCTTTGGCAAGGTAAGATATTGGAGCTTGAACGAAGAGAAAACCATCAACATTAAACACAACCACATTTGAGCCTTCATATTAAACCTTTGTAACAACTCAACAACAACAACATCAGGTTTCTTAAGAAGCATATACAACTAGGTTTTCTAGAACAACCTTGAACTCCTCCCAACCAATAACATACTAATGGAGAAAAGGGCAAGAGACTCCCCCATAGAGACCTTCAATAAGAGGATCGAAAGAAAGATCAAATCCAAATAACAAAGGGGCCAAAAGAGACCAAACCCCAACATCCTCAAAGGATTCAAAGACCGCAAGGAGATCAACCTCACCCCCTTAAACAAAAGGAATAATTGGGTCAAAAGATTAAAAAAAAAGATCAACCCAACCAACAGCCAACAACATCTAACAAGGACATAGTCCACTGCCAACCAACCAAGACCCAAGGTCTTTGACAAAATACTGGCAGCCACCAGAAAAAAGAACAAAACCTTTAATCAAAAACAACAACCAAAACCATAAGAAAGAGTTGGAGTAGAGAGGAAAGGATCCACTGAAATAGGTGAAAGAAAGATCCATCGTACCAAACCTCACCCACGCAACCAACCTCACATACAGTGGCCCAAATAGAGAGATGAAAAGCAAGAGGATCTTTCTCAACAACAACAAAACCATGGGTGAAGCACCAAACATATGGAATAAGCGTAGAGAAAAAACCCTTGGCATGGAAGGATTCCCCAAAGAAGCAACAAGAACCAGTCTGAAAACAAACTAGAAGAGCTTTCTCTCGAGAGGAACACAAACAAATAAAAATTGATCCTCAATACCTCTAGATGACTCCCCACTCATAGGACCCACACAAGAGGAGAATGCAAGCCAGAAATAGGGCACCCATAAGCCATAAAAAAGTAGTGACACTAGAACAAGAGCAAAAAGCAACTGCGAGAGGAAGACAAGAGGAAGCGTTTCAATAGAAAACCACCCTCTAGCTCCCCACCAAAGACTGCTATGCACTAGAAGAGGAAAAGCCTCATGAGCCACATCGAGCAACAACCCAAGTGAAGCCAAAGGAAAATCAAGCCATCCAAACAAAGCCAAAATGCATTCAGTTGCACTAGAAGGTGAAGGATCACCATCATCTTCATCAAATTTGACCACTCCATCATCAACAGATTTCAAAACCCCTACACTATGCCTATTCCTGCTCCTATTCCCGCTCCCGCTCCTCATTGCTCCCATGCCTTTTGTTATTTTTTGTTAATATTATATTTGACTCTAATTTTTAATTTGTATTTTTCAGTCCAAGATACTTAAATCTTTGTATTTTTATTTTGGAGAAAATACTCTAATGTTTGCAGGAGAGCTTTGAAAAAAATTTAGAAATTTGTTTGCAAAATTTCTGCATTTTTTTGATTTTCTAAGTTATTATAGATTTAAGTCAAATCATTTAAGATATTTGTATTTGTGGTTTGAGAAGGGAGATTCTCCCCCTTCATCAGTGGTATCAGAGCAGGAGTTCCTAAGTGTGCAAGAAAAAGCGCCGATGTGAGGCAGTTTGCACTAGGACATGTGGTGGTGGTGTGTGTAATTTGTGTGTAGACGTATCACTAAGTGTGAGGTAGTATATAATTGAGAGGTTGAAGATTGAGGGTGTGTGGAAAGTATTTGATGAAATGACAAAGAAGAAAGGATTTTTTTGTCATAGTTGTGTATGCAGGTGAATAGGATGGAGAAAATATTGCAGAAGTATGCTTTGAGGATAGCATGAAAGAAGATGGTGAGATTGTAGTGAAGGATGAGAAACACAAAGAAAGTGTAGCAATAAAAGAGGAAAATTATGTTGCAGTAGTGGATGAGTGTCATTTGGAGGACTTGAAAGTATTAGAAAATGAAGGTGCAACTGAGAGTGAAGGTAAAAAAGAGAAAAAGGTTGTAGAGAAAGAGGTAATACATAATATTTTTTATTTTTGGGATGAAGATGGGAGTGTATTTTGTGTAGATGAAATAATTGTAGCGGAGGATAATATTGATTCATATTTTTTAAAATTTTAGAAAGATGATGATTTGCATAATTTGAATAAGTTGGTTCAAACATAGTTTGCTAGTGATGTTTGGTATGCAAAATATTTGTTTGGTGTTTCCATGTTTAGTGTAGGTGCATTTTGGTGGAGGTGGTCAGACTATGGTGGGTTGAATCCCACAATATTGAAAGAGTGTGAGTTGCATGTGGTGGAGCTGATTCCACATTGAAGATGTTGAGTGCAGAGAAGAATCGTTAGAGGAGAAGGATACTTGTTCCAGCTAGGTGCTGGAAGAGGAGAAAGAGGAACTCATTGGCGGTACCAAATTCAGTAATGGAGTTTGTTGAAGGTTTTTTACAACTTGAAAGGATGGTCTTACCATCCAACTCCATTTTGTGAGACTAAGCTCACAATTTTTTTTTACCTTGGGTGTTTGATGCAGGAGCATCCACGGTTGACTGGAAATCTTGCATCAACCAAAAATATTTAATTTTAATTTTTTTCTTTAGTTTAGTCTTTAAATATTCTAGGTGAATATTTTTTTTAAAATAAGGCCTAAAATATTTGATAAATATTTGGCCAAGTTGTTATATTGCAGTTTTATGGTGATTTGGGCTCATTTTGTGGCTATTTCAAGGAAAAATATTTAAATATGCCTTCTTGAGCATGGGATCTGGGAGTTACAAGTTATGATAGCTAATTTATTGTTCCTCAACTGTTGCATGAAGAATTTTGATGCCCAAGAGCAAGTGGTTTGGCTATTTCTATTCTAGGCTCCTATTTGTGAGGAAGTGGTTGCTTTTTCTTGGACAATCATGGATGGAGGTTACCAAAAGATTCCTTTTCAAAATTTAATGATTTAAATTCATTTTTGAAAGCATATTGTCCATTTCCAAGCATAGAAAATTGGGAGTTACAAGAAAGGTGTGAAGGAATTAATTTGTATGCTTTATTTTGATCATTTTTGGAGGTTGTTGCTGCCAAATTGAAGCCGGTGCTTCCCAGGTGTGGATTTTCTAAGAGGTGGAAAATAAATTTTGTTGCAGGTTTTGAAGGTGTGTTGCAGCAGCAAATGGATTATGAAATCCATGTTTGAAGATCAACACGTTGGTGATTGAAGATTGCAAATTAGACAACTAGTTTCACAGTGCAAGGAGATGATTTAAAGAAGAAGAATTGTAGCTTGATTTTTGAGGTTGTTTGCTATCTTATAGAAGATTCTAATTTATTTTTTATTGATTTATTTCAGGTTGTATGCCTGCACAGACTTGGGTAATCAGATTTTATTGAAGTTGAGAAACTTTGTTGCAAGTTAAATTGAGAAGATTAATTATGTTGCAAAATTTTACATCTTGCTTCATGTTGTTGGTGTTCAATAATTTTGTCTAAGGGTTGTGTGGGTATTCCCCTTCATCATAGATTTTGTTGATGCCCATTTCACTAATAATAATAAAATATATGTTACATTGATTTTTTTTTATTAATTATATTAATGTAATTTGTATTTCCTTTTTATATGTTTTTTTTGTATATTTATAAATTTTTCTTATGCTAATAAAGAGAGATTAATTAAATGGTATATGAAGCTATCATAACAATATTTCAAGGTATTAGGAGCAATATGGAAGATAACTATCGTCTTCTGAATGTGTTGAATTTAGGGTTTTACCAGGCCCGAGCCTTGAGGGAGAGGCCTTGTCGAAAGCGGATGGGGGTTCTCAACGTAATGAAATTGGTGGCACAAAAACAATGAGTCGGGAAAGTCAACCAGCAGATGGAATGCGACAAAAACCAAATGAGAAGGAGGCATCAAAACAAGGCCCTAAAAGAGATGCAAATATTGTGGATGGGGAAGAGTTATCGAAATAGTGACACCCAAAAAGAGGGTTTCTCGAGGCTCGCATTTCAGGAGTCGATGGATCCAATAAGTGGTCCAAAGTGACTCAGAATGGGGGAAACCATTCAAGATCTTTTGAGCCATTGAAGCCTGCTAACAAAATATTAACAAGAAGGGAAGGTGGAAATTCTGGATTTTCTCAAGCATCTAGATCAATCACTTTGAAACTATATGATGAGCTTGAGGAAGAAGTCCTTTTCAATGAAAAAGTTTTTTCTGGGCTGGGTCTAATTAGAAGTTTCAAGGGATTTAGTCCAAGCTTGCCAAACCTCCACCAGTGGATTTCTAACCATTGGAAACATGTCTTGGAAGGGTATGTCCAAATCTATCCCATGGCCAAGTGCTTCTTCATTGTATTTTTTGAAAAGGAGTAGGACAAAAAGAAGATCCTTTGTGACTTTCATTGGGATTGGGAAGAAAAATTTCCACTGATGTTAAAGCCATGGCATCCAGATTTTAATCCAGCCACTGAAGTGTTCGAGCAGGTTCCTATTTGGGTAAGACTTCCCAACTTCCCCTTGCAGTTCTGGTTTGATTCTTACTTAGAGGTTGTAGGGAACTCTTTAGGTATCTTTTTAATGGTGGATGAAGGGTCTTCAAACCTTCTACACTCGAATTTTTCCTGTATTTTAGTGCAAATGAACGTGTCAAAAGAGCCTCCGGAGGAGATTCAAATAAAAACTTCAAAAGGCTGCTGGATACAACCCCTGGATTATGAAGGGATACCCTTTAGATGCAAAATTTTCTTTAAAACTAGCCATTTGGCTGCTGAATGTGCCAAACAAAGAGCTACCAAAATAGCCTCCTGGTGGAAAGATGCTGGTCCCCAACACTATACAGTGGATAAAAAGGAAGCGAAGCAAATGAACTCTTAGGAGAAAAGCAAGGAAGAAGAGGGTAAGACTGGGAAGGCTCTGGTGGAGGAAGGTAGAAGGGAGGAACAACAAAAACTTGGAGAAGTCCTAGCACTAGAATGGGATCTAGATGGGAACAAAGACAAAGCTATTCACAACAGAGGTGAAAAGGATTTGAACCCCAAAAATTGGGCAACTACACCTGAATTCCTAGAGAAAAGAGGGCTGGTGAGACCACAAGAGAAAGAATTAGGGCATCAAAAAAGTTGCTGAACAAATGATAGCTTACAAATGAAAGTTCAAATGGAGTCTTGAAGAGCCCCTTTGACAAACCATTGGATTGGCAGAAGGAGGATGCAATGGTAGAAGATGGCTAGCAAACAGTAAAGGGGAAGAAAGCAAGGAAAGATAGGAAGGAAACCTTTGCAATGGTTCTCAGGCCCCAGATGAAGAGAAGACCAAGCTGGCCTCCAAACACCGAATCTTTTAACATTTCCATTATAGGGTTGGTTGGATTGCTGTCTTGTGATGCTTGTGGAGCTTTGTTTGTAATGTGATTTGTCAATTTTTGTAACTCAATAATTTGATTGAAGTATGTTTATTAGGCAGGGTTAGGGTTTTATAGAGGAGTTAAGTGGTGTTCGAAAAGGGATTTATGAGGATACTACAAGAAGTTTTGAAATGTAATCTATTTTTTACTATTAAAATAAATAATTTCATGTTACCAACCAAAAAAAAAGAGAGATTAATTAAGTGTCATAATCAAATTTCATGAGATTATCTCCCCTCATCTCACTTTGATAATTTATGATGGAGAAAAGGCTCTTTTTTGGGAAGATGCATGGAATGGACATCCTCCATTGGATAGATAGGAATCTCTTAGGGAAGTAAAATTATTCTTAAAATAGACATAGGCTGAGAAAGTAAAAGATTACTTCATTGTTATAGATGATTCAATTATATCTTCTATCAAATGGAGAATTTTAGTTGGTACCAATTTTTAGAGAAAAAATAGCAATTAAACTCAATCCTCCAAAACAAAAATATTTTCTTCTCGAATTCTCAAGATCAATTAATATGGGCTCCTTCAAAAACTAGAGAATATAATGTTAAGCAAGGATACAATTCTTTATTTTACACAAGCAATGATTTTTAGAATGGGTGGTTCCATAATTTGTGTTGGAATGATGCTATCCTCCCAAAGGAAGGTGTATTTGCATGGTTTGTGCTAAATAACAAAGCTTTCACTAGTATCATACCTATGAGAATAGGAATAAAAAAGCCTTTTAATTGTGTACTTTCTAGAGAAATGAAAGAACAAGTCACATTTTATACTATGAGTTTACACAACATTGTTGGAAATGGCTTTTTGGAAAATTGAATTGGTTGCCTCCTATTCCTAAGAGTTTACTTGATCTCTTCAACTATTGAACTTTTTTGTATAAAAGGCTATTTATTCTCATTTATTTGGTTGGTCTCCACTTCCTTAGTCATTTGGAATGCTTGGTGGGAAATAATTATAAAATAATTTTCAAAAAAGAAGTCCTTCCTATACAATTCACTATTGAAAGAATTGAAAAGGCCATTTCAGAATCTGTTATGACACAAGATAATAAATCAAATATTCAAAATTTAGTATTTAATTATGAGGAATATTCTATTCTAACATAATTGAAACTTCTATTTGTATTTAATTAGGAGGATTTTAGTGTTAGACCTTAAGAAAATGTCAATAGAAAAATAATCACTTGGTTTCCTCCTCCATCTTTCATCAAGTTGAATTTTGAGGGTGATTCCAGAGGGAACTCCAAGATATCAAATGGAACAATTATGAAAGATTTGACATTGAAATTGCTAGAAGGAGCAAATAATGTTGTGGAATCTCATGCTCTTTTCACAAGATTGAAACTTGACAAAAAAATTGAAAATAGATCAAATGCATATTGAGGGGGATTCAATGAGTGTTATTAATGATTGCAAGAGGAAGTTTACTTATTTTAGTTATGTATTAAATTGAATTTTGGATGAGGTGTGGTATATCCTTACTAAATTGTAATTATACCAAATTGGCCACTACAATAGAGAAGAAAACTGGCTAGCTGATAGCCTAACGAACTTGGCTTGGGACTCAAAAAAAAGAAATTTATTTTCTTGGATGAGAGTTTAATTAGAAACATTACAAGTGTTGCTAATATAATGTATATTGAGTGAAACCCTAGAATAGGGGTATCGATCTAACTATGTGAGTATATTATCACAAGCTTCGTCAACAATTATTTTTGCTCAAGTATCAATTTTTCTTATTATATTAGTTGGCAATGATTTTTTATTGGATTTTAGTTTGGCTTGCCTGAGATTGCACTAATCATTATTCATTAATTCTTGGGATTTCCAACAAGTGGTATTAGAGCTAGGTTTTTTGGGTAGTTTGGTTCTTGTGGGTTTGTTTAGAAAATCCCTAGGTTATCTAGGCATTAAGTCTTCTCAATTCTAAGAAAAATGGAAGGAGGTGAGAGAAACGGTTGGCAACAACCACCAAATTTTGATGGGTAGAACTATGAAATCTGGACTAAGAAGATGAGAACCATCTTAGTTGCAAATGTTCTATGGGAGTTAGTCATAAATGGGTTCAATGATATCACATACCCAACAATCTATGCAAACCTCTCAAATGCACAAAAGAATCAGTTGAAAGAAACAACAATGAAGGATGCAAAAGCTTTCAGTTTGATTGAGGCAGCCTTGATAGAGGCTATTTTCCCATGTATTACAGCAAAAAAATATGCAAAACAAGCTTGGGAAATACTTCAAAATAGATATAAGGGGACTAATAAAGTCAGATTGTTCAAGTTGCAACTACTAAGGAGAGATTTTGAGACTCTATAAATGAAGGATGGTGAGTCAATTTCAGAATTTCACACTAAAGTGTCTACCTTGATTAATCAATTGAGAATTAATGGGGAAACAATGGAACAACAAAGGATTATTAAGAAAATCCTAAGAAGCTTGCCCTCTAGATTTGATCCTATATTCATTGCCATTGAAGAGGCAAAGGATTTTTCTAAAATGATTGTAGATGATTGATGGGTTCACTACAAACCCATGAGCAACAATTGAATAGATCTGCTTTAATACCACTTGTTGGAAGGTAGGGGTGCAAGAATACACATTCACTGCTATGACAGGGTGATGGATAGAATAGGAAAAAAAAATAGAAAACAATGCACAAAGACAACAAAATATCCAAATGCAAAAAATATAGATTTATATTATATTCTGCTTTGCTTTCCAAAATCACAAAAACTTTAGAGTACTAGCTCTATTTTACAATGAAAAATGCATTACATTCACTCCGAACTACTATCCAATACCTAGAATTGTTCAAACACCTAAACTAATGCTTATTGTAGTGTTGTAGTTGCTTACTATTCATTTGTTGTGTCTGATAAACATTCCCTTCCACACTGTGTTGTTGTCTCCTTGTCTTCTACTAAATATTATTCTACTATTGTAGGGTCTTCCAATCCCAAAACTCAACTCTACATACTAATCGTAACATTCTTTCATTTTGTTTGCATATGCTAGCTCAAAAATGAGTGCTACAATTCAAATTCAAAATCACCTACGACTATTTAATGCTAGCAAGTCAACACAAAGGTACAAGAAAAACTTACGTGGGGAAGGGGAGAAACATTTTCTAACTACAAATTAATTAATATTCCAACATACTATAGGTATCACTTTGTGTACTTCATTCCTATGCATGACACTTGGATTTTACATTTCATACATGTGATCAATTCTCTTGCATCATGGAGCTACCTTATCACCCATTTCTGTATGATTGATTTTTCTTCATGCATGTGGTGGGCTATATGTTTGAACGAGGCTTTTGGATTCATTTTCTATCATCTATATTTTTTCTTTCTCAAGGGTCCTTACCAAGTTTTGTTTTTTTGTGCACCGTCTGAATGATGCAAAATATTCCAAGGAATAATAAAATTTTTTCATCCTAATTGTCAAATGGGAGTACCCTAAAAGTGGTGTCATATCCTCTCAAATGTTGGGTGATATTTTCTACATCGACTATCCTATAGTAGAAAATGTGATAAGGTGCATTTTTGGCCAGTTACTTTTATAATCTTCTCCACAGTCACTTTATCATCTCAGGTAGCCTCAATTTTTATTTCTAAAAATGTGGACATAGTCTTCTTCTATAGTTTTCTATTGAGTATTTTCAAGAAATTTATATCCTAGGACAAGCTATGAATGAGGCCATTAAGGGGCATGGTATATTAAGGGTAATGCTCTAGTGGGGGTCCTTTTTTCCCCAAAGATTTAAGGGAAAAATAGGGGTTATTTGTTATTACAATTCCATGAAGTAAGATGCTAGTATGATGAATGTAAACTCTATTCACAAGAAGGAACTCAACCTTCACCTGGTCAAGAAAATCCTTAAGGTTTTTCATGCAATGTGTTTCCTATTAACATGTTTTAACCACCCCCTGCTAATCTAATGAATGCATCACCACTAATTGACACTTCTAGAAATCTTGAAGCTCAAGATGAAAATTATATCCTATTAAAAATAAATTTATTGATTAAAATGTATTTTATCTTGAATGGTGGGTTGTCTTGTATATAAATAGTTTATGTAATTTTAGAGATTTTTGTTTTGTCTCTGAATGAAGTCCAAGCCTCTACCCTTTTATCTAGAAAAAGTTAGATTAATTTGGTGAATGGGTTGTTGAAGTGTCATCATTTTTCAAGGGAGTTACATTTACTATTTTTAAACTAATCGGTGGTCACTCCGCATTGGTTGGAATTGCCACCTCCATCTCTCCTCAAGTCTATTTATACTTACTACCTAGTTTATGTTTGTCAATTATTCAATAACTTCTCTTTTTGATCTCTTTATGTATACTTTTCATCTTGGAATTTTGCACATCTCTCAAAATCTTTGATTTAATTTTGTTTACACATTTTATATTTTTATTTCTTATTTATCTCATAAACAAAAATGGATTATTCATAAATTTTTAGATGTAATACTGTATTAGAGCTTATGTTTTGAGAGTTTTAAGTTCTAGAGCTTCTAATTGAGAAATTAAAGTTTTATTTTTTAAGATCTTGTTAATTTTTTTATGCTCTTACCTTGTATTTTTGAATGATCTAGAAAATTAGAAAGCCTTATGAAGATATCTTAATCTCTTATTTTGCATATATGTTTTGGTGAGATGTGGGTGATTTTAGCCATTCTAATTATATTGACAATATTTTTAGCTATTGTAACACATTCAAGAGGCTTGGAAAAGTTAATATTGATGTTCATTTCACTTAATTTGGAGACCATATGATACATGAGAAAATGAGGGTTTGAATCTTATATATTACACAAATTTCTTGTAAATGGTGCACTTTTAAGCCAAAATAACCTCACCAATAGATCTAGAAGAATTTAAAATATCTATTTTTTATATAAAATTTATCCAAATGGACACAAGGGCTTTGGAGGGAAAAAATTCTAGTAGCACTATAAGGCTTTACATAGGCTATATAATATAGAGTAGAGATTAGAAAAAATAAACAAATAAAATTGAAGCAAGGCTACCTCACCACTCTAGTGGTGGCACTTGTAGACAATAACACCTAGCAGCTAGGGTGCCACCACCCAAGGCTAAATAACTCTTTTATATCCCCCACAAGTCACGAGTTTTAGGCCATAATTTCCAATAGATTTGTTAACCCTATCGGTATTCCCTTAACTACTAGCTAATCCAAATCCCAACCACCACTTTATCTACCACCCAATATCCACTCCAATGGTGGTACCATCTAATGGCCATGAGAGCACCATTAAGTTTTTATTTTGAGTTTTTTCATTAGGGAATAAATTTTGGCTTGGGTGTCAAATTTTTGCAAACAAATAGGCAATGAAAATATAGTGATGAGTTCACTCAAAAAATGTTTTTTAAAAAAAAATTTACAAATTAAAGTTATTTTTTGTTCTTAAATTCGATAACCATATGTTTTTCATCAGATCTCCATTTTTTAAAATGAATAGGAATTAGAAATCCATTTGAAAATACTATACAACCATGTAACTAATTAGGTCTATCTTATATCATTTTTTTTTCCATTTTTAAAACCCTAGAATCTTGTATTCTAGTAAAAATTCTAATCACACTAAGTATAAAGTGCTAAACTTGTAATCTCTAGGGGGTGATTTTGAGACTAGTTAAAAGGGAGTGTCTTGTGTGTATATTTTTTGTGGTTTTATATTTATTTTTATACACTATCACAACACACCAATCTACTTTTCTAAGTATCAATTAATAGTTCTTATTCTCACACCCTACAATTATTTTTATTGGGAATCTAAAATAATAACCCAATTAAAAGATCAATGATTAGATAGAGTTATACTAGGTCTTCAAATAGAACCATTCTTAATTACAAAAAAAATTAAATGCAATAACAAGTGTGATAAAGCAGTTGAAACCTTATGTACATATTTATCTCTAGGTTTACTCTTTTATGTTTAGTCTTCCTCTACACCAAATAAAGTATGGATCACTTTGGAAAACCTCTTTAATATGTAGTTTGAAATAAAAGGTCATCAACTAGAGAATTAGCTCATAAGTTAGTTCCTTAAAATTTTTATACTATTCAAGAGTTCTTCATTAAGCTAAAAAACATAATATTGTAATTGAAATAGTACAGGATTAAGAAGAAACCTAGTTAATTTTAAATATTCTCCTTAAACTTGGTCTAAAATATTTAGTTTTTATTTTTATATTTCATGAAACCAAACATGCCTTAGGTACGTAGAAAAAATTCCTTAGGATCCACCTACAAAATTACTTCTCTTGATGAGTTTATCAATGAAATTATAAAGGAGAAAGATAACTTTGTTTAGTGGGATACAATAAAACCTTCTAAGTCTCATTTCTTGGCTAAAAATTATGGCACTAAAGGTTTGAAAGGTTATAGCAAGAAAAATAAGAAACAAAATAACTAAGGAGAGAAAAAATAAGATCATAAATCAATAGAATTTAATGCAAAATTTGAAGCATCTTCCTCAAAAGATGACAAATATAAGAAGACAAAGGTTACATAGTTTATGTAAGAAATTTGGTTATGATGAGCATAAATTCCTTAAAAAGTAAAATTGCTCATATTATGCATACTCTTAAAAATAAAAATATTAATTGTTCATATTCAAAAAAGTAGGTTTCATTAGGAGAATATTCAAAAGCTATTTTTTTATAGTAAGGGGAAAGGAGAGGGAAAATATATTATTGTAGTAGCTTCATGATGCAGTCATGGATGGAGCATCTAGAAAGGACTATCCAACCATGTAACCTAGAGTTCAACATAGTGGAAATAACACAAGAAATTCTCAACAGCATGAATTGACATTGATTTGATAACTAACAATCTTACATGCATCACATGTCATAGGTATAGACCGGCTAAGGGATCACATGCATGTCACAAGGCATTACAAGACATTGCAATTGGCACATTGCCTTATTACAACCAACAACTTAGAAAACTTGAACTAACTATCATAATTATCCTTATTCCTCTTCTAACTCCCTTCCAATGAATTACAAAATGATCTTAAATATGAACCTCTAGCTGCAATTATGATCTGCATCAACCTTAAGGGCTTACAAACCCCCATGCAAGGTCAAACATGTGGGCTGGCCTTAGAATATGAGAAGATAACCCTTTAGGAGATGAAAATGTGTTGCAGATCTCTAAGAAAGTTCACCTAGACCTAAAATCCCTTGAATAATGTTTCATGAAGCTACACATGTTTCAAAAATGGTCCACACATCAAGCCTAGAAGGCTCATACAAAGAATTGATAGTGAACTTCAAAGAGCGATATCTTTCTATAAATGAATGCAAATCACCAAAAATTTGGATATGTTGAAGATGGTCTTGTGTATAATCTATATCCTAGTTCGTTAGCTAATAAATATTAATATGGTAAAATGTCGAAGAAATTTCTCAAGCAGTTACGAATAGAACTATAAGAAAATAAATGTTTTTGGTTGATATAGAATTGCTTTACAAACAGGGATGCTCCTGCATCAAATACCTGAGGTTGGAAAGAAAATTGAGTCACTTTCCTAGGGATAGAGGAAAACCAAATTGGTCCACCTCAACCTAAGAAATCCATGATGAATCCTCCATTGGTTTGACTTTCCACTTCACCAAATACTCCTTGTACTACTTGTTCCTAGTTCTCCTTCCATTTTTGGTATCCAAGATCTACTCAATCTTCTCTGGTGGTTGATGTGGTAACTGCTCCTCTAAGCCAAATTCTTTTTTATTTCCACTTGATTGTCCTTAATGATACTCATAGATGTTTGCAACATTGAAAATAGGTGATATAACAAGTGCCTTTGGTAACTCCACTTCATATGCATTTCCTGAATCAAACTTCTTGAGAATCTTATATGGTCTGAACTTCCTCATCTTTAGCTTGTTGCATGTTCTTTCTAGAAACATTTTCTTCTTGAGATATACCATAAATTCATCTCCAATAGAAAATTCCTTATGTCTCATCTCCACATTTTCCCACTCCTTATACTTATTGTTCATGTCCTCCAAGTGTTTCTAGACTTGAATATGCATGGTCTCCATGAATCCTACAAATTCTTCTGCTTCTACACTCCTCTTATTATCCATATTGATTTCTTTAAGCTCCACAACTCCTTTAGGATGTATTCCTGTCACAATATCAAATGGTGTCTTTCTTGTACTCTAGTTTATTGAATTATTGTATGAAAACTTTGCTTGCAGTAGAACTATGTCCTAGTTTCCTACCTTATATCCAACCAAACATCTCAATAAGCTACCCAAAATCCTATTTACTACCTCTGTTTTTCCATCTATTTGTGGGTTATATATTGAACTAAAATTCAAGTCTATCTTCATCTTTTTTCACAATATCCTCAAAAGTATCCCATGAACTTGGTGTTGTTGGCAACATAAGGTTAGACAACTGAGAGGGGGGTGAATCAGTTGTCACAAAAATTATACTTATTAAACTTATTCTTAGATCTGATAAATAAACATGAAATCATAAACCATCACCACATCAAAAACACACATAACACCAAGATTTTTGCATGGAAACTCTGTTAGGGGAAAAAATGCGGTGGAGATTAATCCACAAGTTTATACTCTGTTAAAAGTATTATGAATGGGGAATATACATGCATTTAGGCACACTGCCTAGAGCTCACTGCTCAAATACAAAAAGGATCACTACCCAAAGGAAGACTCACTATCTTATAGTCACATTCAGATTACATCCGAAAGATTTTGAATTGAGAAATAACATCTTCTAATGCCTGATTACAGTTCTGGTTAAGCACATAAACCCTTTATTCTGCTTACTCTTCTTCACACTTTACTTCTATCTTTGAAAGATTAGAACATTATTTGCATACAACACTCATCGCACATCGCACACCATTCCTCAAATGGTATAAAAAATTGATCATATATATCCGCAACTAAGGATAACATCAACTACATGCCGACCCAACAAGATATGAAATGTGTACAAACTGTTGGCCCAAATTAATAAACAATTTATTAATGTGAACCAAACAATATCGGCCAAAACATAGTAAGGACCCATAACAACATGTCTCAAACACGAAACAACTTAAGCAATTATGCCTCGAAGATCCACAACATGCTACAATCACCTTGTCGGCCATGATCATGAAAAACATGAACTCATAGAAGAAAATAACCAATCACGAGCACAAAAATCAATGTAGACCAACAAAATAGATAGAGAATGATCTAGAAACATTCACAAGCATCATGAATCACCATAGAAGCATCCGCAACAATGCAAATTACTAGAATCACATCATCTTATTTCAGGAACACCAACTAAAGAACTAGAACAACTGTTAGAACATAGATACTCATAACTTGGTCAAATCATCATGAAAACCCCTGAAACTTCATATGGATAAACTAGATATACTTGTAAAAAAACCCTTTAATCCATAACTTCTTATCATCAATATACTGAGATAGCCATCATACTGAACTTCACTGCATCATTGACAACCTGCAACTTATTTTATTACAGTTTTCTCAATATCCTCAACATATACAACCTTAAAGACATTAATGGCAATAGTGTTGACATAAATGAAAATGACATATCAGCAATATCACCCAATCTCCCCCTTTGTATTTGATGGAAACACATGATGTGAAAAACACCATCAACGATACTTTCTCTTAGCACTTTCTCCCCCTTAGGTTTTAACTCTTTTCTCCTTAACTCTTTCATAGTTTTTCACAAGACTCTTCTCCCCCTTTGACATAAATGACAAAGATACACATTATCTTTGTCCACACAAGCTCTGAACCATGTTTCTGAACATCTGACTACTCCCCCTGAGTAGCAGCCACCACAACATCAATCCAGATCACAAGATATGACTATGAAATACACAGACTGATGCAAGTCATTGCATCTTAATTCTGATTAGGAGGGGTAATCACCCCTAACTTACCTCTGAAGTACTCAAAAGTAACCTTAGGCAAGGGCTTGATAAAGATATCTATAATCTATTTCTTAGTGGGCACATACTCCAATCCGACTTCCTTTTCACTCTCCTTTTCTCTTTAAAAGTGAAACTTGATAGCTATATTCTTGGTTTTTGAATGCAACACCGGGTTCTTATAAATGTTAATTGTACTTGAATTATCAAAAAATATAGCAATAGGTTCATCATACACAACTCTAATATCTTTCAACATCTGCTTCATCCACAATACTTGAGTATAATTGTTAGCATCCACAATGTATTCTACCTTTGCAGTAGATAAAGAAATGGCATTCTACTTCTTACTTAACCATGAAATCAACTTCTTTCCCAAGAAAAATGCACCACCACTAGTACTCTTTCTATCATCCACATCTCTTTCCCATTGAACATCAGTAAAAGCACTCAAAGTAAAGTCATCTTCTTTAGGATACCATAGGCCAAAATCAACTGTCCACTTCAAGTACCTGGAAATCCTCTTCACAGTTGTCACATGAGATTTCTTAGGATCAACTTGAAATCTTGCAACAATGCATACATTATTCATGATATCAGGTCTAGTTTGAGTCAAATAGAGCAATCCACCAATCATGGATATGTATCTAGTCTGATTTGTTTTAGGAGAATCATCATCTTGTGTTAACTTACATCCGATCACCATAGGTGTACCAAATGACTTTGAATATTCCACACCAAACTTCTTTAGCAATTCTTTCACATACTTGGACTAAGATATAAAGATCCCTCTATCTAGCCGAGTAATTTGTAATCCCAAAAATAATTTCATTTCTCCAATCATAGACATCTCAAAATCACTCTGCATCTCATCAACAAACTTTATGCACAAACTATTATCTCCTCCAAAAATGATATCATCAACAAAGACTTCAAAAATCAAATCTTTATCATGATCAATCTTGAAATATAAATTACTATCAACAATACCTTTATTAAATCCAAGCTTCAACAAATACTTGTCCAATGTGGCATACCATGCTCTTGGGGATTTCTTAAGTCCATACAATGCTTTCTTCAACTGACAAACCATATCTCTCTGATTAGTCAATTGAAATCGACCAAGTTGCTCAATATACACTTCTTCATCCAGTTCACCATTTAGAAATGCTGACTTGACATCCATCTAATAAACCTTGAAGTTTTTGTAAGCAACATAAGCAAGAAAGAGTCTCACAGCTTCAATCCTAGCAACAGGAGCAAAATTTTCTTCAAAGTCAATTCCTTCCATCTAAGAATATCCTTTACACACTAGTCTTTCTTTGTTTCTAACAACTTCACCTTGCTCATTCAGTTTGTTCTAAAAGACCCATTTAGTTCCAATTACATTTTTGTCCTTAGGTCTAGGAACAAGAATCCATGTATCATTCTTCTCAATTCACAGTAGTTCTTCTTTCATTGCTTCCACCCAATGTTCATCTTTGCATGCTTCATTGACACTATTAGGCTCAGTCTTTGAGATCAAATAGTGTTCTTCTACAATTATTCTCCTTGTTTGAACACCTTTGTTCTTATCACCTATAATCTGATCTTCTGAATGATTTAGTATTACATACCTTGGAGTCTTAGGCTCTCAAACTTCAGGCTCTTGTGATCTTACTTTTGCACTTTCACTAGTTTCTTCCTCTTGATTTTCCTGATTCATCAGAATGATTTAAACTTGATTCAAAGTTTGAACTTTCTTTCCTTTATCTAAAGTATCATTCTGATCATCTGAATCATATCCATAGGTTCTGGATGGTGTAACTGTGTCTTCATCAAACTTGAAATTATCACTTTCAATTACTTTCCTCAATCTCTTATTGTAGCACCGATAGGCTTTACTTTTAGTAGAATAACCAAGAAAGATTCCTTCATCACTTCTAGCATCAAACTTTCCTATATCTTCATCTCTTTTGATATAGAATTTACTCCCAAATATTTTGAAGTATCTAACAGTAGTCTTATGACCAAACCATAGCTCATAAGGAGTCTTACTAGTATCACCTTTGACATGTACCCATTTGAGAGTGTAAATAAAAGTACTCATAGCTTCTCTCCATTAGATATGAGGAACATTTCCTTCCAACATCATAGTCCTAGCAGCTTCTTGAATTGTCTTGTTCTTCCTTTCCAAAACTCCATTTTTTCTGAAGGGTCCGCGGGGCAGATAGTTGTCTCTTTATCCCATGCTCTTCACAAAAAGAATTAAACTCACCGAAAGTGAATTTACCACCTCTATCTGATCTCAGACATTTAATCTCCAGACCTATCTTTGTCTCAACCATAGCCTTAAAAATCTTGAATTTCTCTAGAGCTTTAGATTTTTCCATTAAGAAAGTAACCCATATCAATCTAGAATAATCATCAATAAGTAACATGAAATACCCTTCTCCTTGTAAAATTATGACTCTAGAAGGACCACACAAATTAGTATGCACAAGATCCAACACTTCATTTGAACAATGTTGTTTGCTTTAGAATGAAATTCTAGTTTGCTTCCCTAATTGAAATTCCTTGCATATATTATTAGTAGGTTTTATCAACTTAAGAAGATCTCTCACTGCCTGAGTAGAACTTATCTTGATAATATTGTCAAAGTTTACATGACACAATCTCCTATGCCACAACCAACTTTCATCAAATTGAGCAATCAAACAAATTTTACTAGTAGTACTTAGGTGAAAGATATTACCTTTTGTTTTTGTACCAGATGCAATCACATTTCTAGAACTCTCCAATTATCTACACTTTACATCCTTGAATTCAAGATTATATCCCTCATCAACCATCTGTCCAACACTTAAGAGATTATGATTCAAACCTTCCTCATATAGAACATCATTAGTATTATGCTTACCATCAAAAGAAATGGATCCTCTGCCATGGATTACACCAGGTTTATCATCACCAAATATTAAAACACCACCATCATACTTTTCCAAGCTCACAAATTTACTTTTATCACCTATCATATGATTAGAGAATCCATTGTCAATCACCCATTCATCTTTTTCTTTCACTCTAGCAACTAGAGCTTTCTCCACATTCATGCAACTAGTAAATTCAGTAGGTACTAGATTATTTTCCTTGATAGCAATAAATACCCATCCATCCTCACTTACATTCCCTTTATCAGATTCATCATCTCTCACACCTTCATCAACAACATAATAACACTTTCTTTGGAATCTAGGCTTGTTAGGTCTTGGCTTAGGAACTCTTTTCGGACACCTTGAGGCAAAATGACCTATCTTATTGCAAGAAAAACATTTAAGAGGCAATTTAACTTTATACTTACCTTCTCCTTTGGATACCCTCTTGAAAATAAGTGCTTCAAGCTCATCTAGTTTTCTCTCTTCTTCTTCTTCAATCTCTCTCATTTCTTGCTCATATTTGGACATTTTTCTAGAAGAACTTTCTCCCAGACCATATCTCTGCTTATCTTTTTTGGAGATAGTAGCTTTGAATGCAAATTTTGTCTTAGGAAGAGATTCACCAAACTCACTTAACTCAAAAGAAAGAAGCTTAACAATCAACATGTCTCTTGTTACATTTTTCATAGTCCAGATCTCCTCAATAGTAGCAACTTTGTGTTTGTATGCAACATGCAAGGATCTGAGCACTTTAGCAACAATCTCTGATTCTTCTAATGTTCCACCAACACATCTGATACTACACACAAGTTAATTCACTCTCTGCATAAAATAAGTGATGTTCTCATCTTCACCCATTCTCAATGTTTCATATTTCCCTTTCAGGCTTTGCAGCTTAGCAATCTTCACATGGGTATCACCTTCATACAAAGTTTCCAAAATTTTCTAGATATCATAAGTAGTCTTCAGCTCCATTACATTTTTCATCTCGGAATCAGTCAGAGCACTCAACAATGCTTCCTTAGCCCTGATATTATACTCGACTTCCTTAATCTCACCTACAGTAGAAGGACCATTCTGTGGGATGATATATCTATAATTTGTAATTGTCCAGTAAGGTTCACCAATGCATCTCAGATGACACTCCATTCAAGTCTTCCATTATAGAGAATAATTTTTTCCATCAAATCTCAGACTCTCCTTCTTATATGTCACCATCCCTGATCACCTCAAGCGGTCAAGCTTCTCTAGAGGAACCTGCTCTGATACCAATTTTTGGCAACACAAGGCTAGAAAAATGAGAGGGGGAATTAGTTGTCACAAAAAATAAAATTTAAAATTATTCTTAGATTTGATAAATAAACATGAAAGAATAAACCATCGCCACATCAAAAACACACATAACACCAAGATTTTTGCATGGAACCCTGTTAGGGGAAAAACCACAGTGGAGGTTAATCCACACTTTTATAGTCTATTAAAAGTATTATGAATGGGGAATGCACATGCATTTAGGCACACTGCCTAGAGCTCACTGCTCAAATACAAAAAGGCTCACTTCCCAAAGGAAGACTCATTGTCTTACAGTCACATTCAGATTACATCCGAAATATTTTTAACTCAGAAAATAGCATCTTCTAATGCCTGATTATAGTTCCAATTAAGCACATAAACCCTTTCTTCTACTCACTCTTCTTCACACTTTACTTCTGCCTTCGAGAGATTAGAACATTATTCACACACAACACTCATCGCACATCGCACACCATTCCTAAAATGGTATAAATTTTTTATTATATATATCCGCAACTAAGGATAACATCAACTACATGTCAGCCCAACAAGATATGAAATGTGTACAAACTATCGGCCCAAATTAATAAACAATTTATCAATGCAAACCAAACAATGTCGGACAAAACATATTAAGGACCCAAAATAACATGTCTCAAACATGAAACACCTATTATGCCTCGAAGATCCGCAACATGTTACAATCACCCTGTCGGCCATGGTCATGAAAAACATGAACTCACAAAATAAAATCACCAATCACAAGCACAACAATCAATGCATACCAACAACAAAAATAGAGCATGATCTAGAAACATCCAAAAGCATCATGAATCACCACAAAAGCATCCACAATAGCTCAAATTACTAGAATCACATCATCTTCTTTCAGGAACACCAACTAAAGAAGCAGAACAACTGTCGGAAC
The DNA here is from genome assembly GCA_007115665.2 of Sequoiadendron giganteum. Taxonomy (NCBI): domain Eukaryota; kingdom Viridiplantae; phylum Streptophyta; class Pinopsida; order Cupressales; family Cupressaceae; genus Sequoiadendron; species Sequoiadendron giganteum. Next base: position 644,331,913 of record CM021103.1, on the reverse strand, counting down.
ACAAATACTCATAACTTGGTCAAATCTTCATTCGAATGTTTGAAAATTCATGTGGATAAACTAGATATACTTGTCAACAAACTCTTTAATCTACAACTTCTTATCATCAATATATTGAGCTAGCCATCATACTGAACTTCACTGCATCATCGACAACCTACAACTTATTTTATTACAATTTTCTCAATATCCTCGACATATACAACCTTAAAGACATTAATGGTGATAGTGTTGACATCAATGAAAACCACATATCAGAAATATCCAATAGGTGTCCCAATCCAAAAATATACTCTTTGGTAGTCCATGCAATCTCACAATATCCTTGAAAAATAAGTCAGCAACATGCATAACATCATTAGTATTCTTTCAAGGAATGAAATGTGCCATATTAGAAAATATATCCACTACCACCATTATAGAATCATAATCTCCTCTTTGAGTTTTTGGTAATCCTAATATGAAATCCATACTTATATCTTCCCAAGGTCTCTCCAGTATTGTCAAAGGCTTACACAATCTATTATTCTAACTACTCCCCTTTGTAAACTGGCAAATTATACAATTTTGAACATACTTCATGACATCCTTATATATGTGGCCAAAAATAGTGTTCAATCACCAAAGCTACTATCTTATCTATCACAAAATGTTCTACTATTCCTCCACTATGTTTCTCCCTAACCCAATTCTCCCTCATTGAACTCCTTGGAATGAACAACTAATTTCCTTTGAACAACATATCTTCTTGAATGAAATAATCCAACCATTCACTCCTATATATCACTACCAATTGTTTACATGCATTCCATGCTTCAAAAAAATACAGATCATCCTTATACATGTGTTTCTGTTCTTCAATACCCAATACTTTGACTATCTTCATTTTGTCAACAAATTCTTTCTCCTTCTTAATGCATCAATGTCTTACCACTCCTATGCTTCAACAAAAATGTGTAACTCTACAAGAACTCAACCCATCTCATATGTCTCTAGTTCAACTTACCCTAACAATTAAAATACTTCAAGGCTTGATGGTCAGTGTACAAAAAAAACTCTTTAGTCAAAAAATAATGTCTCCACTTCTTCAAGGCATCATTCAACAAATAATACCTCCTTCTGGAATCATTCAAATTCTCACTAAAATAATCTATTGGTATCCCTTCTTGACTAAACATTGATCCTATTGTACTTACAATGGCATCAAAATCAACTTGGAATACTTTATCAAAATCAAGTAATGCTAACATTGGTTTCTTTGTCACCTTTTTCTTCAATAATTCAAAACTGAACTTTGTGCTCTGGATGTACACTTAAAGTATTTCCCATTTCCTCTACAAATTCTACTAAATATCCTAATGAATTTCCTGTAGAAACTTGTCAATCCATGAAATGATCTTACCTCATCAATGTTCACTAGTGCAGGCCACTCAACAATTACTCTAACTTTCTTAGGGTCCATTTTTAATCCTATTAATGACAAACCCCAAATACACAAAATCCATTTTAATAGAGCTACACTTCTTGATGTTTATCAAAAATTTCTCCTCCCTCAGCCTCTATAATACTTGTCTAATATGCCACAAATGTTCTTCTCTAGTCTTACTAAAAAATAGAATATCATCCAAATAAATAATAACAAACTTACCCAATAATTTCCTTAGTACCTCATTCATCAACCTCATGAAGGTGCTAGATGTGTTGGTCAATCTAAAAGGCATCACTAACCACTCATACACCCTTCATTAGTCTTAAATTTCATCTTCCATTCATCTCCTTCTCTGATTCTAATTTGATGATATCCACTCTTTAGGTCAATCTTTGTGAAATACTTTACTCCACTCAAATAGTTCATAATGTCATCAATCCTTGGAAATGGGAAGCTATAATTGACTATGATCCTATTCATTTCTCTTGAGTCTGTACACATCCTCCACTCTCCATATTTCTTTGGTGCTAGTACAACAAGTACTACACATGGGCTTAAGCTCTTTTTGATCAATCCCTTCTTGAATAATTCTTGTAGTTGCCAATTTAGTTTTGTATTTTATGCAAGTTTCCTCCTGTGTGCCACTTTTTGGGAAAAATTTATCCAAGAATTAGATCTATATGATGAATGATGCTTCGGATTGGTGGTAATCCATTTGGTACATTCTCTAATATGATATCCAGATATTTTATCAACAATTTTGATACTTCTATCTGCAATGGATCTCCTCCCTTTGTGTTAGAATTATCTGCCCCTTGATTACTACACTTCCTTGGAATCAATGTAGAACACATGTTCTCATGCCTCAATCCTTCCAAAAAATTCCTTCCATCTACCAAACATATTCTGGTAGTGCCACAAACTTCACTTTTGTCCTCTTCTCTCAAAGGTATCAATATGCGCCTCTTTCCATTTGAAGTCACAATATAGGTATTCTTCCTCCCATCATGAATCACTTTCCTATCATATTTCCATGGTCTTCCTAAAAATAAATGGGATGCATCCATAGGCATAATTACACACATCACTTCATCATTATATGACCCTATATGAAATTTCACCAAACACTGCTCACTTACCAAGATCTTATGTTTGTCTTGAATCCATGCTATCTTGTAGGGATTTGGGTGTTTCAATCTCTTAAAATTCAACTTGGTTACCATCTTTTCTAAAACTAAATTATCAGTAATATCACTATCAATGATAACTTTACATACCTTACCTCTGAATTTACATCTTGTCTTGAATAAATTCTTCCTTTGTGCTAGTTCCTTACTTACTTCTTCATGCATCAAATCTCTCCTCATTACTAATGACTCACCATTCTCTAATTTCTTAACTGAACTAGGGGATATAACATGTTATTCATCCACATAAGTTGTTCTTCCAATGTTCCTAGTCCTCTTGCTGGTACTTCCCTAATGAAATTCAATTTCTCTATGTCCTTCACCTCCACACTTGAAACAAGTCCCTCTAAATGGTCTCCTATCAGATCTTCCTTCATCTCTCTTATAACCATCATTGTGGTAGGAATTATGACTGAAAGGAATCCAAGTGAGCAAAAAAAAAATTTCTTCACTAATCTAAGTAGGGGAGAGTTGCAAAATTTCCTTTTTAACACCTTATACAATTGCAATGAGAGAAGCACATAGGAATAATGGAATAGAACAACAAGTACAAAAATACAACAAACACCAGATATACATGGGGAAAACCATTTCAGGTAAAAACCCCACCCTCCAAAAGAACTGTACTATTGTATTACTTCAAATAAGAGTTACAATACAACCCCAAGTATAAAGCTTTCTTCAATTAGTGCTTCAAAACAAACACTTGTTTTGGAGTGATATCGACAACACTTAGTTACCTGCAAACAAACTATGCATTCTAAAATTAAATGAACTCAATATATATAGGGATGCAATCTTGAAGAAGCATCTAGAAGGAGAGGGGCATCCAAATCCACATGGCACAATATCCCACACCATAAATATGTGTTTGGACACATGTACAACATTCCATTACACCCCTTACAAGTGTCATTACATGAAATATTATTTATCTAAGCTTGGATGGATAGAATATGCTAAAAATAGGCTATGAAAAATTCCTTACAAATGTCATAGAATCTGTCATACTTACAACACTTACAACTGTGAGAGAATCTGTCATAAATGGTCTGAAATACTCGATTCTCTTACACCTTGTCATAAACCATCTTGGGTGCCAACTTCCTCCATGCATGAATATGCCTTATGATGCATCATAAAATCTATCATATGTCATATATTCCAAAGTGGGATGCCTATGTCCACTTGGGATGATTATGTGTCATCTAGTCACCTCCAATGTGGATGCCACCCAACCGATGGGTCCCAATTTATGACATGACACCATAAGCAATTAAATAATATAAATAAATACAACAATACATTAATTAAATCAATATTAGGACTCTAAGGTTGAGAAACCTTAATCCCAAAATTCTCCCACTTGTCAAAGACCTATTGAGAGTCATATGGAATCATCTGCTTAGGGCCCCAAGGCCCATGGAGTCAAAACAACATCTAAATTTTTTTGTGCTAACTAGTTTTTTCAGTGCATCTACAAAATTTTCTAAAGTGTCAACCTTTTCTAGGTTTACCTTTCCATCTTCTACCATATCATGAAAAAAATGATACTGAACATTGATGTGCTTTGTTTTGGCATGAAAGGTAGGATACTTTGCTAGACAAATCACACTTTGACTGTCGCAACAAATAGTAATCTATCCTGCATCTGAACCAATATCAAACACAATATCTTAAGCCAAATTGCTTCCTTATAGGCATGAGTGGATTCCATATACTCTACCTCTATCATGGACAATGTGACTACAACCTCCCACTTACTCATCCAATTGATAGCACCCCCAAACATCATAAGAACATAACCACTAGTGGATCTTCTGCTGTCAATGTCACCTACCCAATTTGAATCCATATATCCATGAATACTCACATAATGTTGAGGTCCAGTAGGATAACCATGGAAACACAAAGAATACTTAGAAGTATCTCGTAAATATCTTAACACTCTCTTAACTGCATCCCAATGCATTCATATGGGATTAACCATAAAATGACCAAGGACTCCCACTGCTTGGGCAATGTCTACACTTGCACACACCATTGTATACATTAGACTACCAATTGCACTCACATATGGTACTCTGGTCATTTCCTCCATCTCAGTAGGAGATTTTGGACAATCATTCATATAAAGCTTCATCCCCTGCATCATAGGAACAACTAATTGTTTGCAATCTACCATGTTGAATCTTTTCAACACTAAGTTCACATACTTCCTCTGGATTAACCAAATCTTTCTGTTAGTTCTATCTCTCATGATCTCCATTCATAGAATGTACCTAGCTACACCTAGGTCTTTCATCTCAAAATATGCTAACAATTGAAACTTCAAATATGAAATCATACTTTTACCATTCACAATAAACAACATATCATCTACGTATAAAATAATAATGAGAATGTGAACATTATCAAATTTACAATACACACAATGTTTAGATTTAGATCTTTGAAATCCTAATGAAAAAACATAGGTATCAAACTTCTACTACCACATTCTAGGAGACTATTTCAAAACATAAAGATATTTCTTTAGTTTGTAAACGAAATTTTCTTTACCCTTTTCAATGAAATGCTCTGGCTATGACATGTAAATCGCTTCCTCCAAATTACCATTAAGGAACATTGTCTTCACATCCATCCATTCCACTTCTAAGTCATATGTAGATACAAGTGACAATAGAATCTAGATAGATGTCAGATTTGATACAAGAGAGAATATCTCCCCATAATCAATTCCCTCCACTTGAGAAAACCCCTTAGCAACCAATTGTGCCTTATACTTCTCAACACTACCATCAAGACCACAATTCTTGAAAACCCATTTACAACTAACAGGTTTACATCTAATAGAAAAAGGTACCAGATCCCAAGTATTTTTTTTCTTTAATGAATCCATCTCCTCATCCATGGCTTGCATCAAGGAATATGCATCACTCATACCCATAGCCTCTCTAACAATCCTAGGCTCATCGACATTAGTGAGCAAAGAAAAAATGTAATTGGAATGCAATAATGAATAACCAAACCTTTTTGGTTGTTGCCTAACTCATGTAGACCTCCTCAAAGGCTGAGGTAGAGGTTCTCCTTCTTCAGAAATTTTAGAGCTGCTTGAGCTCTCATTATCAGATCCAACAAGAGTGTGTAGTTCATCTTTCTTCAGAGTAGATAGAATCTGAACTACCTCCTTATTCTATTTCTCCTCTTTCTCTAGTTTCAACTCAATAGTGGAAGATTTCATCTATCTGAAAATCACACTTCTACTATAGAGAACCTTCTGAGCTTTTGGATCCCAAAGCTTGTACCCTTTCACACCGACACCATAGCCGATAAAGATAAACTTAACAACCTTGTTCTCCAAATTCGACCTCTTCTCAATTAGAACATGAGAATAAGTTGCTTTGCAACCAAATACTCTAAGATGTCTCATCAAAGTTTTTTTACGAGACCATGCCTCCATGGGTGTCTTTCCAAAAAGTGGTGATGAAGGAGATCTATTGATCAAATAACATGCAGTGGCTATCACTTCAGCCCAAAAATTTTGTTCAAGGCTAGCACAACTCAACATACTCCTAGCCCTCTCCATCAATGTCCTGTTCATCCTCTTTGCAACTCCATTTTGTTGTGGAGTTTAGGGAGTTGTCTTATGTTTCTCAATCTTGTGATATTTAAAGAACTTGTCAAACTTTGCAGAATAAAACTCACCATCATTTTCAGTCCTCAAACACTTAATCTTTTTGCTAGTCTGATTTTTTACCAAGGCCTTAAACTCCTTAAACTAACTAAAGACTTCAAATTTACTTCTAAGAAAATAAATGAATGTCCTTCTAATAAAATCATCTATAAAATAAACAAAATATATAGATTTTTATAATAAAGGAACATTCACAGGACCAAAAAAATCTGAATGAACATAGTCCAAAACCCCAGAAGACTTGTGAGAACTAGAGTAAAAAGAAACATGGTGTTTTTTGCCATATAATTGTTTTTTGCAAAAGTTGAACTCGTGATTACAATCATCAAGGCCTTCAACAAGGCTCTTATTTTTTAGGGTTCTAAGACCCTTCTCACCAATGTGACCAATTCATTGGCTCCATAAGATTATCTTCTCTGCAGGATGCTTCATTTCCATGGAATGAGCACCCTTAGGTACCCAAAATGCATGACCATTGGATGTAGCTGCAACATAATTCTTCTCTACATGATTTGATGGTGAGGATGAAGAATCCAAAGATCTCTTCTTTAGTACATTAGAAGAACTATTGCATTGTACAATGCATGCATCAAGCTGAAATAGGGTGCCAATACAAACTCCCTTAGACAACACCATAGCTCCTCTTGTCATCTTGCATCCTCCACCAAAGAAAATAACTTACACTCCTAAATCATTTAGTTTACTTACATAAATAAGGTTTCATGCCAAAAATGGGATATGCAAAACACCATCAATCCCATTCACTCGTCCATTAGGAAATGTGATTTTGACTCTTCCAAAAGCAACAATATTCAGGTGAGAGTCATCACCCAGGAATACCTCCCCACCATCGTACTCCTCATACTTTGAGAACAAACCTCTATGAGATGTCATGTGAAAGGATGTACCCGAGCCTATCAACCAAACATCTTTTGATGCATGGGCCACCAAGGCTATAATAAATGCTTTTGCTTCATCTTGGGATGATTTGTCAGATTCCGAATTGGAGAAAGAATTGTTTTTCTTCTTCTCCTCCTTCTTGTGATATTTTTAGAATGTGACCAAGTTTTCTATAGTTCTAACATTTTTCTTTGTAATTCTTATCAGGAGATTTAGATCTCCCCATATAATTTGACTTAGATTTATTGTATTTATTTTTGCCTCTCTCCTTTGGTCTGCCATGAATAACAATGGCCTCCTTGACCATCTTAGAAGACTTCCTTTGTATCTCTTTAGATAATAATGAGGAAACCACCTCATCCATATTGAAGGTGGAATTAGTGCTTCCAATAGCCATCACCAGGCAATCCCAAGAGTCCAACAACAAACACAAAAGGAGAATACAAAATTATTGTTAATCAATTTTGTCTCCAACGAAACCCAATTGAGCAATCAATATGTTGAATACATAGATGGTCTTCCAAAGATCCTCCATCTTCCATTTTTAGAGAATATATCTTATTTTTCAGGAAAAGCTTGTTTACCAAAGATTTAGCCTGATAAACATCACCAAGATTCTTCCATAGAGAAGAAAAAGTATTCTCTTTAGGGACATTTAGGAGGAAAGAATCAGCCAAACAAAGTCTAACAAGACCCTTGTATTTATGATCCATGAGCTCCCAATCTTCTTATTTTATGCCCATCAGTTTGGTTCTAGAAATAACTACCCATAGATCACGATCTATGGACATGTACTCCATTTTGAGCTTCCAAAGTTAAAAATTACCACCGTTAAATTTCTCCATCTCAATCCTCCCAGACATGTCTACCATCTCTCTCTCTTGCAACAAGTTCACAAAATACACTTCTGTAAAACTCCCACTGAAACAAATATTAGTTCAAAAAACCTTTCTAACCCAACAAAGGAACCAAGGCTGGCCAGGCTTTAATACTAACTAAAAGGAAGCTGGGTAAGAGGAAATAGCTTCCTACACTAATCTAATTAGGGGAGAGTTACAAAATTTCCTTTTTAACACCTTATACATTTACAATGAGAGAAATACATAGGAATAATAGAATAGAACATCAAGTACACAAATACAAGAAACACCAGATATATGTGGGGAAAACCCTTTCGAGTAAAAAAACCCACCCTAAAAAAGAACAATACTATTGTATTACCTCAAATAAGAGTTACAATACAACCCCAAGTACAAAGCTTTTTTCAACAAGTGCTTCGAAACGAACACTTGTTCTAGAGTGATACTAGCAACACTTCGTTACCTACAAACAAACTATGCATTCTGCAATGTAAGGGACTCAATATATAAAGAGATGCAAGATTGAAGAAGCATATAGAAGGAGAGGGGAATCCAAATCCACATGGCACAATATACATGCCATAAACATGTATTTGGACATATGTACAACATTCCCTTACACCCCTTACAAGTGTCATTACATGCAATATTATTTCTCCAAGCTTGGGTACCTAGAATATGCTAAAAATAGGCTATGATAGATGCCTGACAATTGTCATAGAATCTATCATAACATCTATCATACTTACAACACTTACAACTATAGGAGAATCTGTCATAAATGACCCAAAATACCCGATTCTCTTACACCTTGTCATAACCCATCTTGGGTGCCAACTTCCTCCATGCATGAAGATGCCTTATGACACATCATAAAATCTATCATATGTCATATATTCCAAAGTGGGATGCCTATGTCCACTTGGGATGGTTATGTGTCATCTAGTCACCTCCAATGGGGATGCCACCCAACCGACAAGTCCCAATTTATTACATGACACCATAAGAAATTAAATAATATAAATAATATAAATAAATACAATAATACATTAATTAAATCAATATTAGGACTCTAAGGTTGAGACACCTTAATCCCAACAATGACCTCCTCTGTCACTACAGTAGACATTTTTATCCTCTCTTCCTCTGCAATATGAATTACTGTCCTTCTCTTTACTATGGTAGGGTTTTCCATCCTTGTTTTATCCGTGTATGGTCTTCTTTCTCTAAATTTTGATCTGCCTCTTTGGGATCTTCCTATTTCATTCTTATTATTTCCTCAAACTTATTATTCAAATTTTCATCTACCTTTAGCACAAATTGGTATGATTCTTCAAATGTTGTCATCTTTGTAGATTCTAAACTAGTGTCTTGTAAAATTAGTGGAAATCACACAATTCAGAGGAATGACCTAGCTAAACAGTCCACTCAACATTGCATAGACTTCATTAAATTATTAACCAGGGCTTGGAAACTTGTGATGGTACTGGCACTATATGTGCTTTCAAAGACATAATAATTTATAGGTTATTCTATTAAATGGATTTTACTTGTTGGAAAGTCACATAAACACATAATAGTGAAAGAAGTAAACTGTTGCTAATGACTATGGGTGCCTACAAGATAGTTTGTAGCTGAATTGCTGTTAATAGATAATTACTAAAACTAACTCAAAACTACTCAAAATTGGTAATTGAACTTAATCTATCCTCCAGAGTACTACAAGTCAATTGAATGCATTCATGCACATGTACAACCATTATTGATAATCACCATTGAGAATATATTTTAACTTACATGCAATTTATAAAGTAATGACTAACAAAAATAGCTGCTAAACATAAGTAAAACAACTATAGATGTAGTGAAGAACAATTACCTTGAGTGGCCTACTCAAGTGGTTGTCTTCAATTAACTAAAACCAAATCTAAATCTTTAGATTCTATGCAACCATATCAACTTGAACTTCATTCATTATGAATTCAAAAATATCACATAAAATCTTGCTCAAAGATTGTATTCAAGAAAACCATTTCTAAACAATGAACATGTCTTGTAGATTACAACTAAAAACTAAGAAGTAATTGATAGAATCCACCAATATGAGATTAACCAACTAACTATCTAAAGACTCAACCACCGACTATACATAGACACAAGGGAGTTTATTCTAAACACAACTCTTAACTGAACTCATTAACTACAACTCCGTAGATATCAAAGTGTGTAATTAAGATTGAATTATTCAAAGTGCAACTAAAAAGAAACAAGAGTTCAAATAGGGTTAAAACTTTTCAAAATAGATCTACATGTGGAACACATAATCAATTATGCAAGAATCCTATCAATGAAAGAATTCTTCTTCTTTTATGCCTTATGAACTATCATAATGATGCACAAGTAACTCCATTAGGTATCTCCACATATTAGTTATTACACTCAATTTTCTCTAGTACTTCCCCTGTTTCGTTGTCCAAGACGTCCTTTGGCCACGGGCTACAAATTCAGTTTCTACAAGCTACAGTGTCTTCTTGGGCTGTAAGAGCTTAATCCAAAAAACATATACACAAATCTAATTACCATGATTAAACACATAATTCCAATCACATTCCAAACATATCCATATATAAATCATGCAATGCTACTATATCATAATTATATTTCCATTACTCTAATTCAGGTCCAAGGTTGTATAATAAGCATGAAAAGATAGCATAGTATATGAATATGTTTGAAAGGATTATCTGATAATGTCTATAAACATGCATAAAAACATCAAGAAATGGACTAATAAATGGATCCATCACTCACCTCAACTAGTCTTTTGCTTTCCCTCAAGAAAAATACACTAGGGGTACAGATTGTAATGTAGTGCAATCTCCCCGAGGTCCATGATAGTGTCTACTCCCTTAGTTTGCTTCAGGTAGAATCCTCTGTAAGCTGCAAGTATCTTCATGCTGGTAATCCCAACCTCCTCACATTCCTTCATCTTATTGCCTGTCCAATGTGGGATTGGATAAAGGAGCATAGGTGGTTGGAATATGAGTGGTATCCATTTATCTGTTTGATAAACAACAATATCCATGTACCTTTTCACTCTTTCAATCATACATATGAAGTTATATACTAAATGAGGTTCCTTACTTTTTATCTTTGTAGTCAAACTGTTCCACCTTTCCTATACATGTTTATAACAAATTTGAACTAACCTAACTACTAGTGTCTACATTCTATTGTAGTCCTCTATCCTTACTCTCATAATTTTTCCTCTTGCACCCTCATGTTTCAGGAGTGGTAACCTCTCATCTATTATCTCATTAGGATCTTTGGAATTTTACTCACTGGAAGTGTAGTTGACTTTTCTCTTTCTGCACACTCCTCCATGAGTTCACCTCTAAATTGTTTATTTTAAAAATAGAATGTTAAAGCTCTTACTTGTAAATCCCATAAAAAAATAAGGGTTTCCATTGTGCATTCTCTAAAACGACATAATTGTGCAGATAGTACTCACATAGTTGGTCTTGTCCATCAGGGGTTGCATCAGAAAAAACATGGAGAAATTTAATCTTGCTACTCATAGAAATTGGTTTGTTGCTTATCACCCTACTAAATTGAAAACTTAAGAATTTTTCCCCGAGAAACAAGGAATATGTTCTGGTTGGGGGTCTACACTTGATAATTTGCGCAACCTTATCTACTATTTCTTCTATTTTGATTTCCATTTTACTCAATTTAGTATCCTTTCCCTCCAAAACTTTGGTGTGCTCTACAATTAGAGTTTTTTTTTCCTTTCTCCACTTTTCTTTCTCCTGTGAGAATTCATCAGTGACCTTCCATAGTTGATATCCAAGAGATAAAGTTGTGTGGTAAATCAGGGTTTTTGTGATAGGAGGTTTCTGATTTTCTGTTGTAAGTTCTCCATCCCTTTTTTTGATCATGGCCAATTGTGCTAATAGGTTCAACTTTGTACCATGCCTATATGTCTACAATTTCTCCTCGAATTCTTGTATCTTTGTCTCCATTTCTTTGTCTCTTTTCTCATAACCATGCATTAGTTCCTCCAACTATTTAATTCTGTCTAGATATTCCTAAAGCTCCTTCCTGATATTTCTATCCTCTAAAAATATTTCCTCTATCTCTAAAAAATATTCATTACCATCCTTGTACAATCATAGTCTTCATGATTAGGGCTATCTAGGGTTTTCTTTCTTGTTTTTTGGGTAATAAATACATCTTTTGAGTCTAAATCAGAAGTGGTGGATACATACCAATTCCTCTTTGTAGGTGTATGCACATTTATAGAGGTATTTCCCTTTATTCCTGGGTCTATTTGAACCAAGATCACGTCCTCTTGCTGTTGTCACTTTCCCTTTTTATCTTCTTCTGGTTTTTTTACACTCCCCCTCATAACACCTTAATTTTTAAATTATCTTGAATGCCTAGGTGTAGAAGATGTTTCTTTCTATGTTTCCCTTCTCTTGAATTGCATCTTTGAAGGTGTAGAGGAGCTACCCCCTTTTTTCTCAAGTTTGGGTGTCTTAGAGGTGGATGGAGTCTTCTTTGTTGCACGTTGCCTAGATGCTACAGGTGATGATTTGTACACATTATCCCCCTTAGGATCACCTTGGCTACAGGTAGGTGAAGCCATAGGTGAAATAGGAGAAATTCCTTTTGTAGGTGCAACTTGTGGTTCTAGGGTTTCAGGTACTGCAAGTGCCTCAAGTCGACTGTTAATATCTTGACAACTCACAAAGTCTTCCCAAGATATCTAGGGATATTGAATTCTCAAGCTCCTTTTTTCTAATAGGGCTATTAAACAATGATGTGATAAAGTTGTATCACTCTATTTTCTTTGGTATTTAGATGCCATCCTTTTTAGCATATTATAGAGGTAATTGGGCATATTTATGTCTATTATGGTGAAGATGACTAAGTAATTTGAAATGTACAGTGTATAAAAGATTTTATCTACCATCAAAAGTAAGGTATCTAATAACATAAGAAGCTCAATTGACCCAAATCCATGGAAGAGAAAGTCTTTTTATAGCGTGGGATGATGAATCCATGTTTTCTCCTCACTCACAAAATTCTTCTCTTGCAACCATTGCATCTGCTCAAATTGGAAACTTTGCTCCAGTCCTAGGAAAACCAGATACTTTTTCTATTGCTCCTTTAGATGCATCTACTGAAAACTCTTTTACCATGGCTTCGTCATGCTATAATGTAGCTGCAAATCTCCTTGTTATGTCATTGTTGAACTCTATTAGCTTTAGAAAGTAATCCAGCCAACCAACCCTTGTGAAGATAGGCAACACCAATGCATCTTCTAATATCTATTTGTGCATTGATGTCTCTCTTCTAATAACGTCACCTCCCATTGGTGAATCTGTTTACCTCTGCTCAATGTTCTAACCTTAGAAATTTAGAAAAATTTCAATTTCATGACCCTAAAAACCCTTCTCTTACTTTGCTATTTTCACATGCATTATTCACTATAACTAGATTGTAACTGCAACTTCCCTTCTCCTTCGTATCAACTTAATCAACTTAAATTTGGGTTTGACATAGCTCAGAATCACAAGATCTAGGGAATTGAAAATTTAACAACAAAAGGTGTAGGTGCAATTTAGGACAAAAAGGATTTGCATGTCACGTCTATTTGTTTACATTTGGTTTTAGGTGGCAAAAAAAAAAAAGAAACTTGTTGATATAGTACCCTCCCCCAAATGAAGGTTTTAAGTGAACTCACTTCAACTAATGATAGGAGAAGGTATGATTATAGAGTATGGAAATAAATGTAATGAATATATTGCATGTTTAATTTAATATGGAAATACATAATGAAAACATTAAGAAATCCATGATAATTATGGTAATATACTTTGTGTACCTTTCAGAGGTGATTAACTAAATGCCACACATGTGAGCTAAATAAAATATATCAACAGGATGATTTGATGTGACAAGAAGTAATTGTAGGTAAATGAATGATAAAGTGGTGGGTGTAATGTAATGAAATGGAATAGATAGATGATGGTTAGTGATGTGACAGTTCACATTTTTAAAATTTGAATTGGAAACATGAAATAAGATAAGAATGTTGTGTGTACTTATTATGAAAAAACTATTACTGCATGTGAGGAAAATGAGGTGAAAAAGGTGTGAACTGCAATTAATGTGGTGCCAATTTTTTTTAAATTTCTTGGTAAGAAGTACTATGGGTAACTTCAGTATTAGGTCCCATGTGAATTGTGACAAATTTTGTGCTACAGGTCCCTACTACAATAGGGCCCTTTTTGAATGGTGATAGTTGTATATATAAAACAGGTTCCTCTGGAAATATATGTACATCATTTTGACTGTGTTGTGTGTGCATGTGAGATGGAATAATAAATTAGACTTGAGTGATCTCAGGGATTGAGTTGGTAGCTCAATCACCGAGTCACCTAAAGAACTTGGTGCATTTTTAGCTGCTGAGTCATCATTCTGTGTTTTTATGAACCTGTATCTAGATCATTGATAAGACCATACTATTGAATGAGAGAAATAATGAAATCTTCTTTATGTATCAATTTGTTATAAAGTTTCAACTTGTGACCATTAATTAGGAGAGAAAACCTTACTGCATCTATGGTGTGAAAATTTACTACTTCATTAGGAAAGACTTGGTTGATCTCATAAGGTCCCAACCTCATAGATTGAAGTTTCCCTTTAAAAACTTGTATCTTGAATAATAGAATAAGGCCTAGTCTCCTACATTAAATTACTTTGTCTTGATGTATTGGTCATGCCACTTTGTCCTATGGTGTTGTACTATCTTAGTATCATGGATTGCCTCCATCCTGATTTTATCCAACCCATTTAAGTGGTGTAACCTCTCTTTTTGAGCTACTGTGAGATCCATGTCCAACTCCACTGCTATTCTTAATGTCTTGTACTCAAAATATATTGGGAGGATTATTGTTTTTCCATATATTAGCTCATATGGTGTGAAACCAGTTGTTATTTTCCATGTTGTTTTGTATGCCCATACTTCTTTTGGTAATTTAGCAACCCAATATTTTTTGTGTAATTGCACTATCTTAGTTAGCATATTCTCAATTTCTCTATTGGTAACCTCCACTCAGCCATTGGCCTGAGGGTGATAAGGTGTTGAATTTTTGTGCTTGATTTCATATTATTCAACTTATTTGGTAACAAGATATGGAGAAAATTGTTGATTCTGATCAATCACTATCTCCTTAGGTACTCCATACCTTGTAAAAATGTCCTCATACAATAATTTAGTCACATTTCCATCTTTGCAAAATTGTAATGCCTTCACTTCCACCCACTTAGTCAGGTAATCACTGCAAACCAGAATGTACTCTTTGTTGTTAGAAGTAGGTGATATTGGCCCAATAAAGTCTAGACCCCATTTATCAAAGGGAGCTAGTGTTAATTATGGCTGCAATGACATTTCATCACTCCTTGTTAGCTTACCCATTCTTTGGCATGTATCACAACTCCTTGTATATTTGATAGAATCCTTGTGTAAAGTTGGCCAATAGTAACAAGTTGTGAGGATTTTAAATGTTATCATTTTTTCTGCAAGGTGACCTCCGCATGGTTCATCATGGCAAGCCTTCATGATATCAAAGATTTCATCTTCCCTTACTCACCTTATCATGATATTTCCTAGGCTAGTGTAGAATAAGTAGCCATATATCCAGGAATATGGGAAACATTTATGTACTATCTATCCCTTTTCCCTTGTGTGGTCTAATTTTCCCTGCCACTAAATAGTTTACAATGTCAGCATACTAGGGTATATGTATGTTAAGAGCAAACAAGTGCTCATATGGAAATGGGTCATCTACTATTCCTTCTATTAATTATGTTAGCAACCTTGATATAAAATCTACTACTACATTAGCCTTGCATTGCTTTTCCACTATTGTGATATCAAAATCTTGTAGTTCAAGGAGCAACCATCTGACTAGTCTACCACCTACTACAGGCTTGTTCATTAAATATCTGATAGATGTATGGTCTATATGGAAAAAAAATGCATAACCAGTAATGTAATGCCTGAATTTATTGATGGAATACACTATTGCTAGCATCTCCTTCTCTGTAACAGTATAATTTAGCTCTACTCCCTGAAGATTCTTGCTAATGTAGTAACTAGCATATTATTTGTTACCTTCTTTTTGACCCAAAAATGCTCCAATAGATAAATCTAAAGCATTTGTGTGAATGTGGAAGGGTAAGGTTCAATTTTCCCCCTCAAAATAGGTGCTTGTGTTAAGGATTTCTTAATTTCTTTGAAGGAATGCTATCATTCTGATTTCCAATCAAATTATATCTTTAGTTAGCAGAGAAAATGATGGTGCTGCAATCTTGCTGAAGTCTTTAATGAACCTCATATAATAGCTTGCATGGCCAAGGAATTTTCTAACATCTCTTTGCCTCTATGGAATAGGTAATATAGAAATGATCTCTATCTTATGTGGATCAACTTGGATCCCTACGCTGGATATAAAATTCCCTAAAAAATTCCCCAAGTCATCATCATAAATTATTTCTCATTACTCAGGGACAAATTGTGTTCTTTACATCTCTGTAAAACCTTTTCCAAATTTCCAAGGGCTTCCTCATAAGTTTCCCCATATGTGGTGAAATCATCCATATATATCTCCATAGAGTCATGAGCATAATCAGAAAAGATGTTGAGCACTGCCCTCTAGAAAGTAGTTGGGGAATTGCATAAACTAAAGGGTAGAATAGAGTAAGCATAATTACCCCAAGGAAATGTAAATGTTGGTTTGTCCCGATCCTCTTGAGCAATTTTTATCTAATTGCAACTATGTGTGAAAATATGTGGAACAACTAATAAGTTAAACTAACACACCAATGAAACATTAGATTAAAGGAAAATAATTAAAAGTAAAACAAACTCTAAACATCACCTCCTTCAAAAGCGTTCCATTGTCCTCTATCTCCAAGGATCTGTTGTAAGTTGTTGGATCTCAGTTGGTGTATGCAGCAACTTTGGCAGAATGACAACTTAGAGAATGAGTTTATGCAACATGCATGTCCATTGATAAATGATTTAAGCTATGATATGAAACTAAAATGCTATGAACTTGAAATGCTATGCGTGAAAGGATTGCTAAAATATTGATTCGAATGCAACTATAGTAACTGCGCTAAATTCACAAAATCTAGGATGAATTCAACTCACTAAAGGGCTGTATTTATAGATTTTTGGAGGCAAGAATCTAGTTGGAAAATATCAATGGTCAAATTCAAACCTGTCAAGATGAACGGTGAGAGATTTTGGAGGTTGAGAGAAAGGTGGAAGGTTGAGAGAATAATGGAGAATGTTTTCAACCCACAAAACTTCCTCACTTCAAAAATGGAGACAACATGCCATTTGTCTTTTTTAATTATGAAAGTTGGTTGGGAGTTGAGGATAAATTCTTAATTAAATAAATAAATTTATTTAATTACATGTGACATGGATTTAGAAGCTTCCATAATTAAATAAATAATATTTAATTATGTGAGAGATGAAAAAGGTATGTAATTAAATATTCACAATATTTAATTATGTGAGAGGTGAAGGAAAAAGTGTTAAATTAAATATTTATAATATTTAATTTAAATATGGAGTGAAGGATGAGTTAGAAGAATATTCCATTATTTGAAAATTCAAATTTAGAATAACATGATAATTAATATAAATAAATTATGAAATTTATTTAATTTAATTAAGAGGAAGATAATAATAATTAAATAAACTTATTTATTTAATTAAGCTAGAAGAATTAGAAAAATGAACGACATAAATAAATAATTAAATTTATTTATATGTAGATGACTTTTAGAATATTAATTAAATAATTCATATTTAATTAATTAACAGGTTTTTGCAATGACCATTTTTAGATGTATACATTTTTCCCCTCTTTGAAGTGATGTGTTTTACACATTGCTTCAATGAAAAATTCAGATTTCAAAAAATTGCCCTTGACTTTGAAAAATTTACTCATGATACTATATGCCCCCTCGGGAGATAAATCACGTAGTTTGAAAATTGTGACTACGATTTGAAGATTTGAAATGATTTCAAGGAGATTCATTGATTTATCTCCCGAAATTGTGCACCGCATGGTTAAAAATAAAAATTACCCTATCTTATTTATCCCCTTAAAAGGTGGAAAAAGGTAAAAGTCATTGTCATTTTAACAGTTGCCTTTTGTGATTTTCAGAGCTCTACGAGAGGATATTTGACATGCCGATCCACTATGAGTGCCACATATTTGAGCGGGCTTGCCATCATCAGTGACCAACAACATACTGACCTCCGGTAAGATTGTACGATCCTCCTTTTGTGAATTTTATTGAATTTTGCAAGGATTTTTCAATTTTTAGATTTTTCAAAATTCGGTTTTAGGGCATAAGATTTCCATTTAGCGCACGTGAGTCATAGTTTAGCACATATATTAGGTAGATTAGCGTATAGGTAATAGTGCATCAATTAAATAGACTAGCGCATAGATTAGGTAGATTGGCGCATACGCTAGAATAGCGCATTGGTTAGATAGATTAGCACATAGGTGAAGACCGCGTGCATATGATGCTCGATTAGCACATAGATTGAGAAATTTAGTGCATAGGATAGAATAGCACATAGGCTAGATAACTTAGTGCATGCCCCTGATCCTTTAGCACATTGACGTTTTGGTGCTCAGAACCTCTGTTGTAGCGCATTGACTGATTTAGCGATTGAAAGACAGTTTTAGCGCATCCATGAATTTTTGCTGAATTTGAAATCTTGAGATTGATTTGATGTTTTCTTGATGATTGTTACTATATTAGACAACTGATTTGATGATTTTGAGTAGCATCAAGGATAGATTAACTTGATTTTGATGATGATCTGATAAATTTGTTCTCATGCTTGAAAACAAATTGTAAGATGTTGTCAATTTTGATAAATTTGTTTTCTGAATTGAAAAACAAATAGTATAGATGTTGATGTTTGATTTGAGTTTGATGATTATGTGATTTATTTATTAATTGATTTTCCTTTTTGATGATCTGATTGAATGCTAAATTGATGTTATAGGAGGATTTTAAAATCCTCCAAATCAGAGAGAGGTTTCCTCATACATGGGAGATGATTCCTAGATTGACCCAGCCAGAGATTGGGATCATTATTAGATGTGGGTTGGGTTCCCTTCTTAGGATCCCTCAGTATAGGGTCAAGAGGGCATTGTTGACTGTGTTAGTTGAGAGATGGCATAGTGAGCATAATACTTTTCACTTGCCGACTGGAGAGATCATTGTTACACCAGAGGATGTGTACAGGAGTTTAGGTATCCCTGTGGTTGGCGTGCTTGTGATCTATGATCACAAGGAGATTGAAGGTACAGATGCTTTGCGATGAGTCTTCCAGGATCCACATGTTGGTGGTTATGAAATTTCTTAGAGAGATATGCTTGAGAGCTATGCCCCACTTCTGTCAGTTTTGGCAGGGTTCATTGGTGGCTTCCTTTGTCCCGATCGTAGGTCAAAGGGAATATTAGTAGGTTGGGGTTAGATATTGGAGGACATGATCCTTCATCAAACTAGATATGCATGGGGATCTTACATGATTTCCCATCTATACCATGATCTTCATCAGGTGGTATATACAGATGGAAGAGTATATCTTCTAGAGTTACGCTCCTACAGATCTGGGCATGGGAGCACATCACCATCACTCACCCTATTGTACAAAGAGATCATCCGCTTGGCCATCCATATGTGTAGCATATACAGGTCCCCTTGTTTAGCCTATGATGGACAAGTTAGAGTATTGGTGGTGTGTGTTAGATGACATGGATATAGTCATATAGAGACCATATGCTGACTGTGAGGAATGGGATGAGGATGACACAGAGCTGCGCTACTGTAGCATCACTAGATACTTGATTGGACACACCCCATTTATCATTGAGCAGTTTCTAGTTATGCGGGTACTCAGACAGTATGGGTGGGTATGGATGATGCCGTAGGGTGTGGCTCACTATGCCAGACGCTAGGAGGATGTTGTAGAGTGGGGTCCCTTCATCACACTTAAGGCAGTGAGAGAAGAGTACACTGAGTTATAGCCAGAGTTTTTGGATATCCATCTAGAGGTGACAGATGCACATATGACTGAGGATTATGCTGCATATTTTTATACTCATCCATTCCCTAGATTGACTAGTCCAGATGAGCCTGCCCCACTATTAGGTGGACCAGTCTTACAACGGGCATGATGGTAGCCATAGGCAGAGGCAAAGGCGGGGGCATAGGTAGAGGGACAAGCAGAGCAGCCAAATGGAGGAGAGGAGGATATAGGTAGGGTGTCCATGGATATTGATTTAGAGGATGAGGATAACTCTGATGATGATGATGATGGGGATGGCGAGGGTGGTGGGGGTGGTGGACAGAGATACTTCTTTGATGTTCCATTCAAGACTCAGCCTCGTACAACTAGGGTTGTGGCACAGGCAGCTGCCACACCACACCATGGATCACTATTAGGGCTTCCTCGAAGGGTCAGATTGATGCATTGTAGTCATAGGTGTAGGCTCTCTAGAGCCAGTTAGCATAGGCATAGGCCACCATTAGCGAGCTACATACACAAATAGCACAACCACCATCTCCTGACCCACAAATAGCCCAACTTACCTGTAGAGTGGGACAATTTCAGAGAGTGGTGTGTAGAGGAAAAGGGGGTGGCAGAGAGGCTTCTAAGATCAGTTCAAAGTACCTCCATTGGAGAGGTTGTTACAAAGGGGTTGGAGACTGCCCGCCAGGCGAAAAATTATAGGATGAGATACTTTGAGGCTGTATCCCCTGAGCGAAGGACAACTTATACACAGTTAGGCACCCGATCACCTACCCACTCATGCAGTCACAACAAGAGTGCTACTAGGAGTGTGCTACAACCTGTCAGATGAGAGATAGGTGCCTCAGGGAGCAGAGATATAGTTAGACCCACCACCTCCGGAGGTAGTAGTAGTCATGATCCCCATCCAGATACCCCATAGTGATGAATATGTATACACCCCTTTATTGTACTTTATGTATCTTGTTCAGACATTTGATATCCTTGTACCCATGGACATTTATTTTTGATGAGATTATGATATGTAGCAATGATTTTTGATATTCATGCATCTTTGATTATGTAATGATGAATGGTTATGTATGCATTTTCGTTTCTATATGTTATGTTGTTTATGATTATGCATATGGATGATGATATGATGATGGATGCATATGATATGAATTATGATGATGATGCATTTTATGCACTGCAAATGTATGCTTATATAGATGATGATGTAATTTTTATGATGATGATTATGGTTTGATGAATATTATTTATGATTGGATGAACCTTCAAATGAAATGATTTTTCTTGAATTTAATATGATGATGCAATGTAAATGATTTGATGGTTCTACATGATGTATTGAGTATGCATGTAATGAATGCAATTGATGCCCCTTTCTTTTTCCCAATGTATGATTATGCAAATTATGTTTGATGTGAATTGACTATGAGATGATATGAAAATGAGGTGAAAAATTGATATAAAAATGATATGTGTGAGTTAATCAGAATGAGATGAATGATTAATGATATGAAATAATAAATGATGATGAAAATGATATGTAATGATGTATATATATATATAAAATGATATGAAATTATAGTGAAAATGATGTATATGTCAATACTAATATGTAAATGATATGATGCAATGAATGGTAATTAATAATGATAATGTTGATAACGATAATGAAAATGATATAAAAATGATATGGAAATGCATGATGTAACTGATGTGAAAAATGATCATGACAACTTAAATGATGATATAAAATGTGAATGATATGATGAAATATGAAAATGATAATGAAATGAGATGCAATAAATGTCCAAGTGTACTCAATTGATGTCTTAAAAAGAGATATGTATTATTTCAAACCTCCAAAAATCTATCATACAACCATAAAAATGAATGAAATCTAAATGAATCATGCAATCCTAAAATGCCAAATGAACCATTTCACTGTTGCCATTCTGTGAGCCAATTCTGTGCTTAATTTTCATCATTGAGCCTTTTGATATGTTGAAAGTGAGTACAAGCATCAACAGGGATGTTAGCACCGATGATGAGATGAGTACAACTTTAATGATGTTTTATATAGCAAGTTAATACAAGAATCAAGGTATAATTGGACCAAGATGACCTGAGTATTGTTTGCATAAATAGACAAAAGTTAACCATTTTCTTATGCAAATCCCGAAATGTCACTATGTCATGAAAAACTTGCACAGTACTAGTGATTAGCTTATAGACATCAATCAAAGAAAAAATACATTCCTTCCTTGTGATTCTAGTTCAGTACATCATTGAACCACTCCAGAGATATGATGTCATCAAATGCCAAAACAACAATTCAACTTATGCTTTAAGTTTTTTTCATTCATTTTAAATTAGATTAAGATCATCCAATTTGTTCAATCTCCTGTCTGACAGCTATTTTGACCTAGTTTGATTGGATATTTTGTTTGTTGTTCCAATGTTTCGATACTTGACACATGTTTCCATTTGTCTACCAAAAAGGTTCAAAAGTGGACTGCCCCCAATAAGACACAACCTAATGCTAAGGATAACACTAATCATCAAGCCATGATGAAACCCTTGTCGTTTCAAGGAAATGTTGGGCGCATGATGCGGATATGACGACCAAGCATGCATGTGATGCCGATAAAAAATGGATATTAATAATGTAGAATGTATCCTAATAGATGGGAGAGCCAACCAAATCACAAACAGTGCCTGTTTGCTAGGTTTTCACCATTTGTTTTTATTGCACTTTTTCTTATTTTATGATGATTTTTTTTTTTTTGAATTTTTCTCTTTTCTCTTATTTTGTATGTCCAAAGGATGCCTGTTTGCTAGGTTTTCACCCTAATGACAATTTTTTTTCAGGACATTTTCCAATTTTTATGGATTTTTTCATGACTTTTTACATTGGTTTTGATGTTTTTCTAGAACTTTTTATACTATTTTTGATGTTTTTCAAAAATAGAACTTCTTTAGGTGGACGTTGTTGGTTGGATTTTCAAGCAGGCCCCCTTCTGACATTGATAAATAATATTCCCCCGATCCATATGCTGCAATGATGACGAATGGACCCAACCAATTGGGCTCGAACTTGCCTTTCTTTTCCAAATCTTGCTGATTATGAGGGTTTTCTTTGAGGACTAAGTCACCCACTTGAAAAGTTCATGGTTTGACTCTATGATTGTAGCTGTGGGACATAACTTGTTGATAACCCTTTAAATGATTAGTTGCACTTTGTCACCACTCGTCAAGCAATTCTAGCTCTCACAGTCTTGATACTCTGTAATCTTCATCATTTATGAGCCCCTTCAATGATACTTGAAGTGAGGGAATCTCAACTTCCAATGGAAAAATGGATTCTACTCCATAAACCAAAGCATATGGGGTGGCACCTGTTGGCATGAAAATGCTGGTTATGTATGCCCACAAAGCTAGATTTAATTGCATATGCCAATCACGGTCGACGTCATTCTTTGTTTTCTTCAAAATCTTCAGAATTGTTTTGTTTGAAGCCTCTGCTTGGCCATTTCCCCATGGATAATAAGGCGTAGAGAACCTGTGTTGGATGTGAAATCTTTCATAGAGTTCATCAACATATTGATTTTTAAAAGGTCTTCCATTATCTGTGATAATAGAGTTGGGAATGCCATACCGACATATGATATAGTTCAAAATGAAGGATGAAATTTGTTTTCCGGTAATAGTTGTTAAAGGAACAACTTCAATCCACTTAGTATAGTATTCAATGACTGTGATAATGAACTTGTGTCCATTTGATGATGATGGGTGTATCTTTCCAACTAGATCCAATCCCCATTGAGTGAAAGGCCATGTTGTGGTGAAGGGTTGTAATTCCTGAGTAGGAGCATGAATGAGATTCCCATGAATCTGAAATTTTGGAATTTTTTTCACAAAGATGAATGATTATTTTTCCATGGTTAGCCAATAGTAACCCATTCTTACAAGTTTCTTAGCTAAGGTTAGCCCACTTGAATGAGTCCCACAAATACCACCATGAACCTCTTGTAAGGCCTTTTCTGATTCATTGCGTTCAAGACATCGAAGGAGGGTACCATCAAGACCTCATCAGTATAAGATATCATCAATTAGGGTGTAATGAGAAGATTGGCGTATGAAATTACTTTTCTGATTCCTAGACAAATCTGGGGGCAAAATGGTATCTTTTAGATAAGTGTAGATTTGGCCATACAAGGGAGAATCATAACCAGTTAGGTGACAAATGATTTGGGTTTCTAGATTATCATAGGTAGGAGAAAACAATTGTTCCACCAGGAAATCATACCGTGCTTGGTTCTCTGACAACTGGAGTAGTGATGCAATTGTAGCCATGGCATTTGCAACTTTATTGTTAGTACAAGGATTTTGCATGAACTTGATATCAACAAAGTATTTCTTGAAATCATCGACCATGTTTTTGTAAGGCATTAACTTTTCATATTTAGTTTTATATTCATCATTTATCTGATTTATGACAAGTTGCGAATCACCAAAAACTTGTAGTTTTGTGATTCTCTAGTCTAATGCAATTCTCATTCCAATTAAAAATGCTTCATACTCAACTATGTTATTTGTACAAGGAAACATCGGTCGATAATATTTTGGAATTGTATGTCCTTGAGATGTGATGAAAATAATTCTTGCCCTCAAGCCATGTGGAGTGTAGGAGACATCAAAATAAAGTGCCCATGACTACTTAGTGATTGTTGTGAATACATCAATGTCAGAAAAATCAATGTGTATTGGATGTTCCGCTTGCATTGGTGCCTCTGCCAACTAATCCTCTATGACCTGTCCTTTGATGGCCTTCTGATCCACATAATGAATGTCAAACTCAGTTAGGAATATGACCCATTTAGCCAATCTACCGGTTAGGGTTGCCTTATTTAGAAGATATTTTAAAGGATCAATCTTAGCCACAAGTTTTATTATATGAGCTAGCATATAGTGTCATAACTTTTGATAAGCAAACACTACTACCAAACAATATTTTTCAATGAAAGTATATTTTAGCTCATGGCTTGTCAATGTTCTGCTGATGTAATATATTTCTCGCTCCTTTCCTGTTTTGTCCTCCTGTGCCAATAATGCTCCCAAGGACACTTCTGTGTTAGAAATATACAATATGAGTGGTTCACCTTGCACTGGTGGAATCAAAACTGGTGGACTCATTAGATAATGCTTTATCTAATCAAATGCTGCTTCACACCTGTCTTCCCATTTAAATGGAGCATTCTTATGTAAGAGATGAGTGAATGGTAAACTCTTATCCGCCAGTTGTGTAATGAATCTCCTGATGGATTGCAAATGTCCTTGTAATGAGCATAGTTGACTAATGTTCCTTGGTGGTGGCATATCGAGGGTTGCTTGTACCTTAGCTGGATCCACTTCAATTCCCTTTTCTGACACAATATAACCTAGAAGCTTTCCAAATTTCACCCCAAAGACGCATTTCTTGGGATTAAGTTTGACTTTAAATATTTCCATTATGACAATTTTTTTAGATAAGATATCTAAATGTCCTTCCCTTGTGTTTGATTTGGCTAAGAGATCATCTACATAATCCTCCATGAATGTGTGCATCATGTCATGAAAAATTGTAGTCATTGCCCATTGATATGTAGCTCCTACATTTTTGAGTCCGAACGACATCACATTCCAACAATATGTACCCCAAGAACATGTGAACGCTATTTTATCTTGATCTTCAGGAAAAATCTTTATCTGGTTGTATCCAAAAAATCCATCCATTAGTGAATACATAGAATGTCCAATAGTCAAATCTATAATCATATCTATTTTTAGTAGAGGGAAATCGTCTTTTGGGCATGCCTTATTTAAATCCCTAAAATCTATACAAATTATGATTCGTCCATCTGGCTTTGATATAGGTACAATATTGAAGATCTATTCTGCATAGTCTATAGACTGAATGAATCCTACATCTAACATTTTCTTTAACTCCTCTTTGACCAGTAATGCAACATGTGGGTGCATTTTTCTGAGTTTTTGCTTCACAGGTTTTGCCCTTGACATGATGGATAAATGATGCATGATGAGATTTGGATCTAATCCAGGCATATCTATGTATGACCATGCAAAATTGATTTTATTATTCTTGAGGAATTCTCTGAATCTTGGGATTTCCTCTTCTGTCAGTGATGCAACAAGTTGCAAGACTTTGGGCTATTCCATAATACTTAAATTGATTGCCTCTATTGGTTCTATCAAAATAGAAGATCTTTCCTGATAGTGCTCAAGGAGAGTGTCAAGTTTCCCATCTTCCAATACCTTTGAAAGGTTTTCACTGTTGGATACGCTCTTTATTTTTCTCTTTTCATGATCTAATACTGCCTTTGTTAGGTTTTCACCATTAGATCTTTCTTTTATATTGTTAATTTTGTAGTTGAGAAACTTGGTACTCTCCTGTCTGAGACTTTGATCCTGTGATTCGTTGGTGGAACCTATTTCTGGGTTGTATGAATAAAGAAAGTTTACAATGGTTTCATCATCGAGAAAAGTTGGGATATCAATTGGTTGAATTTGTTCCCAATCAATGAGTTCGGGATGGAACAATGGAAATGGATCAACCGATTGTGTAAGGTCATTGGTTGTTAAGGTCATGATACTATTATCATTCTCACCATGGGGAAGATCTATGATGGTATCCTCCTGTTGATAATCCATCTCGCTTTGAATTGAATCATCATCACTCGAGTCATGGTCACTTTGTAGGATGTAGTCAAGTGGAGGCCTTGAGCTTTCCCCTTGTGTGAGTGTGGGTGCATATTTTTGTACAACATCCACCTGTTTATCATCAAAAATGGTGTCCCATTCATATTCATTGGAGTCAGTGTTAGAATTGTTTTCTTGTAATCTGAGAATTGCTTAAGCTAACTCTTCATTAGATTTTCTTTGTACTATTTCTTCCTTTGCATCTTCACCATATCCTAACCCAGTTTTATCTCTTGGGTGCATTGTTTTTGGTTGGATAGGTTCAACAATATCTTCTTTTCTCTTGCCTATAGGGCCATTTCCTTCATAACCCATTCGTTGCATTATTGTATAACCCTTTCCATATTGCTCAGTGGGTAACTTGACATGTTGGACAGATTCATCTTCAGCTTTATAGAGCCAATCAAGGATAGCTCTATCTTCTGCTTCATTTTCCTGAGTATCTGCCTTGATAAATCTTCCATCAAACTTGGTGATGGGAACTAAAGCTTGTGTGCCTGATGTTGAGGCTACTATAGCCTATTATATTGATGTTGACGGTTGATCATGGGATCTTGGAGACACAGGTAGATTAGAGAGACATAGTGAATATTCTCCCACCCCATTATCTTTCAATTTTATCTTGGTGCCAAAATTCCTTATCATTTCCCTTGCTTGTTCACCGTGTTTAGAAGTAGAAATGGCCATAGCCTCTCTATTATGCGGGACAAATGTGTCTTGAGTTGCTCTAAGGTTAAAACAAGTCTGACTGCTAATATGGTCCATTGGTATTGTTACTTCTTGTCCGTCATATGGAAAATTTAGGCATTGATGATAAGTGGACGTAACTGCTTACATTTCATGGATCCATGGGCAACCCAAGAGTGTGTTATAGGTTACATCCCGATCTAGAACCTGGCAAAAGGTATTCTTCACAATAGGTCCCACTCTGATTGGTAGCATGATGAGGCCTTTGGAAGCTCTTTCCTCATCATCATATGCTTTGATTGTAATTTTCCTTTGTGGATCTATAGATTCTTGTGAATATCCCAAATCAAGGACCAATTTTAAAGTACAAATGTTTAATCCGGCTCCCCCATCTATTAAAACACATCTAATTCAGGTTTTATGAACCATGACCTCTAGTTAAAGAGATGAATTATGGGGATGAGTCATGAAGGAGTCATCCTTTTCAACAAAGGATAAACATGTGGGTGAGGAAAAGTGTCCCACCATGGATTAAAATCTATTGATATCCAGATCAGTAGACACAGTTGTGTCAATGAGTGCCTTTTCCAGAATGTCCCTATGTGCTGGTGATATTTTGAGCAGCTCCAAGATAGAAATTTGGGCCAATGTTTTTTGCAGTTGATTGACCAAATTGTATTGAATTGGAGGGGGAATCGCCGACTTATATGAACTTAATTTTACAATGATTTTGGCCCGTCCCCTTGTTGTAGCATTAACCTCTCGATATTCTTGCTTTCCTTTGATTTTGATAGCATTGACTTGCTAATCGTCAGTGTAAATATGATTTATGGTGGCGTCATAGACATGAATCACATTCTTGCCTTTGTCACCCGAAGATTCCCATTTCTGATAATTCAGGAGAGGATCCTTCAATGCCTGATGATCGTCATTGGCATTATGTCCCTCAACTATTATGGTACGGTTATCAATCAAATCCTGAATGAGATTCTTTAACCCTTGGCAATAATTTGTCTTATGACCTTTACATCTATGATAATCGCAATAGTATGAGTCATTCCATGATGGTAGTTTAACTCAAGCTAATAATCTCTTTGTGGTGGCAATGTGATAGCGTTTTGATTCAACAGTTCTTTAAGAATTGATTCCAAAGACTGGCCCAAGGGAGTAAAACTCCGTTGATTTGAGAAAAACTGAGATCTGGGCGCATTTGAATTTTGATTATTTCCAAGATTATTACCGTGATTGTTGATCAAATTTCCTTGGTTGGAATTATTGCCTTGGTTACTAGAATTTCCAGAATTATTGTTGCGTTGGACACCTGATACATTGAGAACGGTAGGCTTTGTATTCACATTGTTAGCATCTACCACCCCATCATTCACAACATTTTTATTTCAATTCCAAAATCATGACTTGTCATCATTGTTGTTGTTGTACGAATTTGGACTTTCTTTATCAAGCTTTAAAAATCCATGCTTGACCAAGGCTCCTTCAATGGTGATTGGATTTTCAATCAATTTTTCAAATGATTGAGGACAATGAAGATTTAGCCTATAAATCATCTCTTGATTCAGACTGTCGATAAAGATTTCCATCTTTTTCTTTTCAGGAACAGGACAGGAATATCTTGCAAAAAACCTTCTCCACCTTTGTAATAATGTGGTGAAGGGTTCCCCAATCTATTTTTTTTCTCTAAATAGATCAAGCATGGTTATCTGATGCTGTATATTATAGGAGTATTGAGATATGAACTTGTTGATTAACTCCTCAAATTTTTTGATGGGGGGAGTGATTTTGGAAAGCCACTCCATAGATTTTCCACCCAGACTTCGTGGAAAAAATCACATTAGGTAGGTATCTTCATGAGTGAACTCTAAGCTCATATTTAAGAAATACCTCACATGATCAATGTGATCTATTTTCCCATTATACCTATCAAACTTTGGGATTTCACAATGTTTTGGAAAAGGAATCATGTTAAGACTCCTATCAAATGGATATGGGAAGATTTCTTCCAAAACATATTTCTTTTTTGTAACCCCTTGTATTTCCTTTATTTTCCCTTGTAATGCTCTTATCTGTTGAGTAAGAGCACTAAAATCATTAAGGGGGGCTTCAGGATCCTCTCTAGTTCCTTCCGTGTCAAAATCAGCAGGTAGCTTAGCTCCTTGATTGGCTAAAGAAAGGAAATATATTTCTTTGTTTCATTCCAAAATTCTATCCATGAGAGTATGGAATTGTGGATCCTATTTTGCTTCTTGAAGCATTTCTTATGTTATCTCATCATTATTCAGATTATTCCCAGTGTGAAGTCTGTGAAAAGGATTTTATTCCTTATCACCACTATTTATTTTATCTCCCATGTTGCTTAATGTACTTTCCATTTTTTCTCCTTCTATGTGCTTTCGAGATCTTGTGACAACAGGCATAATATTTTACCAAATTTCAACTAACTTTGATCATAGAATGAAATAGTGCAATTTTAATGGATATCTAAGTCAGAATAGAATGAGGATTCTATTGATATGACTTATGAAATTTCTAATCTTTAGTTCATGATTCCCTGGTTGAAAGGATGATGATCTTGCTATGGGAATTAAACTAAAAAATAAAGATGATGTTGCACTTTGTGAGGTTTGATCGCAGTTTTGTGAAAATAAGGATTTTTGTAAATGCGTAATGCTCCTAAGCTCTCTATTGCAAAACTTGATCGGGACGATTAGAATACAAAATTTCTAGTTGGGGGATGAAAGAGGAACAAATAGGCTAAATGTGATTATTCCTTTGAGAAAGAGCTCTTCTTTGAAAGAAAGCTCGTGAGTATAATGGTTCTAAGGAAAAATTGTTAGTGAAACCTCTAACAAAGTCATGATATCGATGAATAAAAGTTCTATGTTCAAGCAATTTTTTTTGACTTTGGTATAATTTTTTTCTTCTTTTCAATAGCTTCTTATAACTGAGAGACTTCTTTGGCTTCTTAATCTTCTTCTCTAGGGATTTTTGTAGACTTCCAGACCTTGAGCATAGAAAAAGACTAGATTAAAAGGCAGATTTTTGGGTGTCAGGAAAATTACCTAGGTTCGGAACACAAATGCGCTAAATGTTTTAGTAGATGCGCTAAACTATCCAATCTATGTGCTGGAATGTTGTAGGTATACGCTAAAACAAAGCATAGATGCACAAAAATAGAGCATGAATGCGCTGAAATAGAGCACATATGCGCTAAAACAAAGCATAAATGCACCAAAATAGAGCACAAATGTGCTGAAACAGATAATAGATGCACTGAAATAGACTAGGGATGTGCTAAACTATCGAATCAATGCACTGAGATAGACATGTTTTGACAGTTTGATATTTTGGATGATCTTTATCTGATTTAAATTTGGAAAAACATGACATACAGTAGAAAAAAGTTGTTTGCAAATCTTAAAATCTAAATAAAGAGTGTATGTTCTTAATATTTTCATGGGTACTAAACAAAATAAGCACTTCAAATAGACTCACTCTTATTTGTCAAAAAGGTCATCATAGCAACAACCCACATCTTAAAATTGTGTCGACTCACACAGCTGTGTCACCCCCTAAAGGGCGCCCATGTTTTTTTCTTTTCCATGTGCATACTCAAGGTTAGATTTCTTGATCCCCTGAGCAAACAATCCATGGAAATTATATGGTGAGTGTCTTGGGGGTATATTCTTCCCTCCCCTTGCACTGTGATTATTATGATGTTTGGATACTGACACGGTTGGCTTTCTACACTATGGCTCATAGTAAAGGTATCCATTCGACATGACAATAGATAAACTCCCTCAGGAGACCTCACAATCTTTAGAAAAAAGATTTTGGGGATGGTTATCTTGCTCACTTATGTTGAATATGGGTTTCCCCAAAATTCACTTTTGATTAGAGTGGGTTGGAAAACTTGGCTTTGGTTGTTCCAACTTAGGTAATTCCCGTAGGGTGAGTAATTTTTCCCACAACGACAGGCCTTCTAAAGGATTTAATAAAACATGAAACACATAAAATGAAAAAGGAAAGTCTGGCATTTTGGTCACCCAGTAAAGGGGAGAGCATAAACCTATTACCCAAAAATCACAACAAACAAATGGTTCATTTTTAAATCCAAATGACAATTTTCTACACTAAGTGAAGATGTTGCTTCACAACAAGCATGGGATTCATTTTAACCAAGATAAAATAATTTTTGGTGACTATCCTAGGACTGATTAATTCCAAATTTAAGTGTCTACCCTAGGATTGCTTCATTTTACTTAAAGAAGAAAAGAAAAATCTCTGTCCGTGGATGGCATCAGAATCAAGATTTATTTTTACACTCCCTGTATGTGCTAAAAGAACTAGTAAATGCACTAAAACAGTAAGAAAATACACTAAAAGAACTAGAAAATAAGCTAAAACAGTCCTCATATGTGCTAAAATGCAGCCCGTATGCGCTAAACCACAACTCGTCCGTGCTAAACTGTAGTTTGTATGCATTAAACTGCAGCTCTAGTCCATCACATGTCAGAAAATTCTATAATAAAAAGATTAAAAATGGGGAAGGGCCCCACGGTGGGCGCCAAAAATGTGTGAAAATATGTGGAACAACTAATAAGTTAAACTAACACACCAATGAAACATTAGATTAAAGGAAACTAATTAAAAGTAAAACAAACTCTAAACTCAACTCCTTCAAAAGCGTTCCATTTTCCTCTATCTTCAAGGATCTATTGTAAGTTGTTGGCTCTCAGTTGGTGTATGTAGCAGCTTTGGCAGAATGACAACTTAGAGGATGAGTTTATGCAACATGCATGTCCATTGCTAAATGATTTAAGCTATGATATGAAACTAAAATGCTATGAACTTGAAATTCTATGCTTGAAAGGATTGCTAAAATGCTGATTCAAATGCAACTATAATAACTACGCTAAATTCACAAAATCTAGGATGAATTCAATTCACTAAAGGGCTGTATTTATAGATTTTTGGAGGCAAGAATCTAGTTGGAAAAGATCCACGGTCAAATTCAAACTTGTCAAGATGAACGGTGAGAGATTCTGGAGGTTGAGAGAAAGGTGGAAGGTTGAGAGATAATGGAGAATGTTTTCAACCCACAAAACTTCCTCACTTCAAAAATGGAGACAACATGCCATTTGTCTTTTTTAATTATGAGAGTTGGTTGGGAGTTGAGGATAAATTCCTAATTAAATAAATAAATCTATTTAATTACATGTAACATGGATTTAGAAGCTTCCATAATTAAATAAATAATATTTAATTATGTGAGAGATGAAAAAGGTGTGTAATTAATTATTTACAATATTTAATTATGTGAGAGGTGAAGGAAAAAGTGTTAAATTAAATATTTATAATATTTAATTTAAATATGGAGTGAAGGATGAGTTAGAAGAATATTCCATTATTTGAAAATTCAAATTTAGAATAACATGATAATTAATATAAATAAATTATGAAATTTATTTAATTTAATTAAGAGGAAGATAATAATAATTAAATAAACTTATTTATTTAATTAAGCTAGAAGAATTAGAAAAATGAACGATATAAATAAATAATTAAATTTATTTATATGTAGATGACTTTTAGAATATTAATTAAATAATTCATATTTAATTAATTAACAGGTTTTTGCAATGACCATTTTTAGATGTATATAGTAACCACTAAAACCATCTAGGAATGAGAAGTACTTCTTCCCTACTAAAGAGTCAAGCACTTGATCTATAAAGGGCAATGGAAAGTGGTCCTCCCTAGTGGCTGTGTTTAGTTCCCTATAATCTACACATACTCTCCATTTTCCACCTTTCTTGGGAAAAATGACTAAAGGTGGTACACATTCACTATCAGATATAGGATAAATGAAGCCTACATCAAGGAGTTTTTTAAGTTCAACTTTAACTATTTCTCTCAACACAGGGTTCATTCATCTTTGAGGCTATCTAATGGGCCTATAAACATCATTTATATAGATTTTATCTATACCTAAGTCAGGATCTATACCCTTCATATCATTTTAGTCCCATGCAAAGGATGCTATGTGTGAATACAACATATTAGTTAGGGAATTCTGTTGTTCTTCAATCAATTCATTGTTTATGTTCAAAATTTTTCTTGGAAAAAATTCTAGTTCTTTGGATGCTTCTTGCATAGATGAGAGGTCAAGGTTAGGAATGATTAGTATAGACTATTGAGGAAGTAAGGAATATAAGATTTGATATATTTCTTCAGAGGAGTTGGCATGTAAAATTCTTTGTAAAGGATCTTGTAGACATAAGAGATAGTCTTTTTGCTGTGGGTTCCTACCACAATAATTCTGTATTATGTGAGAAATTAGATCATCTTCATCCTAATCTTCCAATAAAGGGTTGGGTTCTATTGTCATAAAAGTCTATAGGGAATAGTGGTCTTCCTCATCCAAAGTAGACCAAATGGTTTTCTCAATATCAACATGGGGTTGGGCTAGAGGATAGAGGACCAATTTGTTGGTCAAATTCCTATTAGATATTATCATATTTCCATACCTATAGCCTATGAATGCATCATATATAGCTAACCATGGTCTTCCTAGAATGAGTGGATATCTTGCAAGGTTGACCTTTGGTTGCAATACTATGAAGTCTGTAGGATACTCCCAAAAATATAATGCAATAACTAAATCCTCAATGATTTCTCTAGGATTGATTGTTGATCTATCAACCAATTGTAGAATAGTTGGTGTAGGTGTAAGGTTGTCCAAATGAAGTAATTGCATTGTCTCTTTAGTCATTACATTGATTTTTGCCCCTAAGTCTATCAAGGTGTTCTTGATAAGGGTCCCATTAATCTTAACATCCACTACTGGACTACCTGGGTTTGTGTATTTAGGGACAATTATATTCCATAGCATGATATAAACACAGTTTCCTAGGACATGAATTATCTGAGGGTCCTTCATTTTTCTCCTTGGTTTCTTAAGACATAGGTCCTTGACTGCCATGGTATAGATTGGAATGTACTATATAGCTTGGATGAGGGGGATCTTGATATTGACATCCTTAAGTTGACCCAATAGGTCTGTCTCAGCTTGGGAATTATGTTTTTGAATGAATAAGTGTTCAGGGAAAGGAGGCTCTAGACTTGAGGTGGCCTAGTGTACTTGATTTGACTTAAGCTCTAGAGGTGATTTATCTAAAGCTTTAGCTATAGGATCCTCATCCTCGATTTCAATGATTTAAGGGGATGAAGGTCTAGCTAGTTGTTTCCTTGACTTGATGTGGACATCACTCACTTCTACCCCATAGGTGGGGTATTGCATAGCCTCGTTAGTATAATCCTATTGAATAGACTTGTTGTTAGGGTTAGGTACATGTTGCACAAGTACTTGTGGTGGTTTTTGTGGTCTTGGTGTAGGATTTGATGGATTAGGCATAATGACTTGTTGTTGTGGCTGAGGAGGAAACATAAGCTATTGATAATTCATCTTTTGGTGCTACCACTACTGACCTTTTTGCCATTGTGGCTGCCATTGGTTTTTCTATATTGAACACTGAGTATTGTAATTGGAACCTTGGATTTTTTTTGTGACCAAGGATTTAGTTGTTGTTGGTTCCAATTTTGCTGAGGTTGTTGCCATTGATTTTGGTTATTTGGCTAGGGCTAGGAATTCCAATAATTTTTTTTTTTGATTTCCAATTGGAAAAGATGAATTGAAATTCAAAGGGTCTTGTGGCATACATTGTATTTTTTTCCATGGCCTTCTTTGAGGTATATAAAATAACTGTCCATCCTCTCCTTAAAGTGGCTGAAAATCAGGTTTCTTAGTTTTGTCTTGTTGAATACTAGCCACCCTCTTGCATTTATAGGTTTTTTTCCTTTGTTTGTAGCTGGGGCAGTATTTAGTTAACATTGCTTCAACCTCTTCTTACTTCTTTTTTATATGGAGAGTGTTCAACTGAGTTGCTAGGTGACTAATAATGTCCTCCTTCATGTTGGACAACAAATTACTTAACTCTATCTTTGAAACCCCAATGGTGGATGTCCTCTCTCCTCTTGGCCTCTTAGTGAATGTCCTGGAGTAATTTTTGCAAACCTTGCAAATTTCTTCAAATGGTATTTGAGAGATATATCCTTGCCCAATAAGATTGAGGGAATCCATACAGTCCTCATTGACTCCCCTCAAAAATACTAACTTGAGGGATTCTTTAGATAGCTTGTTCTATGGGTTTTTCTTCAAAGAAAAATGAAATCTCTCCACATAGTCCTCTAATGGATCATCCTCCTTTTGTGACATTCTAAAAATTTCATCTCTCCTCCTATCAATTCCTCTGCATTAGTCTTGGTATTTTTCCAAGAACATTATTTTCATGGTATCCCAATCTAAAATAATATCCTTGCCTAATCCCATAAACCATCTCAAGGCTACATATTTTAGAGTGGTAGGGAAGAGCTTGAGCCTACAAGCATCAGAGGTATAGTCATAGCTATCGGGATCAAGGAACACTAAGAGGGGGGTGAATTAGTGTTATGCACTTTTTAACTTTATTAATTTGATCCTTAATGCAATTATAACATTCAACCAAAAGAAATATGCATGAACATAAGACAAAAAACCAAAAAACCATAACACAAGGAGTTTTACGTGGAAACTTTGTTAGGGGAAAAACCATGGTGGAGGTCAATCCACAATGTTATCTGAGCATACTCAAAAAGATGTTTTACAAAAATGGGAATTCACTTGCATTTAAGCACACTGCTTAGAGCTCACTACTAAAAAAAAAATGAAGACTTACTGTCTTACAAACATTCAGATTAAATCCATCTGAAGAATTGAACTGAAGGAATAACATCTACTAATGTCTGATTATAGTTCCGATTAAGCACATTAGTCAATTTCTTGACCTTCTATCTAATTTTGCTCTTCTGATATGCTTTGCTTCAATTCACATCACAAATCCTTTTATGCACAAGTGAAATTATGCATAATTGATCTATAACCCTTATGATATTCACAACTCAAATAAACACACTTTGTATCTATATCAAAATGGTATAATCGATCACTTATATATATCCACAACTAAAGATGTAATTGCTACATGTTGGCTCCAATAAAAATATGAAAATATTTACAAACTATCAGCTCAATCCATAATCAATTCTCAATGCACACCAACCAAAGTTGGCCATAGCATAGTGATGACCCAAATCAACATGTTCAAATAAAAAAACACTTAAAAAATTACTCCTCAAATATCTACAATGACTACATCCACCAAGTCGGTCTTCATGCACTGTTAAACATAAAATTAATCAACCAGATCTTCTAACTTGCACACGGATTGATACGAGGCTCTAAGATTCAAGAATAATAGAGATAATATAACAAAAAACCTTCTCTAATATCCACCACTAAAAATAATAACAAAAAAATGCATGTGAATCAATGAACACAATTCTGTCGGATGCTCTATTCTTGCTTGACAGTTAATCACAAAACTTTGATCTAACTTCCGGTATGATAAAATGATGACATGTGGATCAAATCACTAACTAGGGTTTCCATAAATGACAACACCAAATGAAATTTGCAGTGTCTCTCACCAATAATAGCTCCTACATAGGACATTAAATTCAAACAAAAATGTGTCTGGATCTTCAGTCACCGACCCATAAAATACTGGTAATGTTGAAGGAGGGATATTCTTTAAAAAAATAGCCCTTTCTTGGTGGGTGATTGGAAACTCAAAATTCACATGTTCCAGATCATCCCCCGGTGCATCACCCATGGTTTGGTATGTCCCCTCTGTTGGTGTGCTAGATGTTGGTGAAATGGATGTTTCTTCTTTAGTATTACCCTCACTCTAAGTACTGGAGTCACCAATATCTTCTATGGATTCTTGATGTGTAGAGGGAAGGAATATACCCAAAGGGTCTCCCTGTCTTTGCATACAATAAATATGGCTTTATATAGTAACAATCCTACACAATGTTAGTAGAAATTTTTGGTATATTGAAAAAGATTAAGTCTAATAGTCCTAATGCTGAAAACCAAGTGCAAACTATGAAAATTTGGAAAATCAAGTCTATGTTCAAGTAGCACCATCCCTAGCAACAACACCAAATATGTAGAGTCTAAACTAGTGTCTTGTAAACTTGGTGGAAATATCACAATTTATAGGAATGACCTTGCTGAACACTCCACTCAACATTGCAAAGACTTCATTAAATTGTCAACCAAGGCTTGTAAAATTGTGATGGTACTAGCACTATATGTGCTTTCAAAGACCAGAGATTATCTAGGTTATTCTATTAAAGGTATTCTACTTTTTGGAAAATCATAGAAACACATAATAGTGAAAGAAGTAAACTATTGCTAATGGCTATTGGTGCCTACAACATAGTCTATAGCTGAATTGCTGTTAATGGATAATTACTAAAACTAACTCAAAACTGGTAACTGAACTTAGTCTATCCTCTAAAGTACTACAAGTCAATTGAATTCATTCATGCACATGAATAACCATTATTTATAATCACCATATGAGAATCTATTCTAACTTACATGTAATTTATAAAGTAATGACTAACAAAAATAACTGCTAAACATAAGTAAAAAAAGTATAAATGTAGTGAAGAACAGTTACCTTGAGTGGCCTACTCAAGTGGATATCTTAACTTAACTAAAATAAAATATAAATTTTAAGATTCCATGCAAACCATATCAACTTGAGCTTCATTCATTATGCATTCCAAAATATCCCATAAAATATTGCTCAAAGATTACATTCAAGAAAACCATTTATGAATAATCAACATGTCTTGTAGATTATAATTGAAAACTAAGAAGTAATTGATAACAAAATCCACCAGTATGAGATTAACCAGCTAACTATCTAAAGAATCAACCACCAAATATACATAGGCACGAGGGAGTTCATTCTAAACACAACTCTATAGATATCAAAGTGTGTAATTAAGATTGAATTATTCAAAGTGCAACTAAAAAGAAACAAGAGTTCAAATAGGGTTAAAACTTTTCAAAAGAAATCTACACGTGGAACACATAATCAATTATGAAAGAATCCTATCCATGAAAGAATTATTCTTCTTCAACACCTTATGAACTTTCATAATGATGCATGAGTAACTCCATCAAGTATCTCCACACAATAGTTATTACACTCAACTTGCTCTAGTACTTCCCCTGTTTTGTTGTCCAAGACCTCCTTTGTCTGCGGGCTACAACTTCAGTTTCTACAAGCTATAGTGTCTTCTTGGGCTGTAAGAGGTTAATACACAAAACACATACACAAAGCTAACTACCATGATTAAACATAGAATTATAATCACATTCCATACAATCCATATATAAGTCATGCAATGCTACTATATCATGACTATATTTCCATTACTATAATTCAGGTCCAAGGTTGTATAATAAGCATGAAAATAAAACATAGTATAGGAATATGTCTGAAAGGATTGTCTGATAATGTCTGTAAACATGCAAAAAAACATCAAGAAATGGAATAATAAATGGAATCATCAATCTTCACCAGGCTCAATTCTTCTTGGATTTTTTCTCTCAATCCATTGATGTACCACACAACCTTCTCCTTGCTTTCTTCAACATGTCTAGCTCTGATGACCATCTTTTAAAATTCTTCAGTATACTCCTTCACATACTTCTCCTTTTGCCTTAGATTCTACAACCTTTTCAACAATTCAAGCTCATAAAAAATAAGTATACATTGATTCTTCAACTTTGTCACCATCCTATCCCAGTTTGTGATTTTATCCTTTCCCCTCCTATTCCTATCCAATTGAACTTATATCCACCATATAGTAGCATGTCCCTTTAGATTATTTTTTGCAAATCTCACCCTCTTTGAATCTTAAATTTCTTCACATTCAAAGAATTCCTCCATATTATTGATCTAATCAACCAATTCCTTAGGGTTCAAATTTCTCATGTAATTTTGAATTTCAATTATAGGTCTCTTACCAATATTGTAAATAGCTTTTACAATCTTTACCTAATCTAAATCTTCTTCTTCTTCTTCTAGGTTCTCTTCAATTTAATTTGCAACATGATCAAATTCATTATCACTTTCAATCTCATGTCTAGGGTTTAGACCTCTCCTTCTATATTCTTCTATAGCATTGAACCAGAATCTCATTACACTCATCATCTCCAAAATTTCATCCATTCATACAACAAAATTTTCCATGACAAACACTCTCCTTGATGGTATTTATTCCCCTTGGATCTGGCGCAACAACCTCGATTAGATGATCTAGCTATAAGATCTCAACTACCTCATAGTCGATGGTTGAAAACACTTGTAGGCTGCCTCAAGTTGTTAATCTATTCACCACAAGGAATTCCTTCTCTCGTAAAGGACTGAAAATTTTTATTTGATACCACTTGATGCAGTCATAGATGGAGGGTCTAGAAAGGACTATCCAACCATGCAGCCTAGAGTTCAACACAGTGGAAATAACACAAGAAATTCTCAACAACATGAATTGTCATTGATTTGATAATTAATAGTCTTACATGTATCACATTCCATAGTTGTAGACTAACTAAGGGCTCACAGGCCTGCCACAAGGCATTACAAGACATTACAATTGACACATTTCCTTATTACAAACAACAACTTAGAAAAATTGAACTAACTATCATAATTATCCTTATTCTTCTTCTAACTGCCTTCCAACAATTCAAAAAATTAATCTTAAATATGAACCTCTAGCTTCAATCATGATCTGCATTGGACTTAAGGGCTTACAAACCCCCATGCAAGGTCAAATGTGTGGGTTGGCCTTAGAATATGAGAAGATAACCCTTTCGGAGATGAAAATATGTTGTAGATCTCCAAGAAAGTTCCCTTGGAACTAAAATTCCTTGAATGATGTTCCATTAAGCTACACATATTTTGGAAATGGTCTTCACATCAAGCCTAAACTAGACAAGCCCAAAATTCTCATATAGAGAATTGTCAGTGAACCTTTGAGAGTGATAATTTTTATAAACAAATGTAAATCATTCAAAATTTGGACATGTTGAAGATAGTCTTGTGTAGAAACTATATCCTGCTCTTCAAGCTAATAAATGGTAATGTGGTAAAATACAAAAAAATCTACTACAATAGTTATAGACTAAACTATAAGAAAAATACTTTTTTGGTTGATACAAGATTGCTTTACAACCAAGGATATTCCTACATCAGTTCATGACCTAACACTTGGGTTATTGACTTAGTTTTTTCTCATCACATGTATAATTACTCACCTAAGGAGGTTCTTGAGAGAGGTTTTATATGTTGGTGATAAAACCTTTCCAATTAAACTCTTATATATCTATCAAATCACCTATATAGGTTCTAACAATTAAGTAATGAACAATCCAAATTTATCATGGGAAAAGTAGATAATCAATCTAGGTTCTATCACTTTTCTTATTTTGTTCCTAACTATCCTTTAAAAAACATTCTTACTCATTTAGATGAGGTGAGTAACTTATAGCATCAGTGATTTGGCCATTTGAACTATTGCTTCTTTCATCACCTCAATAAGAATGACATGGTATTAATCTTTCTTGTATTTAGTTTTCTAATTATATTTTTTAAAGATTCATCTTTGGTAAGCATTCAAAGGAGATGTTTGACAAGGGAAAATCTTGTATAGTATTAGAGCTTCTAGAGTTAGTAAATAGTTAGTTGGATGTGTGACATTGGGAAAAGGGATCTAGGGCTTAAACCACACTCTTTCCAACATCACAATGGAAAATTGATAAAAAGTGATCTCAAACACCCACTCGACTACTCACCTGAATGGAAGACCTAGAGAAGTGGATAAGGGTTTAATCCTTTCCATTGTGGGTAGTTGTGTGTGATTTTAGGTTGATTATTTAATTAATTTGATAATACAAATATGTTTCTATATTAATTATGAAAATTGAGCAAACTGAGATGATTTACAGAAAATACAAAATTGATAAACAATAAAAGAGTTGAGAATAGTAGAGGGTAGACACAAAAAAACTTGGCATATAAATTTGAGCTTGAAATAGTTGGATAGGGGTGTTGGGTTCCCTAGAATATGAAGTAGGCACTCAAAATTAAACTTCTATTTCCTATTTCTCTCACTCTATGGGATCCTCTCTTCTAAACTCTGTGTTATAACTTCATCTATTGCTGATAAAATCCATTTTCCTTGATTTTTTGACTTGTATGACTTGAATTTTTGAGTGAGAAATTAGGTATTCAATCCTCCTTCAATTCACTTCAGATCTATAACCTGCACACATGAAAGAGGGGTACGGGTTGTATTGTGTAGAGAGTTTCCTAATTCAAACCATTTTTTGGTATTTCTACCTCCACAAGCAATTATGATGATGTAAAAAGAGAGCTTACCCTAGGTTAGGTAGAGGCAAAATGATAAACAAGTGATAAATTGACAATTGTTGTAACTTACCACTCAGATCTAAATTTCTTGATGGATTGAAGTCATTGTACTCATCACCTTCAAGGAGAAATTGATACTTGATTTGAAGTCTTGCAAGTGTTAGTACTCACAAAATAAATAAACATGAAACATGAACAAACTCATATGAAAATATGATGCATTGCTAACATGATGCTTGACTGAAATAATATTGTAATTTTTCTCTTAACTGCTCTTAGGATGCTCAATTTATTAATCAATTGCCTTAGTATGTCTCTCCAAAGATTTATAGGATTAAAATAGTAGAAATGACTTGTATTTATATGCAATTCTTTAATTTTCTAAAAATAAAATATAGATAGATAATAAATTATTTTGGACTTTTCAATATTAAAATGTTGACACCGACATATTTTAAATTTACCCAAAATAGGCTAGATAGGAAGACTAGGCACTCTAGTCCATACCTATCCTTTTCATTTCCTTAAACATTGATATTAAATGTTAAATCTTTATTTTCAATTTCACTTCTAATTTTTTGAATATTATTATGAAACGAGAAAATTAAATGTATAATTAGGTCCAAGCACATAAGGGGTAGCTAAAACTAGTGTGAAATTTTCAAAGGTGATAATTTATGATGCTATAGGATGCTCCATTTAAATATCCATATTTTATAGAACTTGATTTCTTTTAACTTTATTAATGATCTTTCCAAGTAAATGTTTGTGTATATTCTCAAATAAAAATCAGAATTCTTTGAGTCATTTATAGAATTCAAAACTTTTACATATAATGGAAGAGAATATGTCAACACAAGTTTCCTTCTCTTCATTTCCATTTCTTTGAGTCATTTATAGAATTCCATTAATATTTTTTTATAAATAATGGAAGAAAATATGCCAACACAAGTTTAAATAATTTTATTCTTCTAAAGGAATTGAATTATAGTATATAATTCCCTATAATCCTCAATATAATGGAATAATCAATTCTTTAAAAAGATAAAAAAATATATTATCTTTCATATATTGAACACCTCCATAACTAGGTTCCAAGCTTGTACATCTCCCAACCCCTTATTGAAGAATACTCATTTTTGAAGGGGGTAACTCCCTTACAAGCTTGGACATCTCCAAAACCATTATTGAAGCATCTTCATGTTTTTTTCTCCCCTACATGGTCTCACAATCTAGAAGAAAAATGCATGGTTATGGATCCATAAAGAAACCCTTGTATATTCCATGGGTATGTAGATGGTTTCAATGGCTATAGGATTCTTCATTTCACCACTCATGATATTTTATTTGAGAGGGTTATTTTTAGTAGAATCCCAAATCTTCTCCTACCACTTATCTATCTTTCATCACTTTAGAGTTACTATAAAATCATTATAGTTCTTTAGAGGATCTTAATCCTATCGGTCTCGATAAGGATTTGTACTCCAATTTATTTGGAAATAATGATTATGTGAGGATTTACATCCTTCCACACATATTGATC
Organism: Sequoiadendron giganteum; assembly: GCA_007115665.2. Taxonomy (NCBI): domain Eukaryota; kingdom Viridiplantae; phylum Streptophyta; class Pinopsida; order Cupressales; family Cupressaceae; genus Sequoiadendron; species Sequoiadendron giganteum. Next base: position 644,288,280 of record CM021103.1, on the reverse strand, counting down.
ACTCAAAGGATACTCCTCTAGATTAAGTAGATTCCCTAGCCTCTAGGCCTATTTGATCTCGTCAAATGTTAGAATTAGAAAATTATTAGGTCAAGGATCCTTCAAATACCAAAATAACTCAATCATAATTTTCGTAGGCTCCAAATCTCTTCATTATCATAGAGTCTAGTTCAAAATACTCTTTAGGAAAATTTTGGTATCCCAAGTGGAATGCATAATGAGTTTAATTCCTTATAAAGGAACGTAGCCACAAGAAATTGCACCCTAAAAAACATAGGCTCAATATTCCAATAACAATGGGAATGACCTCAAGATGTGGGACCTTGTGAGATGAGGTTAAGTATCTATAGAAGGTTGACTTCCTGTTCTAATCTAAGTGTAGATGTTGTTAGCCCCATAGCTACTGTTGTACCAAAAGATTGACCTGTTAATGCCTGATACAACTACCAAAGTTAACAGATCCACAAGAGCCTATTAGTCCATATCACGAATCCCGAGGGGAGCACTGCCCATCTTCCAATAAACTCCCCCTTAGTGTTATCTGAGGGGATTTGAACTTGGCACCTTTGGCTCTGATACCAATTTTTGGCCCCACAATTGTCGTTGCACCAAAAGATCAAACTGTTAATGCCTGATACAACTACCAAAGTTAACGAATCCACGAGAGGTGATTAGTCCATGTCATGAATCCCGAGGGGAGCACTGACCATATGCCAACAGATGTGTTGGTACAACCAACACATTTAATCTTACTACTACCTTACTCTAACAACTCATGGGGGAAATGGATAGAAGGAATGCATAAAAAGGGAAAGAGGAGGTGATACACAAAGATATATTTTTTTTCTTCCTTCTTTAGATAACACAATATGTTAATGAGAAGGCCAAAAGGGGTTACATAGTTCTTTATTTTGTGAAATTACAAGACTATGATGAAGGTTAGGGCTTGTTCAAGTGTTGAAAGGGATATTTATAATTCAATGACTACAAACATAATAACACATTCACTTATCAATGGGAGATAAAAAGGTACAATTAAAAATGAAGGTAAATGAGTTCACACAACACATTCAATAGATAAGAAGTAAAAATATATTAGTTTCATTAACATATAGGCATAAAATCCAATTTTATAATTATAGAATGTAAGAATTGTAAAGCGTACTAGATAAAATATTGGGAAAGGATCAAGGAAGACCCTTAGAATGAATATAGTGCTTTCCTTTATAGCTCAAGCATAACTTATGTGTTTTCAGATCAAACCCTAACCTAACTAGGGTTAATAGATGGGAGTATAATTTGATTTGATTAGATACAAATGTCTGCCTCCTCAAGCTCCAAGTTGAAAGCCTAGCAAAATGGCCCTGATGTGCACACCATTCTTATGCATTAATGATCTCTGAGTGTAGAGTACAAAATTCCCATGAAATTTGCCATAAAATATAGTCATGAATGGTCTGCAATAAAAGGAATGTCTACAACGTGCAAGAAGTATGGGTGCCACTTTTACATTGAGTAAGGCATAAAAATCTACATAAAAATCAGCTCTGTAAGTATAAATATTTGATCTAGTAGCTGAGAATATTGTTGTGACATTATTGCTAGTCTCTTGTGAACATGTGTTGTTAGCCATTGCTAAGTTTAAATTTAGGCCATTGATTTGAAATATTCATGGCAAGATGATTGATCAATGCATTCCTAAGAATAACACAAAACTTTTAAATTTTCTTTTGGAAAGAATGTGGTGCAAATGAATCATGTGCTCCAATTGGAAAAAGCCACATGTCTTTTACTTTTCAACTACCTAGGTATCATTGCATCGAAGGAGAATATTCACTTTCCAAAAAATTCACTACAGTGAGAAGCCACCACTTGTCATCTTATGAGTAGATCGAGGCTCAATGCATTTTCCCTCCATGCTAAGTAAATGAAATTGTGATACCTTGTGAGATATGCGCTAAAACCAAAAGTTAACAGGTATCCTTCAATTGTTTGAAACTTATTAGTGAGAATTGCTTACATGTTGAAGAAATAAACCTATGATGTGAAGGATTTATGTGCTATACTGTGAGTTTGCCACACATCACCATCTATTTCCCTTTGCTACTTAGTGCATTTTCTTTATGCACTAAAGAATTAAAATTGCATTGTGAAGTGAGTGCATGCTATAATGAGGAGCTAACAGACATCCCTCTATTGACCAAGGCCACTCATCACAAAATTTTTATGTGTTGAAGAAATGAACCTACTATTTGAAGGATTTATGCATTGCCATGTGAGCCCTCTATGCATCACCATATTTTTCCTTCTCCACTTAGCACATTTTCTTTATGCATTAGAGAATTAAATTTTTCTATGAAGAGAGTGTGTGCTATAATGAAGAGATGATATGCATCCACCAGATTCAACTTTAACCAAGCCACCACATAATAGTTTTACATTAGAGAAGTGAAAATGTATAGTGGAGGCATGCACTACAATAAGAACATGAAACACATCCATTTTTGCAAAAGGAACCTTAGATAACAGGAGTAGAAAAGGAAAAAGGATTTGGTCACTTAGACCAAAGGGAAAATACCTGATCGAGATTTGAAAGTTTGAAAGGAAAAAAGGGAAGGAAGAGTGGAAGTTGAGAAAATACTTGGTCATTTGGATTTAATTTGAATGTCCAAGCAAGGTCCAAATTTTTATTAGAAAAGAGAAAGTGGAAGCAGGGATGAAGAAGGGATACAAAAATTTAGACTAGTGGTGCAAATATCTGATCAAATCCCAAAATTTTGATGGGATGAAGGGAAAAGAGGAAAGCAGGACTCAGGAAGGAAAAAAGTGCAAAAGTCCGATCGGGGCCTAAATGACCCAAAGGATTTGAGAGGGAAAAAAAAACAAGGAAAGGAGAAGGTAGAAACTAGAGAGGAAAACAGACTTGTGGATGTAATCCAAAAGTCTTTTCGAGACCCAAAAGTCTGAAAGGATGGAATAGAAGAAAGAAGAAGGAAAAATCGGGGAACAAAGATAGATTTGGACCTTAGTCAAATGTCCATTCAAGATCTGACACCTCGAAAGGTTCTAAAGAAGGAAAATAAGGAGAAAGAGATAGGCATATTTTAAGCATTTTTGCAAAATAGGTTTTTGGGTGCAGCTTGGCAAAGAGGTAATGCAACTACTAGAGGTTTTTTTGAGCATGATGAACCATATAGGATCTCTCAAATCAATTTTTTAATGATGGATCATGCAAGAAAATGAGGTATGGCATAAAGTATCAACATGTTGGTGAATTCTATGGGATGATTGTTTATTAATCATGGAATCCAAGGGTCTTATTAGTCCATTGGGCATATATTCAAAAGAGAAACTCAAAATTGGATTGCCTTAGAGAAAAAAACATGTGCAGACTGCACTTGAAGAAAAAACACCTAAGAAAATGCATTCCCTTAAGAATAATATAGGGTGTGTGAACACACTTCTTGGAAAAAAACAACTAAACCTAATATTTACATGAAATCTTAAAACATTTCACAAATAAGGTTTGAGATGAATCCCATTAATTGATTTTGGAAGAATTTCACCATCCATCTTGTCAAGATGAGAATCATTGGCCTCCTTACAACTAGTTATGACATATGGGCCACTCCAGATAGCATAAAATTTGGAGCGCCTTCCTACTTTGGCTCTATTTGCATCCAACTCCAATACCAAATCTCCCTCTTGGAACACTTGTGGACTACCTTCTTGTCAAAATTTCTCTTGACTTGTGATTGATGAGTCTCTATGGACTGGATGGAAATTTTCCTTGTTTCTTCGAGCTCCAATTAGTTCAACCAACCTTACTGTAATAACATCATTCTCTTGTAACTCTAGCTGATGTGCCAACTTAAGAGAAGACATCTCTAATAATAAAGGTAGCTTGTATTCTCCTCCATAAAGCAACATGAAAGGTTAATTTCCAATAGCTCACTTGGGAGTAATTTTGTTAGCCCAAAGGGCTCTCCTTAGCTTACTATGCCAAACTCTTTGATTGTCTTCAATAGTTATTTTGATTATCTTGATGAGGTTTTTTCTTGAAGACTTAGCTAGGACATTACCTTGAGGGTAATCATTTGATGAAGTTTTCAAATATATTCTATAACTAACTACCCAATCAATGATTTGAGTACTAACAAAAACCTTGGCATTATTAGAGATTATGGTAGAAGGGGTACCAAATCTTGTTACAATTCCCTCAAGGAATTCGATAACTAAAGTATCAATGACGTCCTTTAGGGAAATTGTTTTTTTCTATATGGTAAAATAATCCGTGGCCACTAAGATCCATTTATGACTAGCACTAGATATTGGATTTATCATGCCAATAAAATATAAACCCCACTATGTGAATGGATGATGAACCTGAATGGGATGAAGGGTTAAAGAAACCAATATTTGTTTTCTTGAGAATAAAGCACATATTTTTAAATTTATCACCCATTTGTGACCATTATTAAACAGGGTTAGCCAATAATATCTAGCCCTCATAATCTTAGTGGCAGTGGTCCTTGTAGAAAAATGCTCACCTGAAGTACCATCATGGAAATCCTCCAACAATATGCTGACCTAATCTAGCTCAATATACCTCAATAGGACCCCATTGAGATCCTTTCTAAAAATTATACCATCCATTATGACATAGGGGATGGGATACAACCTGAAATGTCTTCTCTTGGTCCTATTTAGATCTAGAGGGTATCTATCTTCTTGCAAGAAGATAGACATATCATTCACCAAATTATTTGGAGCACTTGTGTTGGATGCTTAGGGCTCCTACAACACAAGTGCAACCTCTAAAGGAGTCTCAAATATTGATACAAGTTGTTTACAAAATCGATGAGGGATACACTGCCTGAAACCCACACAAAACACAACAATAGATACCGACACAAAATATGCAAGATAGAAAATAACTCACTTTCAATTATTTTCAAAAAATAAAATTACAAATTTAGAAATTACAATGCTACAACCTCATGGGATTGATTCATTACAACAAAATCAACTTTGAAAGAAAACCTATTATTCAGAGCCACAATCTACACTAATGGAGCCACTCTAAAACCTCCACTCAACAATTTTTTTATTTTACCCTGATAACCACTCTAGAATGTTTTAGAAAGTGTAACTTTCCCTTTTGTTTTGGTGCCAAAAGTCCAGCCATTTGATTTTTTGCCCAGGAAGATATTTTAATGAAATTCACTTTTTAGTGGGACAACTTCTTGGAGCCATAACTTTTGACTCGGGTGTCTAATTTTCTATTATAATATATTGTTGGAAAGCTCTCGAAGAGATCTACAACACTGAAATGATCTATTATTTCCATTTTTTGAGATTTTCTAGGGATTCTAAGGTTTTAAAATTTGAATTTGAAGCTGCATTGGAGAGATTTCTCAAGATGGAAACTTTAATATCTTCCAAATGGTATAGGGTATTGAGATGATTCTTCTGCCATTGGAAATATTTTTTAGTTCTAGTCCTTTGAGTAAATTTTTAGGCCCATATGAGCCTGCTTAGGCCGAATTACTAAAAATAATAAGTGATCAGTTTTCACCTTTTTTGACTTCTGACTGTCTTACACCCCTTAAGTGTCATCATGGGACTCAAAAAAACTAAAGAAAATAAGAAAAAAAAAAACATTTTTTTGGATGATGCAAGATTGCCCCTACACCATTGGATGATCCTGCATCAACAAACCCTTACCTCACACTAGCTTGGTGATCTTAATATCAATGTCATATTCCATCATCTTAGTGATCCATCCAGCTCTCTTTTCACTAATATCTCTACTCAATAGAAACTCTTTAATGCTAGCATGGGGAAACATCAACCAAATTATGTTATTAGACATGTTTCTAATTTTTTTAATTCCCTAAAAGAATCAAGAGATTAATTCTCCACATAGTTGTATTTGATCTCATAATCTTTGAGCCCTTCATGAAATAAAGCAATTGATTGTTCTAGCTTTTAATTATTTAATTGTGTTAGGATAACTAATAGACTTGCTTCTCCTCCAAAAGTGTAGATAATGAAATCCTTGTCATAATTGGGATTGACAAGGGTAAGAGATTGAAAAATTTCTTGTTTGATGGCTTCAAAGTTGTCCTTACCTTCTTTGGTCCATTTGAAGACCACATTTTCTTGAGCATGGAGGTAAGAGGTTTAACCAAAGTAATAAGGTTTGGAATAAATACTCTTACAAAATTAATTTTTCCCAAGAAGCTCTATAATCCTTTCTTGTGATTGTGGAGTGGAATCACTAGGATAAAATCCAATTTGCTTGGGTCAATAGCTAGACCATATTTAGAGACAATGTTCCCAATAAGTATTCCTTGGTTAGTCGTAAAGACACATTTACTTGGACTCAAGGAAATACCATATTCACTACATTTATGGCAGACCCGCTCAAGGTGGCTGAAAAAACCTTGAAATGCCATGTCTATAGTGTTGGGTCTCAAAAACGTAGGTTTTAACCACAAGAGGTCACCAAGCTCTCACAACATTTTTGGCCAACGTACCAGGCCAATTGACATAATTGAACATTCTGCTCTTTAGGCTCTGCTAAACCTAGACGGGTGCACCTATGTGTACGTTGCAGATTTGAAATATATTTCCTGCTCAACCAATCTATTCACAATGGGAATTGGAAGTGAATAGATAAAATCATAACTACTACTCCTACTGCACAAAATAAAGAATTTAAAATGTTTCTTTTCATGAAATTTATCTTCTGGGTTGTGGCAGATCAGTTCCTTCTATCCACATGGGCAATGGAGTCAAAAATCAAAAGTTGTATGTGTTTCCCTCTCTGGCTTAATTCAAGTTGCTAGGCACTTTGAAATTCTATGACTGGCATATAACTTCACTAAATTTATGACTTGCATAAATTGTGCTGGAATATTTTCTTACCAGGTTCTTCTTTAACTATCCAAAATAAATCCTTAAATCACTGTGACTTATTTAAAAGAATTTAATTCTAGCTTGCAGACACCAGTTAATTAAATCACACAAAATGGAATATATTTTGACAAATCAGAAATATACTTGATATACTGATTTAAATGATAAAAGACCTCAAGTTGGAGACAACCAAATAAAAAATATGGATTATTACATCACAACAACTGAACACAAAAAATAATTTCACCAGTTTAAGACATTTTCTCCATTGTTGTATTTCAAGAAGGTCTATAAATTATTTCCATTTCCCAAGTTTTACTTCTGCAATTATCTAACTATTCCTACTCCTCCTTCTATTTAACTGATTTTTCAATACATTTATACAGTAAATCCCAATGATCGTGACCCTTCATTTACCTATTACAACCACTTTATATTCATTGATATAAATTGAAATATTTAATTAAGTTGCCTTATTAGTAAATTAAATATTTTCAAACTATAATCTGCCTTTTGATTTTTTTGTAATATTTTTCCCGCTCTTTATATTTCTCTTTATATGCTGCCACAAAGCTTCATTTATCCCCCTGCTCTATTGTAGTCTCAATTTAGACTGCCAGCGGTACTACGGTCTTAACCTTCACGGTCTTCTCTCCCTTTACTGCTCCACTGTGGGCTTAACCTTTACCTTTGGCGGTACCGCGGTGACTGTCTTTGACCATTACCTTTCATTGTTATCTTTGTCCACCGCGCCACCACGGTCTCTGTTCTAGCTGCCAGTGGTACTACAGTGACTGTCACTAACCACCACCTCATTGCCTATCTCCTTCCACTGTGCCACCGCAATCTCCACTTTGACTATCCGTAGTATTGCGGTGGCCTTTCACTAACCACCAAGGTCACTGTCCACTGCGCCTTAACCATCATCTCGCTGCTTACCGCGCCATCACGATCTATGTGTTGACCACCCGCGGTTGTGCTGCAAACTTTTCTTATGAATTCTCGTTAACTGCCATACTGCGAACCACCCTGCAAGGGGCTGCAGTATAGAGGTAAATGATATAGGTTGTAAAAAGTGATTGATATGGCAACGGTATGGGGTATTTTAGCATAATGAAAGGTGGTGAAATAATTTTTTTATGAAAAGATAATGAAATAATAGGTTCAAGTGGGCAAAAAGACCTTGGAATTTTAATGAAAATTTTTGGCTCTAACAGTGGCTCCTATTGGGGAAGAGTGATTTTTCAATCACTGCAAGAATCCAGAATATCACTTGGAGAGTAGACCAAGACAAGAAAATATATGAAAAATGAAGGCAATGGAAGATAGAGGGAATGAAATGGTGAAGGGGATGGGAAGATGGCCCTACACTAATGTACATGGAAGGAAAACAATTTTTTTAATAAGGGAACTTCTGAGAATGTCCATGTACTGGCAAGCCCAGACCCTTTAAAATTCCTAGACTACTGTGCATGGAAAATAATATTTAAAAAGGTTTGTTTAAGAATTTTCCATGCACTGGAAATCCTTAATCCTCTGTATCTGCTATGGTTTAAAATTCAAACCATAAAGGATGGCCCCAGGCCACCCAAAATAAAATCCTACACTTTCCTTTGTCATAGAATTTATTCCAATTTGAGCTCATCAGGTTTCTTTTGAAGCTATCCATTCCATTTTCCCTATCATAGAAAACTTTTAGAAAATCATTGTGTTCAACCTGACTCATACCACTCTGCAGTTCATCATATGATAAACCTTTGTCTCCTTCATCACACAAAATGTATCCAGATTCAATGAAACTTTCATAAGTTTTCCCATTATCATATATTACTAAATGATCCTGCAGTTGTGCCGGGACTTGAAAATGTGAATGCTTCTCTTGGAAATCTAAAAATTCTATTTCATCAACATCTTTTGAAACAATTGAATCAAAAATAATTTCTGTTTCTTTCCTATCACTAGCTGGTAATGACATATTTTTGATCCATGTAGTCATCCTTATACATATTTGAATCAATAAATGTTGAACACTCATCATCAATAACTTGCAAACCAACATCTTTCTTTTGTAGACAAAAATTGTTTGAGCCACATGCGTCTTCTTGGACAGATATAGATTCTTGATCATCTTCAAAGATTTCTTCATCACTCTGAGAAATGCACATGGAATCATATTAATTATTACACATAGAACTCTCACTGTCAAAGAAAATATAGGTTGGACCCAAAACTTTAGAAGCATTTTTATGTGCACATCTCTAGTATTCAAGAGTTAACAAATCTGAAACTTGCTCACTGTTGAGTGAACATGTTTCTTCCAAATTTTCTGCTATATTTTTATCATCTTGGCCCTCATAAGAACTTTCTCCCATGAATTATGCTTCATGATTAATTATGTCACCATGGTATTGATCATTGTAGTCCTCATCCAAGATGTATGATTGATCCTCCATATCATCACCATCTTCCAAATCTGAAAAATTGTCATTAGAAATCTCAGTAGCACATGCTTCCTTTGTTTGTTGCATTGTTTGATCATCCATGATATCACTATTAGATTTATTGTTGCCAGTATCCATATACCTTGTCCCAAGTATGGAATCAATAATTTTATTCACTACATCAAAGGCACATTGTTTTGATGACTCTGACCAATAAACTGATTTAGGCTCTGATGCTCTTAAAAATTGTGCAACAAACATGGGTCTTGTTGTCCTACAATGAGGAGGTAATTGCATACAGATGTCTATCATCCTGTTGTATAGAGAGTTTACATCTTCTCCCTTATATCTCTCTATGTCAAAAAATGAATCTAAGGGAGAAACTCTACATTCTGATTCTATGATGGGGTCTTGGCTTTGGGTATGTGCATATTCATCCTCCTCCTCCTCAAGCTGCTGATTCTGATAGCTTACAAATCTTTTTCTAGGAAGGATAGGATAAATATTCATTTGATGTGATGACTAAGATGCATAAATGTTCTGCTGTGAATAGAGCATATTACCTTCATTGCCGAAGTTCTCAAGTGGCACTTGTGGTGTCCAAGATATATTGGCATCTGTGTATTCAGATTATCTGAGACATGTTTAACTCCCAATTGTAGCGATCCTTGATTCAATCGTAGCATTTGTTGGTCCAATTGCAACCTTTGTTGTTTCAATTCCTTCAATTCTCTTATTGGCTGCTGCCTCTACACTTCTTCTACCATCTTGACAAGAAATTGACCAAGTGTTACTGTTCCATAATATCTATGCATTATTTATCAAATTGAAACAGAGTCACCACCTAATTTTCCCAAAAGTAGGAAAATGGAAAGGATTTTGATACTGCTTTGGTTTGCCCCAGCGGAATCTCCAAAAAAAATGTAAAACTTTGTTGACTCTATAAATGGATAGGCTAACAAAACTTTCCTGAGTATAGTTCCCCAGCAGAGTCGCCAAGCTATTGGGTCTCAAAAATGCAAGTTTTAACCACGAGAGGTTGCCAAGCTCTCACAAATTTTTTGGCCAACGTACAAGGCCAATTAACATAATTGAACCTTTTTCGCTTCAGGCTCTGCTAAACCTAGGCGGGTGCACCTATGCGTATGTTGTAGATTTGAAATATATTTCCTACTCAACTAATCTATTCACAATGGCAATTGGAAGTGAATAGATAAAATAATAACTACTACTCCTACTACACAAAATAAAGAATTTAAAATGTTTCTTTTCATGAAATTTATCTTCTGGGTTGTGGCAGATCAGTTCCTTCTATCCACATGGGCAATGGAGTCAAAAATCAAAAGTTGTATGTGTTTCCCTCTCTGGCTTAATTCAAGTTGCTAGGCACTTTGAAATTCTATGACTGGCATATAACTTCACTAAATTTATGACTTGCATAAATTGTGTTGGAATATTTTCTTACCAGGTTCTTCTTTAACTATCCAAAATAAATCCTTAAATCACTGTGACTTATTTAAAAGAATTTAATTCTAGCTTGCAGACACCAGTTAATTAAATCACACAAAATGGAATATATTTTGACAAATCAGAAATATACTTGATATACTGATTTAAATGATAAAAGACCTCAAGTTGGAGACAACTAGATAAAAAATATGGATTATTACATCACAACAACTGAACACAAAAAATAATTTCACCAGTTTAAGATATTTTCTCCATTGTTGTATTTCAAGAAGGTCTATACATTATTTCCATTTCCCAAGTTTTACTTGTACAATTATCTAACTGTTCCTACTCCTCCTTCTGTTTAATTGGTTTTTCAATACATTTATACAGTAAATCCCAAGGGTCGTGACCCTTCATTTACCCATTACAACCACTTTATATTCATTGACATAAATTAAAATATTTAATTAAGTTGCCTTATCAGCAAATTAAATATTTTCAAACTATAATCCGCCTTTTGATTTTGCTGTAATATTTTTCCCTCTCTTTATATTTCTCTTTATATGTTGCCATGAAGCTTCTTTTATCCTCCTGCTCTATCATGGTCTCAATTCAGACTGCCAATGGTACCACGGTCTTAACTATCACAACCTTCTCTCCATTTACCGCTCCACCGTGGGCTTAACCTTTACCTCTAGTAGTACCGCGGTGACTATCTTTGACCATTACATTTCATTTTTATCTTCGTCCACCATGCCACCACGGTCTCCGTTTTGGCTACCAGCGGTACCGCGGTGACTATCACTAACCGCTGCCTCACCGCCTATCTCCTTCCACCACACCACCGCGGTCTCTACTTTGACTATCCGTGGTATCGTGGTGGCCTTTCACTGACCACCAAGGTCCCTTTCCACCATGCCTTAACCGTCACCTCCCTTCTTACCACGCCATCGCGGTCTATGTGTTGATTGCCCACGGTTGTGCGGTAAAATTTTCTTATGACTACTCATTAACCACCATATTGCCAGCCACCCTGCAAGGGGCCACGGTATAGAGGTAAATGATATAGGCTGCAAAAAGTGATTAATATGGCAATGGTATGGGGTATTTTAGCATTATGAAAGGCGGTGAGATAAATTTTTTATAAAAAGATAATGGAATAATGGGTTCAAGTGGGCAAAAAGACCTTGGAATTTTAATGAATTTTTTTGGTTCTAACACATAGCCCTTTGAAAGGTAGCTCCAACATTAGTTAATCCAAAAGGCATATTGCAATAAGAATAAGCACCCCACTTAGTAGTAAAGGTTGTCTTATGTTGATTAGATTCCTAGACTAAAATTTGATTATAGCCTAAGTAACCATCCAAGAAAGAAAATATTTCTAAACCACTAACCTTTTATAAAATTTATTCCAGGGAGGGAAGGGGTAATGATCCTTTAAAGAGGCCCTATTAAGGTTATAAAATCAACACAAATCCTTATTTACCCATTCTTCTTTCTAACAGGGAAAAGATTTACTACCCATGAGGAATGCTTGATAGGGAAGATGATATTATCTTTTAGGATCTTGATTAGCTCTTTCCTCATTAGGGGTTCAATTTTGGGATTTATAGTCCTTTGCCTGTTCCTTATAGGTTTTGCATCTGTGTCCAACTCAATTTTATGTTGGGAAATGTTTGGGTCAAAACCCTTTAAATATTCATAAGTCTATGCAATTACATCACTATGTTTATTACAAAGATTAATAAAAATTTCATGTTCAAATGTAGAGCATACCTTTCCCAAGTTCAAATATATCCCCTCTACAATGGAAACTAGTTTGTAATCACCCCTCTTTGCAGCTAGGTTCATCTTTTTCTGCTTTGGCTAGTGAATTGGGTTAAATATACCTTTAAGGGTTATGAGACCCTTTGGTAACATTTTGCTTCTTAGTTGTATGATTTGATCAACATATTGATTTTGTAGTTTAGACTAATTTTTACTAAAAAAATTTACCTGTTCTTTTAGAAAATTGATGATTTATTGATTACTATAAAAAACCTACCAATTGGCTTTGTTATCTTGTACAACAAGCCTTACGACCAGGCTAATGTGTTGCTCTTTTTTTCTTACAATGTGGGTTGGGATGCCAAATTGGGCACCAATTTTTGTAATCCTATTAGAATGCTTGTTTTGGTTTCTAGGGATAGTATGGATATCAAAACCCTCAATCAAATCTTAAACCATGTGTTTGTAGGATTTGAGCAGGTTGTTCTTGGTTATAATTTGAGTTCTAATTTGGTAGACAACCAATTCACTCTCCAAAGACCTACAAAAAATTGATGTTTCTTTTTTTGTGCAAGGTGGAGACCTTGGACTAGGGATTCATATTCATCCACATTGTTGGTGCAACTAAACTGAAGTATGAAAGAAAAGTAATATTTATCCTTACTAAGAGATGGTAGAATTACAACAACACCTACATCATTCTTGTTTCTAGAACCATAAAAAATAACTGCCATACCCCCTCTAGGTCTTTTTGAACTTTCATGATGTTAGGAATAAGAGCACTTTCCTCATGAACGTAATAGGTGCCAAGACCAGTATCCTCTACCTCAGTTAATGCATCAAACTAAAAATAATTACCCCACTCATCTAGTAGGAAATTAGGGACCTCCTCTAAAAGAGTAGTAGGCTCATGAACAAAAGACTTGAATCCTTTTGATCATGAAATGTGGAATTCATCTTTATGGGGCTAAGAGTATAAGGTTCAATATGATAATGTTTAATAGGCCCAACCTTGATTGTCACTTTGGTAACATACATGGTCCTAAATAGTATATGGGACCAATTAGAGGATAGGTATCCATCTATCTTAGCAGTGAACTCTTTGGATAAGTATATGACAAAGAAATAAGGGAGGCCTATGACTAAAATATATTGCAATATATTGCAGCTAGGGCATGCATGTTTAGTGTCATAAATTGCACCTGTGGTAATTTCACACTTCTGCATTTAGCCTATCGCATTTATGTTACCTAGTTGTATTTATGATAAGAACCTTATGAGTCAAAATTTTGCAATTTGAACTCCATAAGGGACAATGATGAAGTTTTAGTAGTCCACCACCTTATTTCTTGTAAAGTTGTGAGTTGGATTCTCGCACGATGCATGCACGTCCACATAGTGCACTAGTTTCCCCAAGCTTTCCAAGTTTAAATGAGGGAATCTTGCGAGCTTGTACCATGAAACATATCCTCGTGGTAGAACTATGGTCATAACGACTCTTCCTACCCATGCAACCTCACACAACTCTCTCTTTCACCTTCATTCTCATTCATTCTTCCCATTTTTTCTCTATAACTTTCTCTTTGACTTCTCTCTCTTCTCTACGATGAACCTATTCCGGTTTCACATCTCTTCAAAAACCAGGGCTCTCTTGTAAGAATTCAACATCTCATCTATCAATCCAAGAGGGTGCCACAAACTATTGGTACCATTCTCTTATTGTATTATCTTGTCTTATCTATTTTCTAACACATCTTGTCTCATCTATTTATTTGTGATACATGTTCTCCTCCATAGTGGGGTTTTCTTTTATCATACTTCTTGTCCATTTTATCACACGTCTCATCTATTTTATCATATTTCTTGTATATTCTATTACACATCTTGTCTATTTTTCTATCCATCTGGCTATTCATGGAGGTGGAAACACCAAAATAGGGGTTTGATTGAGGCAAAAGACCTAGAAAAACAAATTTTTTTTTTTCATCCTCCTTGTGTGTAGGTCATTTATGTGGAGCTTTATGGGAGGCTTCATAGTGAAGGACCTTCCTATTGAAAAATCCAGGATAACTTGAATTAGTTTTTATAAAACAATTTTCTTGACTTTAATTAATCTAGAGCAAACTTAAATCAATTAGATAATGATATAATAGATATGAACATGAATTAACATAACAACACCATGCATAAAGAACACCAAAATTTATGTAGAAACCCAAGAAGGTAAAAACCATAGAGAATGCTAATTCTCAATTATAAAACACCAATTAAGGTGACACTGGTTAAGGTGATTTTTACAAAGGTTCACTACCAAATTTCTCACTACAGGTAAGGCTCACTACCAGTGGGTTCATTGCCCGACTATTACAACCAAAGATAAAAAAGGCTAACTACCAAAAGAGAAAGGCTCACTGCCAATAGAAAATGGCTCACTTCCAGAAGAATGATGAAAGGGAATCCATCACTAAAACAACAGTCACCAATAGTGACACCGCATAGAATCTCATTGTCTACTGCCTCTGGTTGTATAATTTTGCACAATATCTAGATTTTAGATTCGTATTCACCACACTTACTTTCATCAAACAGAATCAACTTTTACTTATACCAATCCATGACTTCATAATCTCCTAAGTAAGCCAAACATAATTCCATTCCATGCTTCCATAAACTCATAGGTTGGCCAAACATAATTTGAATTAGGTCACCACAAAAAATTCTCGTGGTGGAAAGGAATCAAATGTGGACCACACATAACCTCCTCGCTCAAATCAACATGCTACATATTAACCATGATATCCAGAATCAAAGAATAGGATATACATGTAACAATGCAAACAATCTTCTGAGGCACGCTAGCCACTTTCTAGATCAATCTAGACCCAAAAGAGTGTATCTCATTATGTTTCAAAATAGATGGAACCAAGAAAAGAATGACCAAAGATAGATCATCACAACACAACATCCATAGCATGTCAGTCTGGATCACCAAAGCATCAAAACCGAACCTTAATCAATCAACCAAGATATGTTGACATCAATGACAACCATTAATGACAACAATCAACAACATCACATTCAAAAAATCTCCCGCTTTGTCATTGATAGTAATATTCATCAATGAAAAACCAAACAATAGCATCAACATCATTAAGGAAACTCTTTTCTTCTCCCCCTTTGACATTAAAGACAAAGGGCAAAAACTTTCCCTGAAAAACTTACTATGCTCCCCCTATGAGGAAGCCACCAAGCATTGATCTAGATAAGTGTGAGCATATAATACCCTGGACCAATGCACACCCTGGTGCACATTATTGTAGACTTGGAGGGGACAAAACCCCTAACTTATTTTGGAGATACTCAAAAGTATCTTTGCTCAACAATTTTGTGAAAATATCTGCAATCTGCTCTTTTGTAGGTACATATTCAAGTCTTACCTCATTCTCCAATACATTCTCTCTCAAGAAGTGATATATGATGTATATATGTTTCATTTTGGAGTATTTTATGAAATTATTGGAAATGTTTATTGCATTTGTATTATCACACATAATTGAGATCGGTTCATCAAATGATATGCCGATGTTCTTCAACGTTTGTTTCATCCATAATACCTGAGTGCAACATGAGGATGCTACAATGTATTCAACTTCAGCAGTAGATAAAGATAAAAAATCTTGTTTCTTTCTTGACCAAGCAACCAACTGGGAGCCAAGGAAATAAGCTCCACCGCTTGTGCTTTTCCTGTTATCAACACATCCAAATCAATCAACATCAATATAGGTTGTCAAAGTGAAATATGAATACTTTGGATACCATAACCCGATATATTTTTTACCATTCAAATATCTAAAGATCCTTTTTACTGCAACATGTGATTCCTTTGGTTCTTGCTAAAATATAGCTACTAGAAAAACAACATACATAATATCTGGTCTAGTGGCAGTCAAATATAATAATCCTCTAATCATTAACCTATACATACTTGCATCAAATTTAGGTGAATTATCTTTTTTTGTCAACTTACATCCGATAACAATAGGTTTACAAACTGGTTTGGAGTTCTCCAATCCAAACTTCTTCAATAATTCTTTGGTATACTTGGACTGAGAAATGAATGTTCCTTTGCTATTCTGATTTACTTGTAATCCAAGGAAGAAATTTAACTCACCTATCATAGACATTTTGAATTCCTTCTACATTTCATCTACAAATTTTTTGCACATATCATCATTTGCTCCAAAAATTATGTCATCAACATAAACCACAACAATCAACATTTGATCTGAGTGAATTTTGTAGTATAAATTATTATCAACAAATCCTTTTTGAAATCCTTGTCCAATCAAGTACGTGTCTAATCTTCCATACCAGGCTCTAGGAGCCTTCTTCAATCCGTATAAAGCTTTCTTCAACCTGTAAATAACATCCAGGCTGCTTCCGGACTTAAATCCCTCTAGTTGCTCGATGTAGACTTATTTCAGTTCTCCATTCAAGAATGCAGATTTTACATCCATTTGATAGACTTTGAAATCCTTAAGAGATGCAAAAGCTAGGAATATCTGGATCGCTTCCATCTAGGGAACAGGGGAATATGTCTCTTCAAAATCAATACCTTCGATCTAAGTGTAACCTTTTCAAATCAATCTTGCCTTGTTTGTCATTACCTTTCTGGTTTTGTCCAGGTTGTTCCTGAATACCCACTTTGTTCCAATTACATTTTTGTCTACCAGTCTAGGCACAAGTTCCCAAGTCTGATTTTTCTCTATCTGATGAAGCTCTTCTTTCATTGCCTTCACCCGATTCTGATCATTGCATGCTTCTTCCATAGTCTTTGGCTCAGTTTCTGAGAGTAAACACAATAATACTTGTTCTTGAGAAGCTTTGCTTCTTGTGATGATTCCTTTATTCTTATCTCCAATAATCTGATTTTCTGAGTGGTTTCTCTGTACATACCTTGGAGTTTTGGTTTTAGTTGCTGGAGCCTCCTTTGTCTCTTCTTCTTCTTCTTTCTTCTTCTTTTCTCCTTTTTCATCTGGGTTATTTGATTCATATTCAATATGCCTGTTAGGATTTATTTGAACATCTTCATCCACTTTCACATTCACACTTTCAACTATCTTGTTCAATCTCTTGTTGTAACACCAGTATGCCTTTCTTCTTGTAGAGTAACCCAAAATATTCCTTCATCAACTCTGCTATCGAACTTTCCAAGATTGTCCTCATCTCTCTTGATGTAGCATTTTCTTCCAATTTTTTTGAAGTACTTTATTGTGGGAGCCCTTCCATGTCATTGCTCATATGATTTCTTTCCATATTTCCTCCAGAATAGTACTCAATTAAGAGTGTATACTATTGTGTGTATCGCTTCTCGCTAGTAGACCTATGGTAAACCTACTTCACTGATCATTGTTCTAGCTACTTCTTGAACTATCTGGTTCATTCTTTCCACTACACCATTCTGCTGTGGTGTTCTGGGGGCAAATAGTTATCTTTTAATGCCATATTTCTCATAGAACTTGTTGAATTCATTAGAAGTAAATTATCCTCCTCTATCAAATCTTGAACACTTGATTCTCCTATCAACTTCATTCTCAACTCTTGCCTTGAAAATCTTGATTTTTTCTAGATCCTATGATTTTTCTCTTAAAAAAGCAACCCAAGTTAATCTAGAATAATCATCTATTAAAAGCATGAAATATTTATCACCTTGTAATATTCTTGTTCTGGTTGGACCACATAGGTCAATGTGTAAAAGGTCCAACAAACTGATAGAGGATTATTCTTTTCTTCAGAATGTTTCTCTAGTCTGCTTTCCTTCTTGACATCCTTTGCAGATAGTGTTGTCTGGTTTGGTCGGTCTTAGGAAGTCTCTAATTTCTCTTGTTGAAGTTATCCTTACCAAATTGTTGAAGTTGATGTGACACATCCTCCGGTGTTAGAGCCAACTGTCATTGCTATGAGAAAATAAGCATCTCTTTGTAGCTCCTTCCAGTTGATACATATTCCCACTTGTTCTTTTTCCTACTGCAATAACAACTCCAAAACTCTTCCAGATTTCACAACCATTATCCTGAAATACAATATTATAGCCATTCTCGCACATCTGTCCAACACTCAAAAGATTATTCTATAAACCCTTCACATAGTAAACATTGTTAGTGTTATTTTTCCATCAAAGGAAATAGAACCAATTCCAACAATCTGTGTTGTTTTATCATCTCCAAATCTAACATAACCTCCATCATATTTCTCAAGCTTCACAAACTTACTTTTGTCACCAGTCATATTATTCGAACATCCACTATCAATCAACCATTCATCTCTATTTCTTTTGAAAAATAATGCAGCTTCAATGTTATCATTAGGTTCTGAACAAATATTAGAGATATCAAATCTAGGTTCATCCTTTTCCACCAAAAACAAATAATCCTCATAATCTGATTCATCATATGATATACTGGCATTCTCATCAACATAATAGGCCTTCTTATTGATCTTTTTAAATTTTTTCCTTGTTCTTTTCTCTAAAAACTTATTTGCTTAATGACCAATCTTTCCACATCTAAAGAATTTAAGAGGTAGCATACCTTTGTACTTTATGGTACCTTTCTTCAGTTTCCTTGTGAAGTTTGCTTCCAACTCATCTAAACTTTCATTATTTGGATCTTCTTCTATTTTTGTGGCTTTGAAGGCTGTTTTAGATTTCTCCTTTTCTTTTCCAATTTTTTCTCATCTCAAACACAGTCAAGGTGCCAAATAGTTGCTCTTTGGTGAATTTATTTAGATCATAAACTTCCTCAATAGCTGAGATCTTATCACTGTAGCTCTCTAGTAGGGTCATTAGAATATTCTCCATAACATCATCATCTATCAGAGTGTCTCCTTGATTTTTGACTTCATATATTGCATTTTCAAATCTCTGAAAATAAATTTCTATATCCTCACCTTCTTCCATCCTCAAGTTTTCATACTTGCGTTTAGCTGTCAAATTCTTTGATAATTTGACTCTATCATTTCCCTCATAGATTTATTTCAACTTTTCCCAAACATCATAAGCAGTGCCCAATGAAATAAGTTTTTCTAACTTAGTCTTAGACAAAGCACTAAAGATTGCATACCTTTCCTTTTCATTCTCTTCATAGGCTGAAATCTCATCCACAAAGTGACCATTTTTTGGTTCAACATATTTGGTCTCAATAAATTTCTAGGTTTTGTACCCTAGATAAATAAGGTAATCTCTAATCTGCACTTTCTAGGAACTGTAGTCAGATCCATCAAACACTATAATTGTTAGTTTTTGCGCCATCAAATCTACCCAAAGAGGTTAAGCTCTTATTTGAGAAACCAAAGATCTGATACCAATTGTTGAAAAGTTCAGATAACTGAGAGGGGGTGAATTAGTTATTATAAAAAAATTTTCTTGACTTTAAGTAATTTGAAGAAAACTTGAATCATTTAGATAATGATCTAATAGATATGAACATGAAAGCACATAATAGCACCATGCACAAAGAACACTAGAATTTACGTGGAAACCCAAGAAGGGAAAACCCATAGAGAATGCTAATTCTTAATTATAAAACATCGGTTAAGGTGATTTTTACAAAGGCTCACTGTCGGTGGGCTCATTGCCCGACTATTACAGCCAAAGATAAAAAGGCTCAATGAAAAAAGAGAAAGGATCACTACCAATAGAAAATGGATCACTACCAAAAGATTGATGAAAGGGAATCCACCGCTGAAATAATAGTCACCAAAAATGACACTAGATAGAATCTCACTATCTACTGCCTCTGGTTGTATACTTTCACACAATGTCTAGATTTTAGATTTGCATTCACCACACTTACTTTCATTGAACATAATCAACTTTTACTTATACCAATCCATGCCTTCATAATCTCCTAAGTTGGCCAAACACAATTCCATTCCATGCTTCCATAAACTCCTAGGTTGGACAAACACAATTTGAATTAGGTCACCACAAAAAATTCCCGCGGTGGAAAGGAATCATATGTGGACCACACATAACCTCCTCACTCAAATCAACATGCTACATATTAACCATGATATCCGAAACCAAAGAATAGGATATACATGTTACGATGCAAACAATGTTTTGGGGAAAACTAACCAGTTTCCAAATTAGTTTGGACCCAAAAGAGTGTATCTCATTATGTTGAAAAATAGATGGGTCCAGGACAAGCATGACCAAAGATAGATCATCACAACACAACATCTAGGTCATGCCAATCTGGGTCACCAAAGCATCAAAACCAAACCTTAATCAATAAACCAAGATATGTTGACATCAATGACAACCATTAATGACAATAATCAACATCATCACATTCCAACACTTCCATAAGTTAATGTCTTACCTTCACTATCATTTCCTTTATTTCTATCTCTCTTTAAATTTAGTAGAACAATTAGAATTCAGGTTCTTGGTAGATAGTAGATTTTATGAGTTTCTATGTATGAGCTTAAATCTCTATCCATAGAGATGCTAGTGTGTCCTTGAGATGAAATCACACCACACTATCATATGAATCTCATGTTGACATCCTTTATGTTGAAATAATGAAGAAGGAACCCTTTAATGTGTTGTCATTGATGCCAAAATTGATTGTTGATATCTACTCTAATCTAGTAAACAAAATGGAGATATCTTAATCCAATATTTTGGTTTGAAATTTCTCATGTAATAATATTTGCTTATGAGGTGATAATATGTTACTCCTATTGGCCCCAAAGTTTTTGTTGCACCAAAATATCAACCTGTTAATGCCTGATACAACTACCAGAGTTAGCAGATCCATGGGAGGCGGTTAGTCAATGTCACGAATCTCGAGGGGAGTGTTGAACATCAACCAAGAAACTCCCCCTCAGTGTTACCTGAGGGGATTGAAACCTGAAACCTTTGGCTCTGATACCAATTATTAGAATACTAAGGATCATTGTGAGGGGGGGTGAATTAGTGATCCAGAAAAACCATCACATAAACTTAATTTTCTAGATTTCACAAAAACCTTAAATATTATATTTCATGAGAAAACACAAAGATGTGCAAGTCACAACATCACATGTGAATCAAGAAAACAATACATCACTAAGAAAAGATGAGACACAATATTTATGAGTGGAAAACCCTGTACAAGGAGAAAAAACCACTCAAAAAGTTCATTTTATTAGGCCTCACTAGCACAACAATAATCTCATTGATTACAGCCTCACTGGCAATATAAAATCTCACTAATTATAGCCTCACTAGCTAAACAAGAATCTGACTGATTACAATTAATGTCTCACTGACAACTGCCTCACTGGAAAAATAAAACTGATAGGAGCATCCACTCCTTATCACCCCAACTCCATGGTCTTATTGACCAATATCCAATGAAAGAAGAGATACAATTTCAAGGGGTTACCTTGTTTCCATACAATCCATTTCTTAGTCTTTGCACCAGCAACTTTTCATCTCCATTGTTCACATACAAATATTTAAAATGAGACTCTTCTTGCATAAATTACCAAACCATTATAAGATTTCCCCTTCTATAAACATCATGAGAGAATGAATACAAAAAGTGAATCATGATCTCTATATACACATTTGGCTGTTAGATTCTTTGAATCATCAATAACATAGCACAAACATGTCTCTTACAAAATAATGTCATACATGGACATTTTGAACATTCTCTGCTCACACCTTAAATTTAGACCAAATTGCATATACCCTGTGATCTCTGCATAATAATATCAAACATGAACACTAAAACATTCTCAGCTCATCCCTTAACTTCAGATCAACCTACATATACCCGCGACTTCATTCATATCATGCTTGTATGTGCAAAGAAGAAAAAAAAAATGTATTTCAGGCATACTATCCTTTACACACTCATACCCTCTATTTTGGCAATCAAACCAGATCAACATAAGACTTCAAACATACAAATGTCTATTCATCTAGAATACACTAATTGTCTCAAGTCCCTTATTATCTCATTTAAGTTCCACCAACCTTGAGCAAAGAAAGTGCACCCTATGAGTGCAGTCATACTGAGACAATATATATTCTTTTTATCCACCTTTTCTTGGACATTAATCCCATTTTTTCATAGAGCACATATCATCCTATATTCACATGAGGTTCCATTCAAGTTACGTTCATCATACTATTGGTCTACAAAAAAAAAAGCTCTTCACTTTAGCGCCAACAATAAAACTTGTCTTAACCGTTGATATTAAAAAACAAAACACTTTGAACTTGCATGCTCATCCACATTCCTTAACTATTCATATTCAAACAAATTTAGTGCAAAACTAAAAGGAACCAAGACTCTTGAACTGCCGTCAAACAAAAAACTTCAAGAAATAGCGATTGATAAAGTTTAAATCCGAATATTTAATTTTATGATGCCGCTAGATTCAACTTTGAATAATAACCATAGATCTTTGTTTGAAACATTCAAACAAAGGCACTTAACTTGTTTAGCTGGTTGAAAAAGGAGAAGGGCCGGTTATCAATGACATAAAACCCTTAAGCAAGTTAATTAAAATTATTTTTACTTGCTATACCCGGTCACTAATCAAATACATAAAAAGTAAAATTATTAGAAACTTTGAACTAAACAAAATTCTAATTAAGGTTTTAGTAACAAGATAACATCAAAAGATAAACCCTAAAATCTTTAAAAAAACCTTGAGTCACTGCTAATTAAGCATTGAAACTTCCAAGCTCCTATCACTTATATCACCACATGCTCAAGCTCTTGATGTAGAATAGTATGTCACTTATATCAACCAAGAATAATCAACTTTGATGAGAATACATATTAGGGTTTTGATCCTTCAAATATTTGATGCTACTAGGGTTTTAAGTCTTTGAAAGCTATTGAACCTTTCTTTGATGCTTTAACTACTGTGATGCTATTGAAGCAAACATGATAATGCAAGAAAATCATTGACATCAACAAGTACCCTGAAGCAACATGATCAAGAGCAACTCAAGATTTCTTGACAACAAAAGACATAACTCTGTGAACATCAAATGATTGAATACCTTAAAGAACAAGAATCATCTTTGACATAATCTGAAGCAACTTTTGAAGTAATACTCTCAAATCCATGGTGAAAATCAAGAACTAAATATAAAAACACCTCTTGATAAATACTTATCACTTTTGCACCACTATGTACCAAGAGATGACTAACATCAATGCAACCTTTTCTTGAAACAAAATTTTTGATACTTTAACCTAAAGAAGCTATGCATGATAGATTTTAACCTGAAGCAACACCTCTCTTGAAACAACACCACTACATGATACTTTAACTTGAAGCAACTATACTTTGATTTCAAGAAGAATAAAGGTAACATGAAAGAACACCATGAAGCACCAAGACCTTGAAGCACTACCACATCTTTGACATCATTGACATTAATGAAAAACACTATCACTACCAACAAACTCCCCCTTTGGAATTGATGTCAACCAATCATTTCACCTGCACATAGTTTCTCTTCTCCCCCTTTGACAACAATGAAAAAGAGCACTGACTCCCCCTCTGAAGTACCACTCCTATAAAGGCAAGACAAAGATAGATATAAAGAGCATTGATCACTTGATATAAAGATACTGTCATAATATCCTGCAAGGAAAAATTCTCACAAAGAAACTAAACATAGAGAACTGTCATCACAAAATAGCTACTTAATATCACCATATCTCTGCAAAAGAATTCTTAAATAACGATGAATAAACATACAATAATCATCATTAAAATAATACTGCCATAGAATATTATGCATCTAACATGTCATAGCAGTAAATTGTCACCACTTGAGTAGGGAATAAGAATTTCCATTGAGCAAGATGGAAGTGACTTCACATCCCATAATCAACAATAGCAAGAATACAACTATAACCACTGTCACCAAAAATAAAAGTTACCATACTATCCTTATGAAGAACTGACAACCATAAAATTTTCTTATAAGGGTCATACCCTCAACAAGATGCACTTCAGTATTTCATACTACCCCAAAGTTGTCAAACATCATTGAATAAATTAAGATAGTCATTCAAAATATTAATCTTCTTCACTCCTATGGCATTTGTGTTGACAAAACAAGGATAGACAACTAAGAGGTGAATCGGTTGTTACAAAATTTAAACTTATTTAACCTTAAACAACCTTTAATCTCATATCTGATAATTAATAGTGAAATCATGAATCAAAAACACATTAGAAACACACAACACCAAGATTTTTGTGTGGAAACCCTGTTAGGGGAAAAACCATGGTGGAGGTTAATCCACAATTTATACCCTGTTAAAAGTATAAAGTAAATGAATAAGGAATGCACATGCATTTAGGCACACTACCTAGAGCTCACTACTGAGAAGGGAAGGCTCACTACCTTACATAAAACTTTCAGATTAAATCCATCTGATGAGGTTGAACTGAGAAATTAGTTTCTTCAAAATCCTGATGACAGTTTTGGTTAGGCACAAAAACACTTCTTCACACTTCTCTCAAACTCCTTCACAATATGCTTTGTAATCAAATGATTTGATCTTTATTTGCACATATATTGCACACACTTCACATACAATCATCGAGAACACTCAAAAAATGGGGAAACAATCACTCTTATATATCCGCTTCATGAAATTATATTATCAACTATGTCAGCCAAAGATAAATAATATATGAATACAAACTGTCAGCCCAATTCATGAGAAAATCTCAATGCGTACCAACCTAAGTCAGTCACAACATAATGAAGACCTAAATCAACATCCTCAAATGCACCAAGCATTCAAAAAGTAATCTACAAGGATCCACAACATGCTACAACCACCATGTCGGCCAAGAACATGAAAACTTGAACACACAAAGGAAAAATCTTTGATCACGAGCACACTGATCAACACAAATGTACCACAATGATAGAGAACAATATAGAACCATCACTGAACATTGCATGAACATACACAACAACTGAATTTACCAGAATCACATTCTCTTCTTCAAGAAACACTAGCTACAGTAACAAAATAACTGTAGGAACTCAGAAACTCATAACTCGCTCCAATCTTGATTCACAACTCTGAAACTTCTAGAGAACATACTATATAGGCTCAACAACAAACCCTTTAATGCATGACTTCTGAATACTAGCTTACAAAAATTTCCACCACTCTGATCTACACAACTTCACAGACTGCTTGCAACATATTTATTATAATTGTCTCAATATCCTCGACATATACAACCTTTAGAATCATTAATGCTAATAGTGTTGACATCAATGACAACCACAGATTAACAACATACCCACAACATCCAACAATCTCCCCCTTTGGCATTGATGTCAACACATGATGTGAAAAATACCATCAAAACAACTAACTCTTTACAAACTGTTCTTCTCCTCCTTACTTTGGACTCTTCCATCTTCTCCCTCTTAGTATTTATTTCTCTTCTCCCCATTTCTTCTAGAAAGGTTTTTCACATTACTCTTCTCCCCCTTTGACATCAATGTCAAAGGTACACAAGCTCTGAACCACATATCTGAATCATCTGACTACTCCCCCTGAGAAACAACCACCATAAAATCAATCTGAAACAAGATATGACTATGAGTGCATGGATTGATGCAAAGACTTGCATCTTAATTCAGATTAGCAGGGGAAATCACCCTTAACTTTCCTCTGAGATACTCAAAAGTATCTTGAGGCAATGGTTTAGTGAAGATATCTACAATTTGTTCCTTAGTGGGCACATACTCCAGTCTAACTTCTTTATCACTCACTTTGTCTCTCAAAAAGTGATACTTGATAGATATATGTTTTGTCTTTGAATGTAGGACAAGATTCCTAGAAATGTTTCTGGCACTTGAGTTATCACAAAATATAGAAATAGGCTCATTATACTCAATTCTAATATCTCTTAGCATTTGTTTCATCCATATTACTTGAGTACAATTGTTTGTAACAACAATATATTATGCCTCAGCAGTAGATAATGAAATGAAATTCTTCTTTTTACTTAACCAAGATACCAACTTCTTCCCTAAAAAGAATGCACCACCACTTTTACTTTTCCTATCATCCACATCTCCTGCCCAATCTGCATCCGTAAAGGCATTCAAAGTAAGATCATCATCCTTAGGATACCATAGCCCAAAATAAACTATCCCTTTCAAGTATCTAAAAATTCTCTTTATTACAGTTGTAAGTGTGAATAAGTAGAAAGGAATAAAACACTTCTTAATGAAACATTGTATCAAAGGTCAAGCTAATAATCTACTGAAAGCATCTCATTGTCTCCTATCTTCAAAGATTTATTAAGCTATTGTGCTCTTAGATTTAAATAACACTATGACTGTTAAAATGACAATCTAAAGAAGAGAATGATGCTGATGCAATGATATGAAGCTATATGATAATGCTAGATGATAAAATAAGCTAATATGACATGGATTGACATTAAAACTAATGAATAAAGCTATAGGAGGTAGCTATGATATGAAAAATAGAATGCTGGATGCTTGAGACTTGATGCTTGATGCTTGAATTCCTATAGAGTAAGAGTGCATAAGTTAGATAATCTAGATTTTGATCTTTGGTTGAATGATGCTTTATTTATAGATTTTTTGGCTATAGAAATGCATAGGGATGGCAAAGAGAGGCTTGGATTCAATCTGGAGAATTGAAGGGTGAGAGATGGAGGAGTTTGAGAAGATTTTGGGGATTGTTTCTACCCATAAAAACACTAGGCAAGAGAAGAGGAAGGATTGATAGAAGAGGATTGAGAGAAGAATTTGCAATTTGTCTCCAAAACTTCCCGTGAAGTTTGAAGGCATTAATTTTGACATATGTTTGACATAAATTAGACATAGGATATCTAATTTGATTTTAAGGAAATATAGAGGAATATTCCTTATGCCTTAATTTAAATATTTTTGATTTATTTAAATTAGCCAAAGAAGGAAAAATAATTTAATAGAACAAACTATAGAATTTGTTTATTAAATTAAAATAGAAGAATATGGTAATTAATTAATAAAGTGTATGATCTTCATTTAATTAATTTAAGATTTGATGTGATAGAATAAAATAGGAAAATGATATTTAAATCAAACAAAGTATTTTAATTTTGATTATTTAATTAAGATGAGATAATAGAAGAATTAGAAGAATTTAAATGTGTACGTGAACGTGAACTATATAAATAAATATTTCTATTTATTCAATAGTAGAGGAATTTAGGATAATTAATCAAATAATTCGTATTTAATTAATCAGATTCTCCAGACCAATTTTATGTGTATACATTTTTCCCCTTTTTGAAGTGATGTGTTTACACATTGCTTCGAAGAAAATTTTGCTGCTGCTGCTAGTATCGATGAAAAAAAATCAGTATGCCCCAGACATGCCCCAGATATTGATTTTCAGATGATTGCCAATAATATGCCCCGTCGGGAGATAAATTAATGATTTGATGATTTTTTAGAATTTTAGAATTTTCATGATGGTATTTCAATGATATTATGATGATTTGATGAAAAAAATAATATCTCCCAACATTGATGAAGAAAATATAGCCCATGGATTAATTAAAATAAAAGAAAACCCACCAAAAATCCCTTTTCAAAAATCCATATAATGTCCAAAAGTTCATTTTCACCCTCACTTCTACTTTTTGACTTTCAACACCTAGTGATAGAGATATTTGAGCCAGCTGAAGCAATATGTCGATCCCCTACCACACTCATCATTTCGAGCTCGTGCGACATCACCAGCGGCTGATCACCTACGGACCTCCGGTATGTACCCATAATCCACCTCGTATTTTGTATTTTCTCGATTTTCATGCATTTTTTTTAATGCTTTCAAATTTTTTCTTTAGTTTAGCACCTCAATGTCGTGTTGTAGTGCTTTGCACTCTGGTGTAGTGCTTCCATAAACTGTTTTAGTGCTTTGAGGAATTAGTGCTTTCGTTAGATAGTTTAGCGCTTTCATGATTTAGCGCTTAGGTAGTCCGTTTTAGCGCTTCAACGTTGGATCTTAGCACCTAGAAACTTCTAGCAGTTTGGTGGAATAAATTAGAGCATCCATGATTTGTTATAGCGCTTTGATTAAAGTGGTGCTTTGATAGATTGTTTGAGCACATTGACGTGCTAAAATAGCGCTTTGATGGACTGTTTTAGCGCATCAAAGTGCTGAAATAGCAATTCTGGTAAAGTAGTGCTTTGGATGCCTGTTTTAGCGCATCGATGTGCTAAAATAACACTTTTGGTAAAGTAGTGCTTTGATGCCTATTTTAGCGCATCCATGTCAGATTTGCAAAATTTGACATAGTTAACCCTGATTTCATCAATTTCGATCATGTCCATCCTTTGGTTTGGTATGATTTGATTATCCAAATTTTTAATGATTGATTCTGATGATTAATAAGACTTACTCTCATGATAGGCGAGAAATAATCTTATTTGTGATAATCCTCATGATAAGTGAGGAATGATTTCATATCTGATAAACCTCATGATAGGTGAGATTAGATATTTTTATGATGAACCTCATGATAGGTGAGGTTTATTGATGTTTGTTCATGAATTTTGATCAAAAAATTCATACCAAAGTTTGTTTGGATCTGATAGTAGATTGACTTTTGATTTTTGACATAGTGCACTGATTTTAATCTTTTCATGGTGATAGGAGGATCTGGGTAATCTCCAGATGCGAGAGCAGTTTCCATGGACCACAAATTTGATTCATCATCTGAATCCTGATGAGATTCAGGTTATAGGTCGATGTGGTCTTTCTATTCTCCTTGATATGCCCCAGATTAGGATTAATCAGGGTCTCCTTATTGCTTTGGCCAAGTGGTGGCATAGTGACCATAATACCTTCCATTTACCCACCGACGAGATGACAGTCACACCCGAGGATGTGTGGCAGATATTGTAGATACCGTTTATGGGAGAGATCGTTGTTTACAATTCACATGAGGCTAGTGGGAGAGATGCTCTCCGTAGAGTTTTTCAGGATCAACACATTGCAGGACCGAGTGTCCGATGGTGGGTGATGGTTGATGCATATGCTTCATTACCAACAATGCTAGTTGGATTTATTGGGGGTTTCCTTTGTCCTGATCACAGGTCAAAGGGATTCTCTGTGGGTTGGGGCTGTATCCTTGAGAGTATGGTCGTGCATGGGACTAGATATGCATGGGGGATGTGTATGCTAGACCACCTCTATCACGATTTACATTTAGTGGTGTATTTGGGAGCACATAACCTTTCAGCAGGGATTCCTTTATTACAGTTTGGGCATGGGAGCATTTTTCCATTTCTCGACCATTTCCAGTTCTTGATAGACCTATAGGAAAACCCTATGTTTTCTGGTACAGAGGTCAACTTACCCAGGCTTGGATGGGTAAGTTAGAGAATTGAAGATAGATTTTGGATGACATGGAGAGTGTCATCTGGTGGCCTTATCTGGACTGTGAGCAGTGGGATAAGGATGATGCAGTGCTTGGTTATTTATGTGACTCCATGTAATTGATCGATGAAACCCCGTTTGTGTTAGAGAGATTTTTGTTGCGGCGGGTCTACAGGCAGTATAACATTGTTCAGTGTATGCCTTAGGGGGTTGCTCATTATGCCTGACACCAAAGTGATGTAGTAGATTGGGGGCCATGCCTGTCATATGAGACACTAGTAGAGTGGTACAAGACTCTACAACCATCAGCCTAGGACATGCGAAGAGATATTGTAGAGGCAGCTGTCACAGGAGAGTATGCAAATTTTTTGGCATTTCATCCACATCCTTGGATTACCATTCTTGATGAGCCAACACCTTTACCTGTGGAGGAGGATGCTATAGGTGAGGAGGATAGTGGGGATGATACTGCGTCAAGTATTAGTGTTGAGAGCAGTAGTGAGGACAGTAGCAGTGATGACGGGGATGGTGGTGGTGGAGGTAGTAGAGGGGCTGGGCCAGTCAGTGTCGGTCCATCATCGAGTAGGCCTCACAAGAGGTGAGCAGTGACAGTGCCTTCAATTGATCAACATAGACAGATTGCTAGTCTACAGACATAGGTACAAACATTGTAGGGATAGTTGGTGCAGGCATAGGGTTTTCTTGTACAGATGCAGACTCAGATGCAGACTTAGGCACAGGCTCATGCCCAAGAATTAGCATAGGTACAGGGATAGTTGGTAGCTGTTCAGACTCAATTTGATACTTTGATAGCTGAGAGGGCACATGAGATTGTCGAGTAGCTGATGGTACCTCTGTTGCAAATTATATGAGAGAGATTCTACAGGCTGGCCGAGCGGTAGAGTTCTACAGGGGTAGGTATCATGATGCAGTTCCTACTGATCGCAGAGTTAGCTATGGCCCATCGAGATTTAGTTAGACACATACCCAGATAGTCAGTGAGGGTGTGAAATAGCCTCCACGGAGAGATCCCAAAGATCCTAGTTATTTCGGGGGTAGTGGTGGTGCTGGTCCTGTTATGCCTGCTCATTCTGGTAGCAGTAGATCTTAGACGCCATTTTGTGATTCTGAGACATTCTTTTTGAAATATGATGTATCTTTTCTTATTTCAGACTTCATTGTATACTTGACATTGATGATATATATTATATGCAATTGATTTCTATTGATCTATGATGGTTTATGATTCTATGATGGATGCATTTATTTTATTTGATGATGCTAATGATTAATGCTTTTATTTTATGTGATGATGATTATTTTAAATTCTTATGTATGGACATATGATGTATGGATGTATGATGTTCTAAATGATGATCTATGATGTATGGATATGTGGATAATAATGTCATGACTTGTATTTATTTTAATGTGATAAAATGTATGGATGGATGGTAAATGCTTTTTATTTTAAATATGATGATGATAAAAAAAATGACGATGTGTAATGGACGATAATGGATGGATGGTGTAAATTTTGTGATATAATTTATGGATGAAAAATGATGTATGGGTTAAAAATTGATCACATGCATATGATAATAATGTAATGAATGATATGATGTAATAAAACATGATGTTTTATTTAAATGATGGTTTGTGGTAAATATGGTACGATAAATGTATAACTATTTGATGTTAAATGCATGAATGATGAGATGATAAAAGCTTTGCAATGATGAAATGACGATCCCATATGTTTTTGATGATTTTTGGTTTAATGTCAAGTATACTCAATCGTATTTGTAGAAAAGATAATCATCAAGTGGAATCCTTGATATAACAATCACTCTGCAGATGTAGAATTTATTATGAATGCAATCTAATTTTATTATGCAACTTTATGCAAACCATTGTAATTTTAACAGTTCTTTTGTACTTGGTATCATCATAGATATTTTTAAGATGTTGAAAGTGAGTACAAGCGTTAATGGTGTTGGTTCTCAAAAATGTAGGTTTTAACCATAAGAGTTTTCCATGCCCTTACAACATTCTTGGACAACATACAAGGCCAATTATACCATTAAACCTTCTACTCTTTAGGTTTTGCTAGACCTAGGTGGGTGAACCTATGTGAAACATGCAGATTTAAAAAAAATTCCTACTAAATAGTCTACCCACAATGGCAATTGGGAATGGATAGACAAAATGACTACAACTACACCTATTACACAAATGAAAGGTTTTGAATATTTTATTTATAATAATTTCTACACCCTAGGATATGGCAGATCAATGCCTTCTTTCTATTGGGCGATGGAGTCAAAAAATGTTACCAATTACATATACACATTCCTCTTTGAGACAATTCAAGTTGTTAGACACTCTAAGGGATGAAGTTCTATTGAATGGCATGTTTCTCCATCAGTTTATGACTAGCATAAATAGTGTTGAAATATTTTCTTACTTAGCTCTCCTTCAACAATCCAAAAGAAACCTTACAAACACTATGACTCACTTAAAGGAATTTAACTCTGACTTGCAGACACCAGTAAACGAAATCACACAGAGTGAAGAAATGCACCTTGAAGAATTAAAATATACTTGACATTTAAACTCAAATGATCGAGAGATTCAAAATTGGAGAGAACTAAATAGAAATTAACAGTTATAACATCACAACAATGAAAATTGGAAAGGAATTCGGTCAAGAAATCATCTCCATTGCACTATTTCCAGAAGGTTTTTTACATTATTTTATTCCTAGTTTCACTTCTGAGAAAAAACTCTCCCTGTTCTACTATTGAACCTCTTACAAAATGATTTCTAGAAATATTTATACAATAAATTTCAAGAGTCATGACTCTTCATTCTACCCATCACAACTGCTCCCCATTCAGATAAAAATGAAATATTTAAATAAGTTGCCTTATCGACAATTTAAATATTTCATGCATAAGCTTTACTTTAAAAATTTCTTTATATCTAACTGTTGCATTCACTATGGCTTTTATTACCTTTACCGCCTTACTACGGTCAACTTGTTGACCCCTGGTGATATGATGATATCTGGCCTTCATTACCTTCTCAACTTCCACCGCTACACCACGGTCTGTGTTCCAACTGCCGGTGGTACTACGGTATTAACCGTCATGGCCTTCTCCGCCTCCACCTCTCTACCACGGTCTCTGACTCGACCATCAGTGGTAACGCGGTGACCGTTTACTGCCCATCCTTAACCGTCACCTATTGCATCTCTATCCACCACAGTCACCATGGTCACCTCCTAACCATTGGCGGTACCACGGTGTGACTGATCCGGACTGCTATGTTCACCATCCCCTGCTTACCAACCGGCCACCATGCAACCACTATTAACTATGTGTCTTCGTCAACCACTAGCTGCTTACCATGCTACTGCGGTCTGTGGTCTGACCGCGTGCGGTTGCACGGTAACCGTTATCTATCATGCCTCACTGCTTATCAACTATGCACTGCACTACCGTGATCCCCATCCTGACCGGCCACGGTGTGACAATAATCGTCCTTCAACCGCTTCCTTACTAACTGTTCACATGCCGGTGACATACCACCCACCGCAACCCCACGGTCTATGTTTAGACTATGTGTGGTGGCGCGATAAGCGCTTTATGCCTGCCTGCTAACCACTACTGCCATACCACAAGCCCATTGTGGGAGGCCGCGGTAAAGCGGTAGGTGATGTAAAATTGAACATTAAGGCAACGGTAAAGGGTATAAGCTATATATGAGTGGAAAAAATGATTTTTTAATGGAAAACATAGCAAATGAATGGGTTTAAATGGGAAAAAGGCCTTAAAATGTTCATGTAAAATTCTAGTTCTAACAATGGCTCCTGTTGGGGATGAGTGATTTTGCAAATTACTGCAAGGATCCAGAATACTGGGAGAGCAGACCATGCTAATGATATGAAAATGAAGGGAATGAAAGAGGGGAGGAGATGGAAGATGGAAAGTAGAGCATGGAGAATGGAGGGTGAAAAAATGACCCTAAACTACTATACATGGAAAGAAAGCAATGCTTTTGAAAAGGGAATTCCCGGGAATGTCCATGTACTGGCAAACCCAGAGCCCTCAAAATTTCCTAAACTATTGTGCATGGAAATAACATTAAAGAGGGTAAGTCAAGAATTGCCCATGCATTGACAATCCTTAACCCTCTGTTGATCTTCAAGAACTACCCATGTATAGGCAATTCCTAATCCTCTCCTGACATATTCTGCAAGAAATAAGAGTCTTCACCTCCTTTACCAATTATCACAAAAGGACCCAACCATAAGGCTTCAAACTTGCCATGTTTCCCCTTTTCTTGACATCGAGCATTCCACATCAACACCAAGTCATCTTCTTCAAACTTTCTCTCCTTAGCCTTTTTATCAAAAAGGTATTTCATCTGTGACTGTAATTTCACATTTTTCTTCTGAGCCACTCTCCTCACTTCATCAAGCTATGCAAGCTACTCCATTCTTTCCTCCATTGGATAAGAAATATCCAGGTCTTCTTGCAAAATAAAATTATAGACTAGCAAAAGATTCTGCAATGGCATCCTAGCTTGTGTCCCATATACCAACTCAAATGGAGATTTTCTAGTTGCCCTCTTCAGTGTAATCCTGTTTTCCCATACATCCAATCTTAACTTTGAATCCCATGCCCTTTTGTTGGTATCCAACACCCTCCTTATTATCTTCAAAATATTTTTATTACTTGACTCTGCTTGGCCATTTGCTTGCGGATGGTATGGGGTAGAATAAAAAATATTAATGCCATACATTTTACAAAAATCTCTAAACTCATCACATCTAAAACACATCCCATTATTTGTGAGCAATCTGACTAGGGTGCCAAATCTAGTCATAACATTCTCCATTAGAAAATTCACTACCCCCTTGCTTGTTGCTTGTTTAGTTGGGACAACTTCCACCCATTTAGTAAAATAATCTGTGGCCACTAGTATCCATCTGTGTCCTCCACTTGATTTTTCTTGTATCTCTCCAATGAAATCAACTCCCCATTGGTGAAAAGGTGCTTCTACCTGCAAAGGTCTAAGTGGCAATGCTCCCTGATACTTCAACTTTCCTGAAAATTTCTAACAAGCCTCACACTTCCTCACATATGAGAAGGAATCATTGAATACCCTAGGCCAATAATAACCAACCCTGAGAATCTTGTGTGCAGTAGTCTTAGCAGAATAATTGCCTCCACATACCCCTTCATGCATTTCTCTCAAAACATATTTTTCCCGGGATTCATCTAGACATAACAACAATATACCATCCCTATTCTTCCAAAATAGGTCCCCTTCTAAAAAAACATATTTAGAAGCCTGCAACTTCAAAGTTATCCTTTGATTATCATTCAGCCCTCTAGGGCACTTCATGTGTTTCAGATAATGCATCACATTTGTATACCAAGGAGTATGCTCAATACTTGCTATGACCTCTTCCTTACCTTCTACACTGCAGATTTGGTTTGCCTCAATATTTGTTTCGGCCATTAGCCTGGCCAGACCCTATCCTCTTACCAACCTGGTAATCTGAATCTCCATGTTGAACTCTTGGATTTTATTAATCCATCTACATCTCTTCCCTATCACTTCTGTTTGCACCAGGATATCCTTCACAACTGCATGTGGGACATAAGCAATTAACTCAGCTCCAACAAGGTAAGGTCTGAAAGCCTTTGCTACTTTGACCAGTGCATACGCCTATTTTTCCATAATATCATACTTCAATTCTGACCCCTGCAAAGACTTACTGAAAAAGGAAACAAGTTGCTCATGACCTTCCTCATTTTTCTGTAACATAACAACAACTATGGTGTGAAATGAAGCAAAAGATTTTTTTTGAAATGGCTTAGTAAAATCAGGGGACTTCAGGATAGGGGCTTTTTTGATAGATCTTTTTATAGATATGAAGGCATCCATAGCTTCAACAGTCCAGTCCAACTTTTCTCCTTTTTTCAACATCTTAGATATAGGTTTAACAATCTCAACAAAATTGGACACAAACCTCCTAACAAAATTAATTTGACCAAAAAATGATTGGATGGCTTTGATAGTTTTAGGAATGGGAATTTTATCTATGGCATCTACTCTTTGAAGATCTATTATAATCCCATCTTTTGACACAATATGCCCCAAAATTTTACCTTCTGTAACAACAAAATGACACGTTTTAGGATTAAGACTAATACCATACTCTAAAGCTTTGATGAAGATCTTCTCCAAGTCCCCCACATGATTCTCTGCCCTTTTGGAAAAAGCAGTAAGATCATCTTGATATACCACCATTATGGCATTGATTAGATCTACAAATTCCACATCCATGGCCCTTTGAAAGGTAGCTCCTGCATTAGTGATACCAAATGGAATTCTCACATAGACATACATTCCCCATGGTGTAGTGAATGCTTTCTTGTACTGCTCAGATTCTTTGACTATGACCTGGTTATATTCAAAAAATACATCCATCATTGACAATAGCTCATAGCCCGTTACTTTGTGCAATATTGCCTCCATGTTTTGAAGAGGATAATTATCTTTTAAGGAAGCAAAATTCAAATTTCTGAAATCTACACACAGTCTTATGTCCTCATTTTTCTTCCTGACTGGAACCAAATTTGAGACCCATGTTGAATGCCTAATGGGTTTTATGATACCTCCATCTTTGAGCTTTGATAGCTCCTCTTGCATTTTAGATTCCAGAGTTGGGTTAATAGGCCTCTGCTTTTGTCTGAATGGCTTTGTGTCTAGCTTAAGTGGAATCTCATGCTGAAAAAGATCTTCTCTATATGCCTTTTAATCCTCATAAGACCAAGCAAACACATGCTTGTATTTTCTCAGCAATGTAATCAACATTCTCCTAATAGTTGGGCTTATTTTCTTCCCTATGTAAACCCTTTTGGGTGCTAATTCAGTTCCCAAATTTATTTCTTCAATATATTCTCTCTTGACAGGTATCTACTTCATGAGGGAGTGATCATTCCCATCATACACTCTCTCCAATGCTACAAGCCCTTTGGGAAGCTTGTTAGTTTTAAGCTGTAAAACTTCCTTCCCAAATACAGTTTTTTTTCCATCCACTTCTTCCACAAGAGCATTAAAATAAATCTCTTGTGCCTCATACTGATCTATAGAGTGAAGAAACTTCAAAAGGTTAGTATAATCATTAAAAACCTACCAACTATAAATGTTGTCAGCGATAGCAGGTCTTGTTTTGAATTCAACATGAGAAACTCCAGCCAAAGTGATATCATCTTTCTTTAAGGCTATACTAGCAAAAAAATCAGCCATCAAATTTTCAGATCTATCTATCCAATCAATTGAAAATGCATCAAATAGTTCTACTATATCCCACACAACATTTCTATATTGTTTTAGCCTCTTGTTCTTTGCAGCATACTTGGATCTAACTTGTGACACAACTAGCTCAAAATCTCCCAAGACGGACAACAACTTAATCTTATGTTTGACAACCATGTTTAAACCAATCAACAAGGCTTCATACTCTTCCACATTATTTATACATTCAAAAGCCAACAAAAATAAATATTTAAATGTTGAACATTCAAGTGATATGAAAACTATCCCAGCTCCATTACCTTCTTGGCTGCAAGCCCCATCAAAATACATTTTCCACACACCTTGCTGATTTCTAGAAACAAGTCTATCCATTGGGTCAGTATTCATTAATTATGGCTGAGATAATTCTACTCTAAAACTCCCTAAATCCACATCACAAAAGCAATTAAGTTGTCCTTGAGGAACACACTCAACTATCTGATTCACCCTTGGTTCTCTATGCAATTTTACTTCTTCACCATTAACTGGTATTGTGGCATACAGTAAATCAAACTGCACATTACCTCCAACAACTGCAGTCCATTGTCTTGATAGAAGAATTCCAAATTGAGGAGGTGTATCATTCGTAGTTATATCAATATTATAGGTGGTTTGTGGGTAAGTTGTTGTGATCCTAATAAAGTGCTACTTCCAAATGTGAGATGCTAGATAAAAACTAATGTTGCAATGTTAAGAAGTAACAAGATAGAAGGGCACCTCAATAAGATTAGCCTAAGAAAGTGGAAAAAATAGAAGTAAGATAAACAAATTGATTGTTGTTATACCTTCATGTTGTTGCTTCCTTGGCTGACCCTTTGATGCTTCAAGAATTGTGTGCTCCTTGGATGGCAATAGGATTGAATGGATGCAAGATGAATTGATGCAATATGGATTGATGATGTGAGTGCTATAATGGATGAGAACTTGAATGACAATTTTGTAAGAGTTTTATTGCAAAAGACTTGATTGATTAAGATGAAGGAATTGAAGGGGTATTTATAGGCTAAATTGAATTCTCTAGAGAATTCAATGGTTGGAATTGATCTAACAAAGATCAAGATGAAGGGCTATGGTGAGTTGAGGACTCACAAGCCCTCTCATCTTGACATGTGGAAGGTGAGATATCTTAGGGTGGAGTGATGTGGAAATGAGGTGGAAGAGAAGGATAAGAGGTGGAAGAGAAGTACATGAGGTGGATGAAGGACAAGTACCTTTGAGGTACCTTGGGGGATGAGAAGATTTCCTCAAAAAGAAACTTCTTGTCCCCAAATGAGGATGAAAGAGACTTTTGAGGAATTTTAGAATTCCTCAAAATTCTCCATGGGAAAAGGGGAAGTGTGTGGGAAAAATAAATGTAAATTAAAAATTTACATTCAATGAAGGGTTCATTGGATAAAAGGAGGTCTCCAAAAAGCTGGAGATTTGTCACATGTGGGTGATGTGACAAGTCCAAGGTTCTAGAAGCCTTGGACACATGTAAAATGACATGTCATATTTGCATGGGGGATGAGGAAGACCTTGGGAAGACCAAAGTGAATTAAAAATTCACATGGGGAAGAGAGGAACCTTGATTAAATAAATGTGAATTAAAAATTCACATGGGGAAGGGACTCTAGGCTAAAAATGGTAAGTGGAAAGGTTGACCAGAAAAGGTAAGCCAAATGTGGCTAATAATTTTGATTACGATTGTGCAAACACATGATTAAAATAATTAATGAGGGATTAGAGGCAAGTGGGAGATTATGGAGGATGTGACACTTAATCTTGATTAAGTGGTGCACATCCTAATCACAGATTAATTAATTTAATCCGGATTAGAAGAGGGTTATGGAGAATGTGACAAGGAGAGAGAAAAAAAGGAATTAAAAATTGGTTTTTAATCCAAATAGGTTAAATAACTAAATTAAATAATTTTTCATGTTTATTTAATTTAGAGAAGGAAAGGGGGTAAGGTAAAGTATTTAATTTATTTAATTACATACTTTAGGAACCTTAGGCAGAAAATGAAATAATGATTAAATAAATTATTTAATCACTATTTAATGAACTAGATAAATAGAGTAGACGATTTTGATCATATGGAAGTGATCGAATTTGGATGTCTATATTTTGCCCTTTTTCGAAGTACCGTTAGAATAACAGTTGCTTCAAAGAAAAGAAAGTGTAGATGACTAGAAGAAGTGACTGAAAGAAGATGCCCCAGCGTGGGGAGGAGGATCTGAGACGTTCAATTAATGAGGAATGTATGAAGATGCCCCAATTATGGAAGGTGTTGATTACGGCTGAGAAAATTGGTAAATGTGAAGGGTATGCCCCCTCGAGAGGGTGACGAGGGAAAATAATGGTCCCGAGCAATATCGTGATAAGAAGAAATAGATGGTATAGTTGGAAAGAGGGAAAAAAATTAGGCAAGTTTTCCTTTTGAACGAAGTCAATCGGACAAACGGGGTGCAAATGGTAGCCCCGGGAAGAGAAGAGATTAATCAGAGGAATAAAAGGGTAAATAAAAGGTAAAAAATACCTTTTAAAAGTTAATATAAGGTAATTTTGAAAATTACCTCACCTCATTTGCACTGTAGCAGTTGAGAGAAGAAGAGAGAGAGCAAGCAGATGAGGAGTGAAGATGCCGGGAGATAATGACACCGAGATCGTCCATTGGATAGATGAGGTTCGACGGTCGTACATACAGCAAGATGGGCCCCGCCAGGTAAGCGACAAAACCTCTTATGCATTATTTTGAAATTTAAATGCATTTGTACATATTTTACCAAAAATGTGAAACATGAGTTTCGTAGGCGGAAAAAAATAAAATGGGTAGAAAACGAAAAAAAATTATGGGAGGGGAAAGAAAAACGACCGTCGGGGGGTGTATATGCTCTCCTGATGGGCGGATCTGCCCCGGGGGCAGGGGCAGGTCTACCCTGTTGCGAGGCGAGTTTGCCTCGGCTGGGGCAGAGTCCCCCCTCGGCGGGGTGAGTCCGCCCCACGGCGGGGCGAGTCTGCCCCATGGTGGGGCGAGTTTGCCTCGCTGTAGGGGCAGGGCGGACTGGCGCCGCTACTGCTAGCGGAGGTGCCGCCCCGACAATGGGGGCAACGCCCGGCTGCGCTGCATCGGCGGCACCGACAGGCACCACCCGGTCTTGTTGCCTTGGCGGTCTCGACAGGCGCCGCCCAAGGTGGGGCCGCCCTGCAGTGGAGGCGCTGCCTGGGGTGAGTCCACCTCGCAGCGGGGGCACCGCCCGGGGTGGTTCCACCTTGCTGTGGGGGTGCCACCCGAGGCGTGTCCGCTCCGCTGCAGGGGCAGATCCGCCCTGACAGGCGGGTCCGCCTCGCTGCAGGGGGCGGATCCGCCCCAGTGAGCCGTGGGCATGTCCGCATTGGCTGGCCGAGGGTGGATCTGCCCCACTGCAGGGGGTGGATCTGTCCCGGTAGGCCGAGGGCGGATCCGCCTTGTGGCAGGAGCGAAAGAAGATAGAGAAAAAGAGGGAGAAAAAAGAAAAGAAAGAGAGTAAAATGTGAAATGCGTAAGAGATAGAGGATTGAAGACAAAAATTTTTTGATAAGGGGGATGAAATTTTTGCAAGATTTTGGCAGAGTGCAGACTCACAAGCGGAGGCCGGAGGCATTGGCGTCGTCGATTGAGATGATGAACAGAGTGGATCATGCAACTTTGGAGTGGACGAGGTTACTGCACTTGGTGCAGTTCCTTGAGATGAGGGATCATAGGGCGATGTTGAAAGCCCTGATAGAGAGGTGGAGCTCGGCTATGTCGACATTTCATTTGCTAACTGGAGAGATGATCGTGACACTAGAGGATGTGTGGCAGATTCTGAGGTTATCAATAGTGGGACGGTTAGTGTGCGGGGAGGAGTTGAGAGG
The DNA here is from genome assembly GCA_007115665.2 of Sequoiadendron giganteum. NCBI lineage: Eukaryota > Viridiplantae > Streptophyta > Pinopsida > Cupressales > Cupressaceae > Sequoiadendron > Sequoiadendron giganteum. The sequence goes on along the minus strand of CM021103.1, from coordinate 644,246,972 downwards.
AGAGCAGTTAGATGAGACCATTCTGGTGTTATTTGGGCGAGATGACTTGCCAATACAGAGGGGGGGTTGGATGTAGACAGATCCCTGGACTTGGGGGTGCCAGCATTACCACTATTTCTATGTTGTCTGATCAGTGGGATTCTTTTGCTAGACCGGAGTAGGCGTTTCTGCAGCCTATGGTACATGGGGGTGATTTGACATATTGTCGAGTGGGGGGAGGGGCAGTTTTCTTAGGGGTCATGTGTATTGGCCCAGTTATATCGGGACATGCATGTGATCTGTTACTGAGGGGGCAGAGCTTGACACGCCAGACGCTACTACAGGTATGGGGATGGATGCATATCGCAGTGACGAGGCCTATAGTGATCAAAAGAGGAGAATTGGATGAGAGAGAGCCATTGGCATGGCAATTCGGGGAAACCAGGGGTTGCATCCTATGGTATGAGACACAGGGAGAGGTGGAGTGGTGGAGGAGAGCATTCGATGATTTACGAAGAGAGGACATTATATGGCGGCCATATATGTTTCGGCAGTTTAGAGGATGGAGGACCGAGGAGGAGAGACAGCGAGGGTTTTTCATGTGTAGATGTTTCCTGATTGGGAGCCCAGGGTACATAGTGGAGCTGGATCGTCCAAACCGAGTGGCATGATAGTTTGGACTTGTGCAGGATATTTCAGGAGCGCCGGTTATGTTTCGTCGGCTTACCAGAGAGGTACCTTGGGGGGCGGCATTGGTAGTGAGAGACGTGAGGGAATTATGGGTGATGGCAGGTGAGGTGCCCTATCCAGGGAGGTGGGAGGGTCCAGAGGATGCTGGAGTGACAGATCAGTATGATTGGTGGTTTCGTAACCATCGATGGGAGAGGGTTACACTGGAGGTGCTTGCTGTGGGGGCCTTAGAGGGGGGGCCAGAGTATGAGCAGGAGGGGGGATAGGAGGAGGAGGCAAAGCAAGGTGGACAGGAGGAGGAGGTGGAGCAGGGTGGACATGAGGATGATGGGCAGGAGGATAAGGGATAGGAGGATGAGGGACATGAGAGTGGTGGTGCGGAGGAGGGTGTTGTTGGAGAACAATAGGTGAGGAGGGGTAGGGTTAGGAGGAGTCGACGACCGAGGAGGCCGAGGAGGCTGAGTAGAGCTGTGGTAGAGGAGGTAGGAGGAGCTGATGGGGGGGAGGAGATAGAGGTAGGGGGAGCTGATGGGGGGGAGGATATGGAGGTGGTAGGGGCTGATGGGGGAGAGTGAGCCAGAGGTGGAGATGCTTCAGGTGGTGGAGGGGAGAGCTGCTCAGCCAGGGATTGGCGTTAGAGTACGATGGAGGCGGGTGTAAGTGAGAGCTGAGCAGGAGGAGGGGAAAGCCTCAAAGCCATCGGTGGATGTGCGAGCCAGAGATCTATAGGAGGAGGTAGAGAGGGTGATGGATGTTAGTGGATAGCCTAGGGAGAGGCCTGAGAGCAATCGACAGAGGAGAGTCCAGTCAGTTGTGCAAGAGGGGAGGAGACTGATGAGGGTGGGGAGGAATGGATAGCCGTGGAGGATTCGGTTGACGTGCTAGATAGAGCCAGTGCAGGAGGAGAGAGAGGGGGAGGTGATGGACTTGGATGTATTGGTGATGGAGCCTTTAGCCATAGTACCAGCAACTGTAGTTGATGATCCAGTGGTTTTACTGAGAGGGGCCCAGGTGAGGATATGGGTGCTAGAGGAGGATGTGAGGAGGGTGGAGACAGAGGTACGAAGGATATGGGAGACATAGGAGATAGTGTTTGATCGTGTGGTGAGCCAGCTGATGACAGACATACTAGCTATGGAGAGAGAGAGATGAGATGCAAGTAGAGAGGGAGAGAGCATAGGGGGAGCTGGCTCGGGTGACATGGGACCAAGACAGGCTAGAGGTAGCGATGACAGTTGCGCAGATGCGAGGGCAGCCAGAGTTAGCAGGAGGGGGGGAGATGGAGACATTGAGATGTCAGGTGGCAGGATTTTAGGAGGAGAGGATGGCACTACAAGAGAGGGCATCTATGGTAGAGGCATCCGCAGAGGAGATGAGGGCAAGGGTTGAGGCCGCAGAGGTTAGACTGGAGACGGTGCAGCGGGAGAGAGAGAGTGCACAGGGATAGATACAAACTCTACAAGGGGAGAGAGATAGTGCACAGGGACAGGTGCAGGCTATATAGGGGGAGAGGGACCATGTACAAGGACAAATGCAGGCACTCTAGGGAGATATGGATAGTTTATGGAGATAGGTCCAGATTCTATAGTTCTAGAGAGATGCAGCAGTGGGTTGGGTAGAGAACGCTGAGGGGATATAGCATAGATACGGGCACGTCGAGGGCCAAGTGATGGGACTATGCCAGAGATGATGCAGGTAGAGAGGGAGAGATCTGCAGAGCAGATACGTGTATTAACAGTGGCATAGGAGGCATGGGAGCAGAAGCGACGGGCCATGAGCAGAGAGAGAGATAGGTATAGGCATGAGCGGAATGCCGCTAGATACCAGGCTGGGTAGAGAGATGAGTATATGTAGGAGACAATGTACTGAAGGTGTGTGTATGAGCAGGCAGTGCTCGACCTGGTGCGGCGTATAGCGCTGTATGTTAGGTAGACACCACAGATGCTAGCACCATCCTAGTCTTTAGGGGCACAGACCAAGGGGTACAGTGACTTCTAGCCAACTCCCTCTCGGTTTGGGACTCCAAGGCGTGAGTCACAAGGGACTTCGACACATAGAGGACCGGTACCTAAGTCTCCTCAGAGGTCAGGTGTGGGCAGCTCAACATAGGTGGATGATAGGTGACATGATATAGGTGTTTTTGACAGGTACCAGATGGTGGTGATGCACCTTATTTTGAGTATGATATGTAGGTGATTATGTGGTGACTATATTTTGGATATGGACATTGTATTATTTTTATGATGATATGTGATGGTCCCCATTGATGTTATGCCACATTTTGGTGATGGATCGTATGCATATGGTGTTTTATGTGATGTTCCTATGATAGTAGATGTATGTTATGCATATGTATATGATGTTTTTGTGTTGATGTGGATGTTTTACTTATGCATATGTGATTATGTTAATGATTTATGAATGGTAATGCAATTGTATTAATGATGTGAGTAATATGGGCCTTATATGGAGTAATGCAATATGGATAGGTGAACTTAATAAAAATGAATAGATGTAAATGAACCTAATGAATTGATGTGAAAGCAAATGGATAAATGAACTTAATGAATTGATGTGAATGCAAATGGATAAATGGATGGATGTAAATGGATAAATGAATGTTAATGGATAAATGAACTTAATGAATTGATGTGAATGCAAATGGATAAATGAATGGATGTTAATGGATAAATGAACCTAATGGATTGATGTGAATGCAAATGGATAAATGAACGAATGTTTAATGTACATGGATGTTAATGGATAAAGTATCAATGGGTAGATGATATGTGTAGGATGTGGGGGTTGCAGTACCTGTCAAAAACTGTAAGGATCCTGAGAAGAAAAGTTAGTAAGAGTGAATGAGAGTTTGCACAACCAAAACCATGAGTCATAGATGTAGGGGCAAGATAGGATGAAGAGGGAATATGCAGCATGAGATGAAATGCAATGAGATGAAATGCAACATGAATGCAATTTTCCATCCTTTAGAGCACTGATTTTTGCTATAGCATAAGACATCCGGCATCAGGGCATGTAGACCAAGATAGATTAATGTCTAATGCATAAAACAAACATGACAAACAAGAAGGCTATACCAATACCCCAAAGTTGTGATGACTTTGGTCAGGCCAGGTATTGGAATAACCACAAGCACAAAGGGATGCCCCCACATAACACAGGATCTGAGAGGAATCCTGATGGGTACTATGTGGAGCATCCCAGTGAACAAAAACAATAAAACAATCAAGAGATGTCCCTATGTTAACTAGGAAAAACACACCATAATATGAAGGATCATGGCGATCTTGACCAGTGATTATAGGGAGCTCAAATGATAAACAAAATCCAAAAGTACCAAAAGATCGTAATCAATTACAAGCGTCCTTTGCCATAAGATCCCAGGGATGGATGGGGTTGATGTGGTCTATTAGGAAGGATGCATCCTGTTAAGACCGATGATGGATACTAAGTTAAAGTGACCTAGAGGACGCAGGATAATTGCCATTGAGCAGGTTTCTGGATACGAGAAGACCTTGTTTGTGAAAATCAATGACAATAGAGACATACCTGACAACGAGAGGATGAGACACAACCTAAGGACCTAGGGGCTCGAGGGTTGATCAAAGATCAACCTTGCCTACATGAAAGAGCAGAGCCCTTGTAGTTTAGGAAAAGATCATGATAAAAGAGCAGAAAGTGGACTGTTGGAAACCGATGGAGGACCAAGACAGACACAAGCCCTGGGGACAGATCAAAAGATCCACCTTGCCTACGTGTAAGTGCAGGGGCAACGTAGTTTAGATACAACAAAAGACTGAGGATGGACAAGATCGAAAAGTGGACCATGAGGACAAATGATGAAGGAAAAAATGCCTCGGGGGCCGATCAAAGATTAGCCTTGCTTACGTGCAAGTGCAGAGGCGTCATAGTTCAAGAGGAGATGATGATAAATGCGGAGAGAGGATGATGATGACAGATGATGGAAGATAATGATCAAACTAGTTGACCACAAAATAAGACAATGAGAAGCCCTGGGGGTGGATCAAATGATCAACCTTGCCTACATGCAAGCACAGGGGCAACGTAGTTCAGAAAGAGACACGATGAGACCAAGATGGAGATAGACAAGAAGAGATGACACAAGCTCAGATTAGGATAATAAGCTCAAGGTGTTGGATAGTGGATGACGGTCATCCAATGCTCAACTAGAATATACCAAGCGACGAGGTGATGCAAGCGGATGGGAGGATATGGGGATTTAGGAATCGGCGGATAAGCCATAAAGTAACTAGGACACGAGGTAGATAATGATTAAGCCATATACGAGAGGTGCCTGTTGCCAAGTTTTCACCAATCGTGGGTATCCAAGGCACCATGCAGGGGTGGTTTTCACCATAGGACAAATTATTTCTCTTTACTATTTTTGGATTTTTCTGATTTTTTAATTTTTTTTTGTATTTTTGACTTTTACCAGGGAGGATACCCCAGCTGATCTAAGTGTAGAACTTTTTCAGGTGCATGATGTTGATGGGTTCCTCCAAGGGCTCACCTTTAGGGGTCAAGAGCCTATAGGTTCCAGAACCATACTTTGTGGTGATGACATAAGGGCCAAACCAGTTTACTTCAAACATGCCCTTTTTCTCTCGATCTTGCTGATTCCGCTGATTCTCTTTTAGGACTAAATCACCAACATTGAATTGGCGAGGGTAGACTTTCTTATTATAGTTCCTTTTGAGTCGGTGCTGATAGGCTTGCAGGTGGTTATAAGCCTTCACCCATTTTTCATCTAGCAATTCCAATTTTGCCAAGCATGCCACTCGGGTGTCTTCACCGGTGATGAGATTCTTGAGGGAGATGCGGAGCGAAGGGATTTCAACTTCGATTGGCAAGATGGCTTCAGCACCATAGACAAGAGAATATGGAGTGGCTCCAGTAGGGGTGCGGATGGATGTACGGTAGGCCCAAAGAGCAGGATGGATATGGAGGTGCCAATCGCGGCCAGTGCTATTGACCATCTTCTTAATGATTTTGATCAATGTTTTATTTGTTGCTTCTGCCTGCCCATTACCTTGGGGGTAATAGGGAGTGGACCAACAATGTTGAATATGATATGTGTCACAAAGGGATTTCATAAACTTATTTTTGAATGGCTTTCCGTTGTCAGTGATGATAGCAGAGGGGATACCATACCTGCAGAGGATATTGTAGAGGATGAACTTAGAGATCTGAACACCAGTGATTTGAGTGAGTGGAATGGCTTCGACCCACTTGGTGAAGTATTCAGTGGATGTGATGATAAAGGTGTGTCCATCAGAGGATGGAGGGTAGATCTTGCTAATCAAGTCAAAAACCCATTGTGAAAATGATCAAGGTGTCGTGATGGGTTGGAGCTCTTGTGCTGGAGCGTGAATTAGATCTACATGTTGTTGACACAGAAGACACTTTTTGACATACTCACAAGCATCTTGTTTCATTGTGGGCCAATAATATCCTGCTCTGAGAATCCGTTTGGCTAGGGCCACACCATTAGAATGGCCCCACAAATACCGCTATGTACCTCTATTAACATCGTGCAGGCTTCAGTTTCATCTAAACAACAGAGGAGAGTTCCATCATACCCACGTCGATAAAGTGTATCACTGATAATGGTGTAGCGGGGTGTGCATTGGATAAATGATTTTCGTTGGTTTCTCATGAGATTAGGCGGGGGGGTGTTGTCATGAATGTAGGTGTAAATGTCATGGTACCAAGGGGATTCGGGACCTACAATAACACACACCATGTCACCCTCAGGGATATCGTATGCTGGGATTAGGAGTTGCTTGACCAGGAACTGACAATTTGTGCAATCTTTTGGCATGTCTAGGAGAGAACCAATGGTAGCCATAGCATCTGCCACCTTATTTTGGAGTCTCGAGATCTACTCAAATTGGATGATAGTGAAATATTTCTTGAAGTCATCCACCATTTGTTTATAAGGCACCAAATTTTCATCTTTTGTTAGAAACTCATCGTTGACCTATTTTATGACTAACTGGGAGTCACCAAAAATATGCAGATGAGTGATGTGCCATTAGACTGCAATTCTGAGGCCTGTGAGAAGGGCTTCATATTCAGAGATGTTGTTGGTGTAGGGAAAAGCCAGTTTGAATGATTTCGGTATGTAGTCGCCTTGGGGGGTGATAAGCAAGATTCCTGCCCCCGATCCATTATGAGTGTGTGATCCATCAAAGTACAGTGTCTAGGTGGTGGCTTCTGAGACTGCAAATACTCCGTCTGGAAATTCAGTTTCTATGGGATAAGCATCCACTAGCGGGGCATCTACCAATTGATCCGCTATTACTTGTCCTTTAATGGCCTTTCTATCCACATATTTTATATCAAAATCGCTGAGGAGCATGATCCATTTAGCCATTCGACCAGTCAAGGCTGTCTTGGATAGAAGGTACTTGAGGGGGTCGACTTTGGATATCAATTGTATAGGATGACTAAGCATATAGTGGCATAGCTTTTGTGTGCTGAAGACCACAGCTAGGCAGGCCTTTTCCATTGGTGAATAATTGAGCTCATAACTGACCAGTGTGCGGCTAATGTAATAGATAGCCCATTCCTTTGAAGACTCATCATGTTGTGCTAATAATGCCCCCAATGCAACTGATGTGGCAGATATGTACAATAGGAGTGGTTTGCGAGGGATAGGTGGCATCAAAATCGGTGGGTGGGCTAAGTATCCTTTGATCATGTCAAAACCCAACTGACACTGTTGGTTCCACTTGAAGCTGGTGTCTTTCTTGAGAAGGTAGGTGAATGACTGACATTTATCCACAAGTTGGGCTATAAACCGATGGATGGATTGTAGTTTCCCTTGGAGGCTCCTTAATTGTTTTAGGTTTCTTGGTGGAGGCATATCCATGATAGCTTTCACCTTAGCCGGGTCAACCTCGATGCCTCTTCGGGATACTATGAAGCCCAAGAGTTTCCCTGATGTGACACCGAACACACACTTTTTTGGATTTAGTCGAAGCTTGTACTATTATAAGTGCTCAAAGTTCCATTTCAGCAGGGTGCTCTTCTCTGGTTCCAGATTTTGTGAGCAGGTCATCAACATAATCTTCCATGATGATATGGATAAGGTCATGGAATATAACCATCATTGCCCGTTGATATGTTGCCCCTACATTTTTGAGACCAAAGGGCATGACATTGTAACAGAAAGTACCCCAAGGTGTTGTAAAAGCGGTTTTATGTTGATCGTCGGGGGCAATTCGGATCTGATTGTAACTAGAGAAGCCATCCATGAGGGATAGCATCTCGTGTCCCGCAGTGATGTCGACTAACATGTCAATGTTAGGTAAGGGAAAGTTTTCCTTTGGGAAGGCTTTGTTAAGATCTCGAAAATCCGTACAGATTTCGATGTCTCCATTGGGTTTAGCAATAGGTACTATATTGGAGATCCAATCAGAGTAATCAATGAGTCTGATAAAACTAGCATCCAGTAAATTTTCCAGTTCTTTCTTAACTAATAATGCCACTTGTGGGTGCATCTTTCAGAGCTTTTGTTTGACAAGTTTAGCCTCTGGACAGACATCCAAATGGTGGACAACAAGATTTGGATCCAGGCCAGGCATATCAGAGTAAGCCCATGCAAAGTTGATGACCCCTTCTTGAAGAATGTGGAAAATGGTGCTGTATTTTGCTTCAGATAAAGATTTGGCCACATTGGTTACCCTTGGAGTTTCTTCTGTTCCCAAGTTCACCTCTTGCGTTTCTTCAATGAGAATTGAAGATTGCTCAGACAGTTGTGTTCCTACAAGGGGAAGATGAACATCCCCATCTTCCAATGCTGTATTAAGGTTTTCACTGTTAGATACATCCTTTATTTTTACTTTTTCCAAGTCAAAAAGTGCCTCGATGAGGTTTTCACTAGTTGACCTATTTTGCTTTTGTTTCTTCTTATTTTTGCGATTAGGGCGTTCATCTTCCCCCAATCCCATTAGATGTACGTATGTATCCTCTGAGGGCAATGTACTGATAGGTGTGCTACCTTATAGGTCATAGTCGATAAGCTTAGGATGTTTAAGGGATAAAGTTATGGTACAAACAGATAAGCATTCGAACATGACAGGGAGGTCAATGTGATCCAGATCATCATACGCATGTATGATGGACTCTTCCTCCAGTATGTCTTCGAGGGAACCATTGTCAATACTAACATTGTTAGAAGTGTTAGTGGATGTTTTAGGACCCTTCTGTTTAGTATCATAACCCAATCCCAAATTTCTTGGTTGGATGGTAAGTGCTTCAATGGGTAGCCATTTTCCTTGTTCTTCTGTACCAAGGCCTTTGCCTTGGTAATGACATTTTTCAACAAACTTGGATGCACATGGATAAGCCTCTTGAAAGTATTCCATAAGGGGATGTCATGGTTCAGGTTCTTCTCGGTAAACCCATTGACTGATATCTTTATCCATTTGATCTTGGAGGGATCCCAAATCATTGAATGTTGTTGATCCCACGTTCTTGGAAGTGAGGGTAAGTGTCTTTTCCACTTTTGGAACTGACAGGATTGGTTGTCCATATGTGCGAGGCGAAGGTGGCATGGTTTCCACATTGAGTGTGGTATGCATTTCATATGTGCCACATCCCTTGTCTATGATTTGGACCTTGGTGACAGTGGAAGTAGGTGTGGATGATGGTGGGGATGAAGTGTTTAGTGTATTGGTGGATGGGTCAAGATTAGATGTTGGGGTTGCCCCCATTTCGACTCCTGGACAGTAATGCGAATGCGAAAAAGAAGCTTCCAAGGCATGACAATATTCAAAAGGTTGGGGATCAGCTTGTATGGTGACTTCCATTCCTTGAAATGGGAACTTTAGGCATTGGTGATAGGTGGATGGTACGGCTTGCATAGAATGAATCCATGGATGGCCAAGAAGGATGTTGTAGGGGAGTTCAAGGTCCAGAACATGACACATAGTGTATTGTACAATGGGGCCCACTTGAATAGGGAGGCAAATGATACCCTTAGAATCCCGCTTTGCATTATCATACGCCTTGATGGTGATGATTTGACTTTTTAGATCAGCTTGGGTGTATTCAACCTGTTGTATGAATTTTAACGTACAAATATTTAGGGCCGAACCATTATCTACCAGCACCCTTTTTAATTTTTGACAATTGACACCGACCTCAAAATGGAGGGGGCGGTTGTGGCTTGAATCAAGATGTGGCATGTCCTTTTGGCTAAAGGCTAGCTGATAGGTCGATGAAAGATTGCCTACCAATGCTTGAAACTGGGTAGGGTCAATATTATCAAGCACTTGTGTGCTTTGCAAAGCCTTAGTTAAGATATCTTGATGTATGGGAGATGACTTAAGCAGATCCAAAATGGATATTTGGGCCGTAGTTTTACCTAGATGGTCTAGGATGTTATATTGGGAATTGGTGGATGGTTGTTGGGTGGATGGAGATGTGGCAGGGACTGTGATGCGAGTCCGTCGAGTAGCAACAACACATTGTGAATCCTTTCCTTTGACGTGTATCATGGATACACGTGGTTCCACTTGTTCTACGTATGATACCACACCTTGATAATTGTATGGTACATTTTTGTAGCTGATGTTATTGACACTATTTCCCGACTAGTTATTATTGCTAGGTCTAGGATTTGATTTGGATGTACTAGGACCATGGTTATGATTAGGAATGGCGTTTTGGTATATTTGTAGTTGAGCATTGGATGAGGATGCTATGTTAGCATCCACATGGATTTCACCTCGATTGATGAGACCTTGGATGTAGGTTTTTAAGCCTTGAAATTTGTCCAAGGTATGTCCCTTAATTTTGTGAAATTTACAGTATTCATTGTCTTTAAACCAAGCAGGCTTGGGTTTAGACGTATTGAGAGGTTTGGTAATAGGATATGTGATGGGGTAGTTAGCTTGAAGAAGATTATTAAACACCATGCTAAGGGGTTCTCCCAACTAAGTGAACCGTCGTTTGTTGCCCCCTTGGTTGTTTTGATTGGATTGTTGTCGTGGTGCCCCTTGAGGGATGGATATGGCGGTCTGAACTGATGGTTGTTGTGGAGGAGGGTATCTTTGCGTAGTGGTGGCCACTTGAACATGTTTGGTGTCTGTGACACCGTCATTGACATAATTCTTATTTCTATTCCAATAGCGAGGTTTATCCCCAAAGGATTTTTCTCTATCAGAATTGAAATGTTTGACTTGTCCTCTTGTGACAAGGGCTCATTCTAAGATGGGGCCTTTCTTCACAAGTCTTGCAAAGGTAGTGATACAGTGGAGTTGGAAATTGTGTGCCATATCCAGGTGGGAGTTTTCGATAAATAGCATGACCATGTCCTTTTCTGTTGGTGGGGATTTCATCCTACTAGCCAAGGCACGCCATCTTTGCAAGTAGCTTGCAAAGGTCTCTCTATCATGTTGTTTTTCTTTGAGGAGATCAAGTGTGTCAATATCTTTCTCTAGGTTAAAAGAGAAATGAGAGACAAACTGTTTGGACAATTATGCGAAGGTTTTGATAGATCCCTTTTCAAGTCCCATAAACCAGTTGAGGGCGACCCTTTGTAGAATTTTAGGGAAAAGTCGGATAAGGTAATTATCATTGTGCATGATCTCTTGGCAATGAGCATAAAACTCTTGAAGGTGAGCTTTAGGATCCTTGGTTCCTTTGTATTTGTCAAATTTGGGTATCTCGAAATGTTTAGGAAAAGGAATAAAGGAAATGGAGGGATCAAACGGATAAGGGCATATGTCCTCAAACTTGAAGGATTGTTTTCCTGTTCCAGCTTGTAATTCCTTTAATGCGGCTTTTACTTCTTCCAAGTCTTTATTGATGGGTGTCATGGGAGTCAAAGTGGATTGAGTGTATGGATAATGTTGTGTGTATGATGAGGATGGCCCTACTATCGTTGGATCATAGATGGGTTGGGTTGGATATGAATGCATTGGTTGATTATAGGTGGTTTGATAATTGGATGATTGATTGTATTGAGTGGGAGCTAGTTGTTGTTGATAGTAGGAAATGAGAGAGGGGTTCTGTTGCTGCATGGCATTTTGGTAATGCGTAGAGGTAAGGCCTCTTTGTGGATGTGATGACGATTGTTGATAATAAGAAGCATAAGGTGCCGCTTGTTGGTGAGTTTGTTGTTGTTGCAAGTGGGGTGGGTAGGATTGGTAATGTGGTGCAATGGTGGTTTGTTGTGTGGCATATGGGTATGGACTTGATGTTTGTTGATGGGGATTGTGTTGAGGTTGTGAAAGATTGGCGTAAAGTGGCGGTTGGGTATGCATTTGGTTTTGCACATTCTGATGAGGGTTTGCATGGGAAGGAATAGTGTATGTGCTAGTGGGATGATAGAGGTATTTGGTAAGTGGGTTATGGTGTATTTGCATAGGGATGTGCACATGTTGTTGTGGAGGTTGTTGTTGTTGATGAGGTGGATGAGATAAGATTTATTGTTGTTGAGGCAGGTGAGATGGGATGTATTGTTGTTGTTGAGATGGGTTAGGTGAGATGTGTTATTGTTGTTGAGATGTATGTTGCACCACTTGATGTGATGGTTGTGTGAGAATGGAAGGGTGTTGTGGATGCAAGTGTTGAGATGAAGCTATAACAATAGAAAAATGTTGTGGTGGTTCTGGTAGTGTGGTGGATTGGTGTGGATTATTTGGAGGTTGTTGGAATTGAGGAGGTAGCACATTGGTAAGTGGAGGTGTGCCCCCAATATTAGAATATGGGGGAGGAAGTGGTGGAGTAGATGGGATGTATGGCGGCATGCCATAGGTACGAGGGTCATTAGGATTGGATGGTGGAATAGTAGATGTTGTGGTTGGAAGATGAGGATATTTTTGGACTTGATGAATGATAGCATTTCCAAGTTCGGGGTGGTACCAATTTTCAGTGGGGGCACCTTCAGGAATGTAGGAATTTTTTGGAATGTTTTGTGAGGTTTGTGGGTCAACAAATGGGGGAAGGGCATATTGTGATGTATTGAAACCGAATGGTGGTTTGAATCCCTTCATGAGTAAGGTGGCAAGGATCTTATCCCCACATTCGTTTAGGAGACGATCCGTCATTTGGACATTGGTAAGATTACTGAGATATTCGTCAATGGTGACTTCGAGTTGATTGACCATGTTTTCGTCACTAGGTGGTGTGATGTTCTGGATGTCGGTGTTTGATTGAGATGAGATTCCGTTATGAGGATCATGTGGAACATTTTTAGGATCTTGAGGGACATTTGGTTGGGAGCCTTGATTTTGTTGGTCTGCCATTTTCTTTTTCATTTGTGAATGGGTTTGAATGGGCATGAACGTGCAAAACAACTAGGTGATTTCAAGATGTAATCTCTAGAGGATAATCTAGGTGATGATTTGGATTGATTGACTTAGATTGGAGGATGGATCAATTGATGGTGTATCGATTGAGGATTTGGATGAGGATTGATTTGATTGGATCAAATGATGATGTATCAATTTGATGATTGGATTGGGATTGGATCAAATGATGATGTGTCGATTTGATGATTGGATTGAGGATTGGGTTTGATTGGATCAAATGTCGATGTGTCAACTTGGTGATTGGGTCAAGTGATGATGTATCACTTGATGCTTTGGATGAGGATTGGATTTGATTGGATCAAGTGATGATGTATCACTTGATGATTGGATGATGATTGGATTGGTGATTTGATCAAATGATGATTTGGATTGATGATTGGATTGGATTGGAGCAAATGATGATTTGGATTGATGATTGGATTGGTGATTGGATCAAATGATGATTTGGATTGATGATTGGATGATGGAAGGGATCCTAAAACCTGATTTGGAGACCACCCTAGGTGACTTGTAACGTTGGTTGATCGGATTAGATCAATTATTATGATGCCTAATCCACCTTGAGATGGAAGGGGATTGATTTGGGCCAATGATTTTGACTTACAACACAAATCCGCCTCAAGATAGAAGCGAATTGATTAGGTTGAAGACAAGGATTGATTATGAAAGATAACAATCAATTTAACGCCTTGGTCAATTCAGGAGACAAATCCTAACACAAGGTTTTAATGGATTTTTTGTTGAGGAATAATGATGGATGCAAAGGGAAGATGTGTTGTTGAAGATGTTTAGGTCTTACGATAAGATGGGTATCCCAAATGGTGGAATGATCAATACAAATGTGGTAAATGGACATTTTTGGAGAGGTTAAATGGAGGTTTGGAATGGTCAAATGGATGTTTGGATTGGTCAAATGGGTGTTTAGGATGTTCAATTGGTCAAATGGAGGCTTCAGGAATTCAAACGGAGGTTTAAAAGGGTCAAATGGATGAAACTGTCTATTCAGGGGGCGTATTCGCACTTTTGCAGAAAAGGTTGAAGTAGTGGGGCAAGTTCACCCCTCTGCAGTAAAAAGTCCAAAACAATGGGGCAAGTTTGCCCCTCTATGGTAAAAAAAGGCTGAAATAGTGGGGCAAGTTCGCCCCTCTACGGTAAAAAAAGGCTAAAACAGTGGGGCAAGTTCGCCCCTCTATGGTAAAAAAGGTTGAAATAGTGGGGCAAGTTCACCCCTCTGCAGTGGAAAATGTAACTTGGTTTGGATAAGGGATTTTGGCAAGGACTTAAAATGATTTAATGACAGTTTGACTTATCAAAATTTACTGGTTCTTCATAGAAAGACACTTTGAACAAGCACAATCCTATGATTAGTGTTTAACGGGTATGGCTAGCAAAGGTCTTACTCTAGGATGAACAAGGTTTCTAGGGAGTCCTTGATATACGCTCAGTACGTGAGGCACAACCATGAACACCAGTCCGTCACAAGCGTGAGTCAGGAGCCCCAACAAGATACTGAAAGGCTCAGACCAACTCTTCACATCTATCTAGGTATCACCCTAGCTTCAATGTTTCGCTAATTACAACGCAACTAGATTGGGGTGTAGCTTTGGCTCTCCCCCCTTTATATACCCCATCGGTACGCGTGGTTGGAATTGTCCCTTGGGGTGATGAAATCCCCAAGCAGGTCCCGCTAAGAAGAAGACACTAATCATTTCCAACTACCATGTTCGGATCCGCACAAAGTGCAAAGGAGGAAGGTGAAAACCAACTAATGCCCCCTTAGGGTAAAAAAAATAAAATAGACACAGCAAGCAACAAGTATTACTTTCCCCTACTTATACTAAGTAAATAGATAAAGCAGTAAGGAAAGACTTTTAAAAATCAGGATGAAATGAAGGCCCTGCAAGCAAATGTTAGTTGTTTATCTTTTTCCCTTTTGTGATTTGCAGCAAAAATATGCAAGATACCAGCATGAAATCTAACTCCACTCATCAACAAACAAGATTAGTGGGTTAGAGCACAAAACAGCAAAAGAAAGAGACAAAAACGAAGCTAAAATGTCCCTTTTTTACCTTCTCGAATGTGCTGTTAAGGGAAAATTCGCCCCTCTGCAGTGAAAAACGCTGAAGTGGGAGGGAAAATTTGCCCTTCTATACAAAATAGTTAAAAAAAACAAAGGGCAGGTTCGCCCCTCTGCAGAAAATAGTCAGAAACAACAAAGGGCAGGTTTGCCCCTCTGCAAAAAATAGTCAGAAACAACAAAGGGCAGGTTTGCCCCTCTACAAAAAATAGTTAAAAATAGCAAAGGGCAAGTTTGCCCCTCTGCAGAAAATAGTTAGAAACAACAAAGGGTAGGTTTGCCCCTCTGCAAAAAATGGCTAAAACAACAAAGGGCAGATTCGCTCCTCTGCAAAAAATAGTTAGAAACAACAAAGGGTAGATTCACCCCTCTGCAGAAAACAGTCAGAAACAACAAAGGGCAGGTTCACCCCTCTGCAGAGAACAGTCAGAAATAACAAAGGGTAGGTTCACCCCTTTGTAATAAATGGCTGAAACAGAGGGCAAGTTTTCCCCTCTGTGACCTGAATCTGCAAACAAGATAAGAAACAAAAAATGTGAAAGAAAGAGACCCCTTTGTGGGTCCCACCGGGCATGCCAAAAATGTGATCCTAAAAAAATGCTACTTCCAAATGTGAGATGATAGATAAAAACTAATGTTGCAATGTTAAGAAGTAACAAGATAGAAGGGCACCTCAATAAGATTAGCCTAAGAAAGTGGACAACATAGAAGTAAGATAAACAAATTGATTGCTATTATACCTTCATGTTGTTGCTTCCTTGGTTGGCCCTTTGATGCTTCAAGAATTGTGTGCTTCTTGGATGGTAATAGGATTGAATGGATGCAAGATGAATTGATGCAATATGGATTGATGATGTGAGTGCTATAATGGATGAGAGCTTGAATGAAAATTTTGCAAGAGTTTTGTTGCAAAAGACTTGATTGATTAAGATGAAGGAATTGAAGGGGTATTTATAGGCTAAATTGAATTCTCTAGAGAATTCAATATTTGGGATTGATCCAACAAAGATCAAGATGAAGGGCTATGGTGAGTTGAGGACTCACAAGCCCTCTCATCTTGACATGTGGAAGGTGAGATGTCTTAGGGTGGAGTGATGTGGAAATGAGGTGGAAGAGAAGTACATGAGGTGGATGAAGGACAAGTACTTTTGAGGTACCTTGGGGGATGAGAAGATTTCCTCAAAATGGAACTTCTTGTCCCTAAATGAGGATGAAAGAGACTTTTGAGGAATTTTAGAATTTCTCAAAAATCTCCATGGGAAAAGGGGAAGTGTGTGGGAAAAATAAATGTAAATTAAAAATTTACATTCAATGAAGGGTTCAATGGATAAAAGGAGGTCTCCAAAAAGCTGGAGATTTGTCACATGTGGGTGATGTGACAAGTCCAAGGTTCTAGAAGCCTTGGACACATGTAAAATGACATGTCATATTTGCATGGGGGATGAGGAAGACCTTGGGAAGACCAAAGTGAATTAAAAATTCACATGGGGAAGAGAGGAACCTTGATTAAATAAATGTGAATTAAAAATTCACATGGGGAAGGGAGTCTAGGCTAAAAATAGTAACTGGGAAGGTTGACCAGAAAAGGTAAGCCAAATGTGGCTAATAATTTTGATTAAGGTTGTGCAAACACATGATTAAGATAATTAATGAGGGATTAGAGGCAAGTGGGAGATTATGGAGGATGTGACACTTAATCTTGATTAAGTGGTGCACATCCTAATCACAGATTAATTAATTTAATCTGGATTAGAAGAGGGTTATGGAGAATGTGACAAGGAGAGAGAAAAAGAGGAATTAAAAATTGGTTTTTAATCCAAATAGGTTAAATGACTAAATTAAATAAGTTTTCATGTTTATTTAATTTAGACAAGGAAAGGGGGTAAGGTAAAGTATTTAATTTATTTAATTACATACTTTAGGAACCTTAGGCAGAAAATGAAATAATGATTAAATAAATTATTTAATCACTATTTAATGAACTAGATAAATAGAGTAGACGATTTTGATCATATGGAAGTGATCAGATTTGGATGTCTACAGTTGCTAATTTCACTTCCACATTTTTCATAATCCCCACAGATGGGACATGCCTACTATCCATGGCATAACATTTACCACCCTCAATATCTATCCACATACCCAGTTGTTTCATTACCCCTACTGGCATAATATTTATAGAAGCACCTGAATCTATCATGCAATTTCTTACCAATTTACCATTAATGAGCAGGGTAGTAAAAAAATGGATCAATTTGTGGTGTATTCATCAATGCATCATTTAGGCCAATTCTGCAATTTTAATTTTTCCTTTCTTATCAACAATTCCAAGATTCTCCTTTTGTTCAAAGTCTATATTTTGATTCTTCCCACTAGAGATCAATTGAATAACACTTTCTTTATATTATTTAATATCCATCATTTCAAGTAATGGGACAGACATTTTTACCTGGGATAAAGCTTGCACAAAATCAAAAGATGCACCTTCAGCTCTTATCACCTTCCTTTGTTCTGCTATTTCGCCTTTGTTTTCCTCTTTCTCCCTCTTTGATGTCTGATCCATCTTTTGTTTTCTCTTGGAGAATTCTTTATTCTCTCCTTTGGGGACATAATTTTGTTCTTTTTTATCAAGGTGCTCATCATTTGTCTTTTCTAATATTTCATGGGATACATTCTCATTCTTCAAAAATATTCCTCTTGGAACACCTTCATTTTCATTTACTGTTCTATTCCTCAGTTGATACTTGCTTTTAGCTTTCTCAACTGCTGCAATAGTCAGTCTTTTGATTTCTTCTCCAGTTGGTCTCCTCATTTTTCCCCTATTAGGCTGATATGATGTAGTAGGAGGACCTTGTTCATCATCACTTTCTTCATGATCAGAAAAACCTTGTTGCTCAGCCATGTGAACATTATATTTATGATGATCAAAATCATATTCATATCCTCCTTCTTCTGAAGATGAATACCCTTGCTCTGTAGGGTGGAGAATCTGAGAAGTCAAATATATATTATTGTCTTCTTCATTATTATTTTTTTCTATGTATTTTCCTAAAACTGACTGAGCTACAACACAATGCTCTGAAGAATGTGGAAAATCACACACTGAACACCAAGGACTATTATCAACCATGTACGCCCCTCTCTTTTTCAAAGGGCCAAGTGTCTCTTTATTTATTGGCCTATTATCCATCACTGACTTTCCATCTCTCTAATTTGTATTATAAGGCATGTCATGTAGTCTAGGCCTTTCATTCCTATATGTGTTCTCCTGTTTATTTGGAGGAGCATATTGGGGAACCCTAGGGTTATCCCTCTTGGCAATCATCCCTGCAGCCTTCCTGTTATTTTTAATAGTAAGCGCTATCCTTTGAGCTTCAACCAAATTTTTAGGACCTCTGTTCCTAAGCTCATATCCCATCTTAGGATCAAAATATTTTAAATAAATGCTCAATGCAACAAGATCAACCAATTTAGATCCAGGAGGTATCTTATTATGCAATTTAGAAAACCTTTGGTTGAAATCATAAGATGACTCATTTTGATGCTTCTGGATAGTCACCAATTCATGCAATGCAAATTCAGGTGCATATTGATTCCCATATTGCTCAAGAAATTGTTCATAAAACACATGAATAGAATCAATAGAAGTTATTGGTAGACTATTAAACCAATCTATGGCGTCTTCAATTAGTGACATCATAAACAACCTCATTTGCACATCTTCATACTGCATATCCAAATCTTGCGAAAAGGCATTAAAACTCCTTAAATGTTCTTCATCTGCAATTGCACTACTTCCTATGAATTTTGGGACAAGACTTATCCAACTGTTGTCCATAGGATAAGGACATATTTGAAATCCAACCAAGTCAAACTGCATGATCATGGTTGCATATTGTGGAGGAGGATTCTGGTAATACTGATGCTGGTACAATGGATTATTTCTTGCCACATATTGCTGACCTTGTGGGGGTACATGTTGCTGATAAGGAGGTGGTTGAACACCTTGATGTTGTGGTGGAGCATTTTGATGTCTATTTGGCTGATTTTGATGGACCAGTGGGGCTTTTGATGGGCCTACATTATTGTTAGCTTGCTTGTGTGGTGGCACATATTTATGTAGATTAGCCATTTGAGAATTGAACTGAGATTTCTTTAATTTCAACTCTTCAAGTTCTCTAATTTCTTGGAGCTTCTGCTCATATTCTATTTTTGATTTCCCCACTTCTTGTCTCTCATGTTTCAGCCTTGAATTTATTTCATCCCTAGCCATAAGTTCATAATTCTCCTCAGATGCTGCTTCATAGGCAAGTCCATCCTCATTCTCTTCAAGAAATGGTATTTTCTGATCATCTTCATGTTGTCTTCTTTCTCTTTCAGCTTCAGATTCAGCCATGAACTCTTCAACTTTCTTAGGATCTGGTTGATAGAAGGGATTCCTCTATTCCTTAGGAGTACGAGGTTCTCTAGAGGGGTTGTCTTCATTTTCTAGTGTACCATATGAGTTGTGTGTCTTCAGTGATGATTTTGATGTTTTATTTTTGTTTGATGGTCCCATGTCATTAGGATATGTACTTCACTTTATCAGTTTCAATGCACTTGTTCATTTAAATTCACCACTCACTTTCCAAAAGTGAGAAAATATGCAATTCTTTATTCCCAGCAGAGTCTTCTACAAAATACTGACTCTATGATGAAGGCTTATATTCAATTTATGGGTCCCCAGTAGAGTCGCCAAACTGTTGGTTCTCAAAAATGTAGGTTTTAACCATAAGAGTTTTCCAAGCCATTACAACATTCTTGGACAACATACAAGGCCAATTGTACCATTAAACCTTCTACTCTTTAGGTTCTGATAGACCTAGGTGGGTGAACCTATGTGAAACATGTAGATTTAAAAAAACTTCCTAGTAAACAGTCTACCCACAATGGAAATTGGGAATGGATAGACAAAATGACTACAACTACACCTATTGCACAAATGAAAGGTTTTGAATATTTTATTTATAATAAATTCTACACCCTGGGATATGGCAGATCAATGCCTTCTTTCTATTGGGCGATGGAGTCAAAAAATGTTACCAATTACATATACACATTCCTCTTTGAGACAATTCAAGTTGTTAGACACTCTAAGGGATGAAGTTCTAATGACTGGCATGTTTCTCCATCGGTTTATGACTAGCATAAATAGTGTTGAAATATTTTCTTACTTAGCTCTCCTTCAACAATCCAAAAGAAACCTTACAAACACTATGACTCACTTAAAGGAATTTAACTCTGACTTGCAGACACCAGTAAATGAAATCACACAAAGTGAAGAAATGCACCTTGAAGAATTAAAATATACTTGACATTTGAACTCAAATGATTGAGAGATTCAAAATTGGAGAGAACTAAACAAAAATTAATTGTTATAACATCACAACAATGAAAATTAGAAAGGGATTCTGTCAAAAAATCATCTCCATTGCACTATTTCCAAAAGGTTTTTTACATTATTTTATTCCTAGTTTCACTTCTGAGAAAAAACTCTCCTTGTTTTGCTACCGAACCCCTTACAAACTAATTTCCAAAAATACTTATACAATAAATTTCAAGAGTCACGACTCTTCATTCTACCCATCACAACTGCTCCCCATTCAGATAAAAATGAAATATTTAAATAAGTTGCCTTATCGGCAATTTAAATATTTCATGCATAATCTTTACTTTAAAAATTTATTTATAACCTAACCGCTGCATTCACCGTGGCTTTTATTACCTTTACCACCTTACTGCGGTCAACTTGTTGACCCCTAGTGGTATGATGGTATCTGGCCTTCATTGCCTTCTCAACTTCCACTGCTACACCGCGGTCTATGTTCCAACCACCGACGGTACCGTGGTATTAACCATCATAGCCTTCTCCACCTCCACCACTCTACCACGGTCTCTGACTCGACCATCAGCGGTAACATGGTGACCATTTACTACCCATCCTTAACCATCACCCATTGCATCTCTATCCACCATAGTCACCATGGTCACCTCCTAACTATCGGCGGTACCGCATTGTGATTGATCCCGACTGCTACGTTCACCATTCGCTGCTTACCAACCGACCATTGTGCAACCGCTATTAACTACCTGTCTCCGTCGACCGCCAACTGCTTACCATGCTACTACAGTCTATGGTCTGACCACGCGTGGTTGAATGGTAACCATTATCTATCATGCCTCCTCGCTTATCAACTGTCCACTGCACTACTGCGGTCCCCATCCTGACTGGCCACGATGTGACGGTAACCATCCTTTTGCCGCTTCCTTACTAACTGTTCACACGTTGGTGACGTACCACCCACCGCAACCCCATGGTCTATGTTTAGACTGCGTGTGGTGGTGCGGTAAGCGCTTTATGCCTGCCTACTAACCGCTACCGCCATACTACGAGCCCATCGTGGGAGGCCGCGGTAAGCGATAGGTGATGTAAAATTGAACATTAAGGCAATGGTAAAGGGTATAAGCTATATATGAGTGGAAAAAATGATTTTTTAATGGAAAATACAACAAATGAATGGGTTTAAATGGGAAAAAGGCCTTAAGATGTTCATGTAAAATTCTAGTTCTAACAAATGGTATATGTTAGACCAATGATGACCTGAGTACTACTTTCATGGATTTGATATTGCAAGTGAACAGAAGCATCTAGGTATAATTGAACTGAGATGACCTGAGCATTCATTGAGTAAATAGGCAAAGATTAATTATTTCAATGTGTGAATTCTGAATGTCATCGGTGATACATTTGCATAGCACATCCCTTGAAAATTCACACATTTATATGATTAACTTATAGACAATAGACAATAAAAGTATCACTCTTATTCCTTGTTTCTCTAGTTCATTTACATCATCGAGTTACTCCAAAGAAATGATAATATTAACCAAAAATACAATTTATCCACCTTTTACTTAGAGTGTTTCAATCATGATTCAGATTTAGATCATCCATCCTGATTTTGTGATGTTTTTATTTTTTGTGATTTTCTGAGATTTTGACCAAAGACCTAGCTTACCAACTTATCCTAGGGGTCTCGGGGGCTGATCAAAGATTAGCCTTGCCTATGTTACACATGCAGAGACCACGTAGTTCGACTAACGACTCTATTTTTTTCTAAAATTTTGACTGATTTTTGACATGTTTTTGGATTTTTCTGATATGATATGGATGTTTGATGCCTTTCCGATGGTGATTGATGTTGCATTTGATCATTTTTTTTGTGTAATTTTCATACTATTTTTTTCCCATTTGGCAAAGCCGATGTTTTTGTTGCCCCCAATGATATCTAGATGTTGCCCCCCCCCAAGCTAGAGTAAGACATGACCATGTGAAATGATTTGATAATGGTTGCAAATGATGGAAAGACTAATGATATGATATGGAATGGTAATGACTACCAAACTAATGATCATGATATGTATCAAAATAGATGGGAAAGCTGATTTAGAATCACATACAACATCTGTTTCTAGGTTTTTACCATATGTTTTGATTACACTATTATTGTTTTGTATACTTTTCTTTTTTTCTCATTTTTCTCTTTTTATATTTTCTGTATTTTTTTGTATTTTCTATTGCCAAGACGCCTGTTTGCCAAGTTTGCATCAAGGAAACAATTTTTCAGAAGTATGACCCGTGCACTAGGAATTCAAGTATAGAACTTTCTGAGATGGATACTGTTGATAGGTTCATCAAAAAAATCTCCTTTTGATGTTGATAGTCGATAGGCCCCTGATCCGTATACTGATATGATGACAAAAGGACCTAGCCAGTTAGGCTCAAATTTCCCTTTCTTGTCCCTGTCTTTCTGATTTCTAGGGTTTCTTTTAGAACCAAATCGCCAACCTGAAAGACCCTGGGTTTTACCCTATGATTGTAACTCCTTGATATTCTCTGTTGATATGCCGTGAGATGATTGAAAACTTGTTGACGATGCTCATCCAACAATTCCAATTCTTGAAGTCTGGATACCCTATAGTCTTCATTTGAAATGATTCCTCTTAGTGATACACAGAGTGATGGAATCTCTACTTCAATAGGTAGTATGGCTTCTGATCCATATACCAAGGCATATGGTGTAGCTCCTGTTGGTGTTCTAATATTGGTTCTGTAGGCCCACAATGCAGGCTGAAGTTGAACATGCCAATCATGTCCAACATCATTAACCGTCTTCTTGATTATTTTTAGAATTATTTTGTTAGAGGCGTCTGCTTGGCCATTTCCTTGAGGATAGTACGGTGTTGAGAAATGATGTTGGATATGAAACTTCTCACATAATTCTTGGACATCTTGGTTCTTGAATGGTCATCCATTATCAATGATAATAGATTGAGGGATGCCATACCGATAGATTGTGTAATTCAATATGAACAAGGAGATTTGCTTTCCATTGATAGTTGTAAGAGGCACTGCTTCTATCCATTTTGTAAAATATTATGTAGCTATTATTATGAACTTGTGTCCATTGGATGAAGAGGGATTTATCTTTCCTACCAGATCTAGTCTCCATTGACAAAAGGGCCATGTTGATGTGGATGGATGCAATTCTTGAGCTGGTGCATGAATCAAATTACTGTGAATCTGACACTTTTAACATTTCTTTACAAACTGATAAGATTCTTTCTCCATGCATGGCCAATAATATCCTAAATGGAGGAGTTTCTTTGCTAGAGTTATACCACTCAAATGAGTACCACAAATGCCCTCATGAACCTCACGTAAGGCCATCTCAAATTCGTCATGTTCTAAACATCGAAGTAGGGTACCATCAAGACCTCGACGATAAAGTATGTTAGTGATTAAAATATATCGGATGGATTGGTGGATAAAATTACTTTTTTGGTTCTTGGAAAGATCGGGAGGGAGGATATTGTCCTTGAGGTAAGCATTGGTTTATTCATAGATGGAGGTTTGAATGGTCTCTAAATGACATATGGCATTGGATTCTGAACTATTATAAGGACATGGTAATTGGCCTACCATAAACTCATAACAACCATGTTTGTCTGGCAATTGTAAGAGTGAAGCAATTGTGGCCATAGCATCCACAACTTTGTTCTCCGCCCTTGGAATTTGATCAAATTTGACATTGACAAAAAACTATTTTAAATCATCTATTTGTTGTTTGTAGGGCATCAAATTTTCATATTTTGTCTGATAATCATCATTTACTTGATAAATGACTAGTTGAGAGTCCCCATATACCTGTAAGTCTGTGATCTTCTATTCAATTGCTATTTTGATCCCTATGATTAATGCTTCATATTTTGCCACATTATTTGTACATTGAAGCATCAGTCTATATGATTTTAGGATGGTGTGTCCTTGGGGAGTGATGAAAAAAATCCCTGCTCCAGATCCTCATTGTGTGTATGATCCATCAAAATATAATATCCATTGTTATGGCGTCGCTGCAAGAATGTCCGCATCTGAAAACTCCATTGTCATAGGTCAATCATCTAGTAAAGGAGCCTCAACCAATTGTTCAACAATTGCTTGACCCTTGATGGCTTTTCTCTCCACATATTGAATATCAAACTCACTTAAGAGCATGACCCACTTGGCCAGTCTACCTGTTAAGGAAGCCTTAATGAGTAAATATTTTAAGGGGTTGATCTTTGCTATTAGCCTGATTGTATGAATCAACATATAATGTCTGAGCTATTGAGTAGAAAACACCATCACTAAGCATGATTTCTCTATGAAAGTGTAGTTTATTTCATAGCCATTTAATGTTCTGTTGATATAGTAGATGGCTTGTTCCTTTCCTTCATAATCCTCTTGTGCTAATAATGCTCCTATTGAGATATCTGTGGTTTCAATGTACAGTATCAGAGATCTTCCTTCCATTGGCGGCATGAGAATAGGTGGTGACATTAGATATTGCTTTATTTGATCGAACGTTGTTTCACACCCATTATCCCATTTGAAAACAATATTTTTTATGCAAAAGGTGATTGAATGGATGACTTTTGTCCGCTGGCTAGGAGATAAATCTCCTGATTGATTGGAGCCTTCCTTGTAGTGATCTGAGTTGACTGATATTTCTGGGAGGCGACATCTCCATTATTGCCTTGAATTTCACTGGATCTACCTCAATTCCCTTTTTCAAGACAATGTACCCCAACAGTTTCGCTGATGTGACCCAAAGACACACTTCTTGGGGTTTAGCCTGACATTGAATTTCTCTAGCCGTGTGAAGATTTTGCTCAGGATATGCAGATGTCCTTCCCTAGTACATGATTTAGCTAGGATATCATCCACGTAATCCTCCATGAAGGTGTGCATCATATCATGAAAGATTGTTGTCATTTCTCTTTGATAGGTTGCTCTTGCATTTTTCAGACCAAATGGCATGACATTCTAGCAAAAGGTTCCCCATGGACATGTAAATGCTATATTTTCCTGATCTTCTGGAGCTATTGTAAAATTTGATTGTATCCAGAGAAACCATCCATGATTGACAACATGGCATGCCTTGCCGTTAAGTCCACAATTATGTCTATATTTGGTAATGGGAAATCATCCTTTGGGCATGCTTTATTCAAGTCCTTGAAATCTGTACATATCCTGATGCTATTGTTCGGCTTTGAAATAGGTACAATTTTTGATATCCACTTAGCGTAGTCAATAGATCTTATGAATCCAACATCTATCAATTTATTTAAATCAACCTTTACCATTAATACGATATGAGGATGCATTTTTCTCAATTTTTGCTTCGCAGGCTTGATTCCTACAAGCAAAGACAAATGATGATGCCTACAATAACTTAGGTTGATGGGGGTAAGGGTTAGGATAATTTTTTTGTCATAATTGTTATTAGGGATATTGAGATCAATGATAGTACCCTCTTCAAGATCGTCTAGTTCACTTGATGTCTGTTCGTCCCCACTTGAATCATCAATATTTAGTGATCCTGATACAAATGGTCTAGACCCAGAGCTTTGTCCCTCCTCACGCATAAGTGCATATTGTTGTATTACATCAATTTGAATATCAATGTAAGATATATCAGAACAAAAATCCCACTCATATTCATTTGAATCCATTTCAGAGCTATCTCTAACTTGAAGGAACCTTTCTACAACCTTCTTTGTCATCTCCTGCTTTTGTTCTTCAGAGTATCCTAATCTTGTCTTCTCTTTTGAATGGAGAGTGATGGGATGAATAGGTTCAACTGTGCCTTCCTTCCTTTTTCCGACAGGTCCTTGTCCCTCATAACCCATTTTTTCTAGGATAGCCTTCCCTTTTCCATATTTGTCTGTATTGATATTGACATTCTTGATACTGATATTTGATGTCGATGGTTCCTCATCTTTGTATAACCAATCAAGGAGTGCTTTATTTTCTGATTCATCCTTTATAGTACCAGCTTTTACAAACCTTTCTTCTAGGACTATGACATGTAGTGATGTTTGATGTTTGATCATGGATGGTTGGCCATATGTCTTTGGAGATGGCATTAACTGTTGAAGATTAAGTGATTGCTCCATAGAATATTACCCCATTCCCTTGCCTGTCAACTGGACTTGCTCTTGAAATTTATGTGATAAAGAAGTTTGGGGATCTGGATTGTTTGTTAATTGAGTGTCAACAAGACTTGTATATTTTTCTTTATCCTTCTTCTCTACCCATTTGGTGGTGATATTTGGACGTTTTTCCTCATCTGATGACTTTGAACTGGATGCTTCCTGACTGTGAGGCACAAAGGTATCTTGAGAGATTCTAAGTGTGTCACAATGCTGAGGATGATTATAATCAATAGATATAGTCACCTCCTATCTATTTACTGGGAATTTTAAGCATTGGTGATATGTGGAAGGCACTGCTTGCATTTCGTGGATCCATGGGCGACCTAAGAGTATGTTGTATATTAACTCTTTTTCCAATACTTGGCATGCTATGTGTTTCATCATCAGTCCCACTTGAATGGGTAACACAATCAGTCCCTTTGAAGAACTCTCTTCCTCAACATATGCTTTTATAGTCATTTTCCTTTGGGCATCAATAGCATCATCGGAATACCCTATTGCACGGATTAACTTTAGAGTGCAAATGTTCAAACCAACTCCCCCATCTATTAAGACTCTTTTGACATGATGATTGTGGATCAAGAATTCGATATGGAGTGCGGTGTTTTGGGGATGGTTGAGTGAAACATCATCCTATTCAGAGAATGATAGACAATGCGGTGTAGTTAGATTCCCCACCATAGCTTGGAATTGGCAAACATCTAGATTTTTCTGTACCGTAGTGGCAACTAGTGCTTGTTTTCCTAATCTGATGGAGATAGTTTGAGGAGTTCTAGTATTGATATCTATGCTAGAATGCTTTGAAGCTAATCGATAATGTTATAATGAGATGGAGGGGGATATGCATTTTTAGACCCAACTCCCTTTAAGACTACCTTGGACTACCCCCTTGTCATTACATTTGCTCGTTGATAGTCCTGTCGTTCTTTGATTTTTAAAATGTTTATTTGATTTTTAGAGACTTGTATGCTTGGGAGAAAATCCAAAGGGGTAGTGTCATTGGTTTCGTTTACATTCATGTTATGACCAATGGTATGATCACTCTTTACTTCGGTAAGACAAAGGATCATTTTATCGTAGACATGATTGATATTTTTACCTTTGTTGTTCATAGAAGATGATGCTCCTTTGTCATAGTTTGGTAAAGGGTCCTTGAAGGCTGAATGATCATTATTGTTTTGGGGTCCCTCTATATATAACTTGTTATTGTCGATTAGATCTTGAACTACGTGTTTTAACTCCATACAATCATTAGTTTTGTGACCTTTATTGTTGTGGAAGTTGCAGTAATCTGCGTCATTCCACCATGGTGGTTTGACCTTTGGATCCCAGAATATTGCTTCCCATGTGCTGATAAGACAACTGGTGACTAGTTCTTTCATTGCTGATTCCAATGTTTGGCCTAAAGGTGTGAACCTATGCCTGTTTGATTGTTTTTGGTATCATTGTGGTTTCATGATTTCGTTGTTCTGAATGACATGTGACTTGATGATTTGATCATTGTTTTGATTTTTTTTTGAAGTAGACGCTGTCAAGTTGAAGACTCGTTTAGCATTTTGTAAATCACTTGTTGTTTCGTTTGTAGTCGTATTTCGGTTCTTTTGCCAAAATTTTGGTTTATCACTATTGGGGTATTGATTTGAGGAATTTGTGTTATTTGCTTTGTCGTTGAAATGTTTAATAACCCCTCTTTTGACTATCACTTCTTCAATCTTAAGGCCATTTTCTATCACCTTTTCAAATGTAGGAGGACATTGCAATTCAAGTTTGTAACTCATCTCCTTCATTAAATTGTCAATGAACAACTCCATTTTCTCTTCCTCGGGAATGGATCGAGGATATCTAGTGAATAGTCATCGCCATCTTTGTAGAAAGGACAAGAATGTCTCCCCTTTGTTTTGTTTCAGGTTATACAGATCCTTGATCGTGACATTGTGTTGGATGTTAAAAGAATACTGAGAGATGAACCTATTGACAAGTTATTCAAAATTCCTTATTCCTAGTTGTAATTTTAAAAATTATTCCATACATGAACCTCCCAAGCTTCTTGGGAATAATCTCATCAGGTAAGTTTTCTCTTGGGAAAACTCTAGGCTCATGGTTTTTAATTCGCCAATATGATCGATGGGATATGTTCTTCCATTATATTTTTCATACTTGGGGAATTCACAGTGTCGAGGAAAAGGTATCATATCGACTGTTGAGTCGAAAGGATAAGAAATTTTTTCCTATACTACATACCTTTTGGTGTTCCCTTTTATCATGTCTTGTATTTGTTGTTGTAATATTTGCATTTGGGATGTTAAGGCAACAACCAGATCTATACCTTGTGTGGATTATGGTATTTTGGTTTCGCTTGTTCCAGGTGCTTCTCTTAGGTGATTTATGTCAAAGTCTTTGGGAAGCTTAGCACCTGATTCAACCAACATTAAGAGGTATTTCTCCATGTCTTGTTCTAAGATCTTTTCCATGAATTTATGGAATTTCGGATCCTGTTGGGCTATTTGTATGTCCTCTAGAGTTATTTCATTTTTGTCACTTTGATGTAAATTATTCCAGGGATTTTCTTCTACCATTGTATTTGATGTTTTAAGTTCCTTTTCTAAGAGCTTCTATTTTTGTAACTTGGTGAAGATTGGCATACAATTTTTTGTTCTTTCTTCCAAAATTTGATCTTCTATGTTGGAAAATGTCAAGTGAATTTTTAACAAAGTCAAATAAGATGATATATCTTATTGATAAGACAAGGTTAAATTTTTTGATTTACTATGCTTTGTTTCATGATAATAGGATGATAATATCCTGATGATGAAACTTTAGCGTAATAATCGAGATTGTGTTTTGATTTGACACTTTATGATTTGCAAGATCTGCATTTCAGTTGAAGAGATTGGAAACTTGTATGAACCTATTTGATTTCGGTTTCTAGACAGTCATTCTAATAAAAAGGTACTTCTGTTTTGATAAAAATCTATGTGTAAATGACAGACAAACTAACTGATATGATTTGGAACTCTTTGTTTTGAAAGCACTAAAATAGAGTTCAGATGCGCTAAAATAGGTAATGGAAGCGCTATTTCGCAGAAGCGCTAGAACAGAGTTCAAAAGCACTGAAAAAAATGATGGAAGTGCTATATTTAAAGATGCGCTAAAATAGTGCTTGAAAGCGCTGAAAAAAATGATGGAAGCACTATTTGATGGAAGCGCTAAAATGGTGATCGTAAGTGCTAAAATAGTGCTTGGAAGCGCTATTTTATGAAAGCCCTAAAACAGAGTCCCGAAGCCTTGAAACAGATTTCCAGAGCGCTAAAACAAAGGATTTTGATGTTTTAAGACTACCTATTGTAAAATTTGACTTGTCCTTGTGGCATATTCTATCATGGGTTGTGGGATGTAGGAATGACGTATGCGTTGGCTATGATTGTGATATTGTGTGAGGGCTCTCCTTTGGAAGAAAGCTCATGAATAAAGAGGTTCTATAGCATAATCAAGAGTATGACCTCTAGAAAAGTCGTGATACCTATGAATGAAGGTCCTATGTTGTAATAAGATCTTTCAACTTTGATATAAGAAATGCCTTTTTCTCAAAATATTTTGATAACCAAGTGGCCTCTTGGGTTTGTTGACTTTGATGTTTTTCTTGAAAAACTTGGTTGATTTCCACTCTTGAATCATGAATTTTTCTAACCTGATTTGACTTGCAATTTTTTGGATGATCTTTTATCTTATTTTTAATGATTTTGTGAAAACACAGCAAGAATATTATAGAATAATTGTTTTAATCTGAACAGATAGTGTATATTCAAGAACCATGCATGGTCCTTATTGATTTTCACGAGTTTGTTTTGACAAAAGCACACAATTCAGATAGACTCACTCTTAAGGTCAAATAGGTCATCATTATACTCAACAACCCACATCTTAAAATTGCATTGACACACACAACTGTGTCACCCCTAGAGGGCGCCCGTGTTTTTGTCATTTCCAAGCATGTACTCAAAGTTGAATTTATCGTCCTTTGAGCAAACGATCCTTGGAAAGTATATGGTGAGTGTCTTGGGGGTAGATTCTTCCCTCCCCTTGCACCGTGTGTATTACAATGTCTGGTTATTGACTCGACTAGACACTACACTATGGTTCATAGATAGGGCTTCTGTGCTGTGCGGTAATTGATAAACTCCCTCAGGAGACCTCTCGATCTTGAGAACAAATATTTTGTGGATGATTATCTTGCTCACTACTGTCAAGTTGGACTTTCATCAACAACTTGCATTTTGATTAGAGTGGGTTGGAATCCTTGGATTTAGGCGTTCCCACTTAGGTCGTTCCCATAGGGTGAGTAATTTTTCCCACTACGATAGGCCTTCTAAAGGTTTTAACAAAAGCGTAAATTTGCATGAAAATAAGGATGAGTCTGGCACTTTGATCACCTAGTTAAGGGGAGAGCATAAGCCTATTCACCGCACAAGCACGACAAATAAATGATTCGTTTTAAGCCCAAAAGACAAATTTTGCTAATCTATGTGAAGATTTTGCTTCACAAAAATCATGGTGTCCTTTTTAACTGATATTGCAAAAGTGTGATGGCTACCCTAGGATTGATAAATTTTAAACCAAATGATTATCCTAGGATTGGTTCATTTTAGTCTAACTGTATTAAAAATGAAATTCTGGCTGTGGTTACATCAGATCCAAATCAAAAATTACAGAAGCACTAAAACAGTCTATGAAAGTGCTATAGTTTTTACCTAATGCACTAAAATTGAAAGCGCTGAAACAGAGCACCGAAGTGCTAAATCAAATTTTATGGGGATGGGCAACCGATGCACTGAAACAATTCATGGAAGTGCTAAAATTTTTAGCAGATACGCTATAGTATCATGGAAGTGCCGAAATAGAGCACATAAGCACCATAGTTTTCCACGAATGCGCTATAGTTTTTGTTGGAAGCACTGAAATGAAACACGTCGGGAATCTGTGTGACACTTTCTAGAAAAATTGATAAAATATGGGGTCAAAGCCCCACGGTGGGTGACAAATTGTAAGTGTGAATAAGTAGAAAGGAATAAAACACTTCTTAATGAAACATTGTATCAAAGATCAAGCTAATAATCTACTGAAAGCATCTCATTGTCTCCTATCTTCAAAGATTTATTAAGCTATTGCGCTCTTAGATTTAAATAACACTATGACTGTTAAAATGACAATCTAAAGAATAAAATGATGTTGATGCAATGATATGAAGCTATATGATAATTCTAGATGATAAAAGAAGCTAATATGACATGGATTGACATAAAAACTGATGAATAAAGCTATAGGAGGCAGCCATGATATGAAAACTAGAATTTTGGATGCTTGGATGCTTGAGACTTGATGCTTGATGCTTGAATTCCTATAGAGTAAGAGTGCATAAGTTAGATAATCTGGATTCTGATCTTTGGTTGAATGAAGCTTTATTTATAGATTTTTCGGCTGTAGAAATGCACAAGGATGGCAAAGAGAGGCTTGGATTCAATCTAGAGGATTGAAGGGTGAGATATGGAGGAGATTGATAAGATTTTGGGGATTGTCTCTACCCGTGAAAACTCCCGGCAAGAGAAGAGGAAGGATTGATGGAAGAGGATTGAGAGAAGAATTTGCAATTTGTCTCCAAAACTTCCCATGAAGTTTGAAGGCATTAATTTTGACATATTTTTGACATAAATTAGACATAGGATATCTAATTTAATTTTGAGGAAATATAGAGAAATATTCCTTATGCCTTAATTTAAATATTTTTGATTTATTTAAATTAGCCAAAGAAGGATAAATAATTTAATAGAACAAACTATATAATTTTTTTATTAAATTAAAATAGAAGAATATGGTAATAAATTAATAAAGTGTATGACCTTCATTTAATTAATTTAAGATTTGATGTGATAAAATAAAATAGGAAAATGATAATTAAATCAAACAAAATAATTTAATTTTGTTTATTTAATTAAGATGAGATAATAGAAGAATTAGAAGAATTTAAATGTGAATGTGAACGTGAACTATATAAATAAATATTTCTATTTATTCAATATTAGAGGAATTTAGGATAATTAATCAAATAATTTCTATTTAATTAATTGGATTCTCCAGACCAATTTTAGGTGTATACAGTAGTCACATGTGATTCCTTCAGATCAACTTGATATCTAGCAACCATACATACAACATTCGTAATGTGTAGTCTGGTCTGAGTCAAATAGAGCAATCCACCAATCATTGACCTATACCTTTTTTGATTAGTTTTAGGGGAATCATCATTTGGTGTTAACTTGCATCCGATTACCATGTGTGTACCTATAGGCTTTGGGTCTTCCATGCCAAAATTTTTTAGTAACTCTCTTACATATTTGGATCGAGATATAAAGATTCCATCATTTAATTGAGTAATTTGCAATCCTAAAAAGTGTTGGAAAAAAAAGAATAGACAACAAAGAGGGGGGGTGGGGGGTGAATAAGTTGTTATGGAATTTAAAAATTATCTTACTTTATCAATATTTAATCTCAGATCTGATAATTAGCAGTGAAATCAAGAGTCAATCAGAAACACACAACACCAAGATTTTTGTGTGTAAACCCTGTTAGGGGAAAAACCATGGTCGAGGTTAATCCACAATTATACCCTGTTAAAAGTATATTGAAAATGAATAAGGAATGCACATGAATTTAGGAACACTGCCTAAAGCTCACTACTTAGAAGGGAAGGCTCACTCCCTTACATAAAACAATCAGATTAAATCCATCTGATGAGGTTGAATTGAGAAATTAGCTTCTTCAAAAGCCTAATGACAGTTCTAGTTAGGCACATAAATACTTCTTCACACTTTGCTCAAAATTATTCACACTCTGCACTACACTTGAATGATCTGATATTTATTCACACATATCTTGCACACACTTCACATACATTCACTGAGAATACTTCAAAATGAGGAAGACAATCTCTCTTATATATGCGCTACATGAATTTACATCAACAACTTTGTTAGCCACAAATAGGGAATAAATGAATTACAAACTATAGGCCCAATTCATGAGAAAATATCAATGCATACAAACCTAAGTCGGTCACAACATAATGAAGACCTAAATCAACATCCTTGAATACACCAAGAATTCAAAAATTAATCCATAAGGATCCACAACATGCTACCACCATCATGTCGGTCAAGAACATGAAAACTCAAACACACAAAGGAAAAATATCTGATCACAAACACACTGATCAACATGGACGTACCACAATGATAAAGAATGATCTAGAAACATCACTTAATTTCTTAGGATCATACGTAACAATTCAATTTACCAGAAATTCATTCTCTTCTTCCAGAAACACTTGCTATAGTAACAGAATAACTATAGGAGCTCAAAAACTCATAAATTTCTCCAATCTTGATGCACACCACTAAAACTTCTAGAAAACATACTAGATAAGCTCAGAAACAAACCCTTTAATGTGTGACTTCTGAATATCAACGTACACAACTTTCCACCATTCTGATCTTCACAGCTTCACAGACTACTTGCAACATCTTTATTCTAATTTTCTCAATATCCTCGACATATACAACCTTCAAAATCATCAATGCTAATAGTGTTGACATAAATGACAACCACCTATTAGCAACACAACCACAACATCCAACAATCTCCCCTTTGGCATTGATGGAAACACATGATGTGAAAAATACCATCAACACAACTAGCTCTTCTCCAATAGTTCTTCTCATACTGTTCTTCTCCTACTTAAATTTCTCTTCTCCCCTTTTCTTCTTCAAAGGTTTACAACATTACTCTTCTCCCCCTTTGACATCCATGGAAAAGGTACACAAGCTCTGAACCACATATCTGAATCATCTGACTACTCCCCCTGAGTAGAAGCCACCATAACATCAATCCGAAACAAGATCTGACTATAGGTGCATGGATTGATGCAAATATTTACATCTTATTTTAGATTAGGAAGGGAAATCACCGCTAACTTGCCTCCGAGATACTCAAAAGTATC
The DNA here is from genome assembly GCA_007115665.2 of Sequoiadendron giganteum. Taxonomy (NCBI): domain Eukaryota; kingdom Viridiplantae; phylum Streptophyta; class Pinopsida; order Cupressales; family Cupressaceae; genus Sequoiadendron; species Sequoiadendron giganteum. The sequence goes on along the minus strand of CM021103.1, from coordinate 644,212,231 downwards.
CTTAGGCAATAGTTTAGTAAATATATCTGCAATTTGTTCCTTAGTGGGCACATATTCCAATCTGACTTCTTTATCACTTATTTTGTCTCTCAAAAAGTGATACTTGATAGATATATGTTTTTTCTTTGAATGTAGCACCAGATTCTTGGAAGTGTTTATGGCACTTGAATTGTCACAAAATATAACAATAGGCTCATCATACTCAATTATGATATCTCTCAGCATCTGCTTCATCCACATTACTTGAGTACAATTGTTTGCAGCAGCAGTATATTCTACCTCAGCAGTAGATAAGGAAATGGAATTATGCTTTTTACTTAGCCAAGACACCAGCTTCTTCCCCAAGAAAAATGCACCACCACTTGTACTTTTCCTATCATCCACATCTCCTGCCCAATCTACATCTATAAAGGAATTCAAAGTAAGATCATCATCCTTAGGATACCATAGCTCAAAATCAACTGTTCCTTTCAAGTATCTGAAAATTCTCTTTATTGCAGTCACATGTGATTCTTTTGGATCATCTTGATATCTAGCAACCATGCATACAAGATTCATGATATCTGGTCTAGTCTAATTCAAGTAGAGCAATCCACCAATCATTGACCTATACCTTGTTTGATTAGCTTTAGGAGAGTCATAATTCTATGTTAACTTGCATCCAGTTACCATGGGTGTACCTATAGGCTTTGAATCTTCCATGCCAAAAATTTTCAATAGTTCTCTTACATATTTGGATTGAGATATAAAGATTCCATCATCTAACTGAGTAATTTGCAGTCCTAAAAATAATTTCAGCTCTCCTATCATTGACATCTCAAACTCACTTTTTATTTCATCAGAAAACTTTATACATAAGTCATCATCACCTTCAAAAATAGTATCATCAACAAAGACTTCAACAATCAGTTCTTTATCCTGATCCACCTTGAAATACAGATTGTTGTCAGCAGTACCTTTATTGAATCCAAGCTTCAACAAGTATTTATTCAATCTAGCATACCAGGCTCTAGGGGCTTGCTTAAGTCCATACAATGCTTTCTTCAACCGACACACCATTTCTTTTTCATCAGTCAGTTGAAATCCATTTGGTTGCTCAACATAAAATTCTTCTTCTAACTCACCATTCAAAAATGCCGACTTCACATCGTTTTGATAGAGTTTGTAATTCTTGAAATTTGCATAAGAAAGAAATAACCTTACAAATTCAATTCTAGCAAAAGGGGCAAAGGTTTCTTCAAAATCGATACCTTCCATCTATGAGTACCCTTTACATACCAATCTTGATTTATTTCTGACCAGTTCACCTTGTTCATTCAGCTTATTCCAAAAGACCCATTTGGTTCCAATCACATTTTTATCCCGAGGTTTGGGAACATGAATCCATGTATCATTTTTCTCTATCTACATCAGTTCTTCCTTCATTTCCTCTATCCAATATTCATCTTTACATGCTTCATTGACATTGCTAGGCTCAGTTTTGCAAATCAAGCAATACTCTTCTGCAATTCTTCTTCTAGTCTGCACTCCTTTGTTCTTGTCTCCTATAATTTGATTTTTAGAATGATTTAGCTTTACATACCTTGGGATTTTGGGATTCTCTCTAACTTTTTCTTCTTCTGTTCTTTCTTCCACACTTCCATTAACTTCTCCTTCATGATTCTTTTGATTCATCGAAACAATTTAAACTTGATTTTGTGCCCAAGTAGTCTTTCCTTTATCTGTACTATCTTTTTGATCATCTGAGTCATATCCACAATATCTAGATGACCTTTCAGTATCCTCATCAATTTTAATATTTTCACTTTTATCCATTTTCTTCAATCTTATATTGTAGCACTAGTAGGCTTTTCTCTTAGTAGAGTAACCCATAAATATTCCTTTATCACTTCTAGCATCAAAATTTCCAATATCTTCATCTCTCTTGATATAACATCTACTTCCAAATACCTTGAAATATTTAACAGTCGGCTTGTGACCAAACCATAGCTCAAAAGGAGTCTTACTAGAATTACCATTGACATTTATTTGGTTGATAGTATATACAATGCTTACGATTTCTCTCCAGTAGATATGAGGAACATTACCTTCCAACATCATAGTTCTGGAAACATCTAGAATTGTTCTGTTCTTTCTCGGGAAGTGAACTCACCACCTTTGTCTGACCTTAAGCACTTAACCTTCAAACCTATCTCATTTTCTACCATAGCTTTGAAACATTTGAACTTTTCTAGAACTTCATGTTTTTCTCTCAAGAAAGGAATCCATATCATCCTAGAGTAATCATCAATAAGCAACATAAAATACCTTTCTCCTTGTAGGATTCTGATTCTGGATGGACCAAATAGATCAGTATGTACTAACTCCAATTTTCCATCAGAATGATGTTGTTTGCTCCGAAAATAAAATCTTGTCTGCTTTCCCATCTGACATTCCTTACATATAGTGTTAGTAGTCTTCACTAACTTAGGTAGATATATGACTACTTGAGTGGATCTTACTTTGACAATGTTATCAAAATTCACATGACATAGCCCCTATTCTATAACTAGCTTACATCAACTTGATCAATTAAACAACTTTCACTAGCAACACTTAAGTGAAAAATATTACCTCTTGTCTTTGTACCTAAAGCAATTACATTTCTAGAGCTTCCCAATATCTTGCATCTTCCATCTTTGAATTGAATATTGTATCCCTTGTCAACCATATGTCCAACACTCAACAAATTATGCTTCAATCGTTCATTATATAAGACATCATCAGTATTGTATTTACCACCAAGAGAAATAGTGCATCTGCCACAAATCACACCAACATTGTTATCTCCAAATCTTACAACACCACCATCATATTTCTCCAATATTATAAAATTTCTTTTGTCACCAATCATATGATGTGAGAATCCGTTGTCAATCATCCACTCATCCTCTTCATCAATTATGGCTGCAAGAGCTTTCTCAATATTCTGATAACTAGCAGATTCAATGGACACCAGACCATTTTACTTGATAGCAATGAATACCCATCCATCTTCATTTCCATTTTCTTTATCGGATTCATCATCAGTAACACCTTCTTCAGCATAATAAAATTTCTTTTGAAATATAGACTTGTCAGGTTTATACTTAGAGATTCTTTCATGACACCTTGATGCAAAATGACCTATCTTACTGCAAGAGAAACATTTAATAGGAAAATTTCCTTTATACTAACCTTGACCTCTAGCTTCTCTTTTCACAATCAGTGCTTCCAACTCTTCTAGCTCTCTTTCTTCATCTTCAATCTGTTTCATCTCATCTTCATATTTGAATATTTTTTTAGAAATTTCTCTCGGATCATATCTTTGTAAGCTTTTTCCAGATACAATAGCTTTAAATGTAGATTATTTTTAGGGAGTAGACTCATCAAATTCACTCAAGTCAAAGGTAGCAAGTTTTCCAATCAACATGTCTCTTGTCACATTTGTCACTGTCCTGAGCTCTTCAATAGCATGAGATTTTGTTTTGTAAGAAGTAGGCACTGATCTGAGGACTTTAGCCACAATCTCATCTTCTTCCATAATTCCAATGGCACATTTAATACCCATCACTAGTCCATTTATTTTTTGCATGAAAGCAACAATGTTTTCATGTTCACTCATCTTCAAGTTTTCCCATTTACCTTTAAGACTTTGTAGCTTAGCAACTTTTACCTATGTATCTCCTTCATACAGTGTTTCCAACTTCTTCCAGATCTCATGTGCTATCTTCAGACCTATCACATTTGTCATCTCTAAATTTGTCAAAGCACTTAGTAATTATTCTATAGCCCTGGTATTAGTTTCAAATTCTTTGATCTCATCAAGAGTAGTGGGACCATTCTAAGGAATATTATATCTATTCTTTGTAATCTTCCAGAAAGGTTCACCAATGCACCTCAAATAACACTCCATTCTGACCTTCCATAGAGAGTAATTTGTACCATCGAATCTGGGACTTTCCTTCTTGTATGATGCCATCTTAGATCACCTCAAGCTATTAAACTTCTTCAGAGGAACCTACTCTGATACCAATTGTTGGAAAAATAAGAATATACAATAGAGAGGGGGGGGGGTGAATCACTTGTTACAAAATTTAAAACTTATCTTACTTTTTCAATCTTTAATCTTAGATCTGATAATTAATAGTGAAAGAAAGAGTCAATCAAAACACATAAAACCAATATTTTTGCGTGGAAACCCTGTTCGGGGAAAAACCACAGTGGAGGTTAATCCACAATTATACCCTATTAAAATTATAATGAAAATAAGTAAGGAATGCACATGCATTCATGCACATTGCCTAGAGCTCACTACTTAGAAGGGAAGGCTCAATGCCTTACATAAAAAAATAAGATTAAATCCATATGATGAGGTTGAACTGAGAATTTAGCTTCTTCAAAAGCTTGATGATAGTTCTGGTTAGGCACATAAATACTTCTTCACACTTCACTCAAACTTCTTTGCACTTTGCACTACGCTTGAATGATCTGATGTTTATTCACACATATCTTGTACACACTTCACATACATTCATCGAGCATACTTCAAAATGAGGAAAAAAATTGTTCTTATATATCCGCTACATGAATTTACATCAACAACTCTGTCGGCCACAAATAGGGAATAAATGAATTACAAACTGTCGACCCAATTCATGAGAAAATCTCAATGCGTACCAACCTATGTCAGTCACAACATAATGAAAACTGAAATCAACATTCTCAAATACGCCAAGCATTCAAAAATTAATCCATAAGGATCAACAACACGCTACCACCATCATCTCGACCAAGAACATGAAAACTCGAACACACAAAGGAAAAATCTTCAATCACGATCACACCGATCAACCCTGATGTACCACAATGATAGAGAATGATCTAGAAACATCATTGAACATCTCAGGAGCATACACACCAATTCAATTTACCAGAAATACATTTTCTTCTTCCAGAACCACCTACTACAGTAATAGAATAACTGTAGGAACTCAAAAAATCATAACTTTCTCCAATCTTGATGCACACCACTGAATTGTTTTGACAAGATACTAGATAGGCTAAGCAACAAACCTTTTAATGTATGAAATCTAAATATCAACGTACACAACTTTCCACCATTCTGATCTTCATAGCTTCACAGACTGTCTGCAACATATTTATTCCAATTTTCTCAATATCCTCGACATATACAGCCTTCAAAATCATCAATGCTAGTAGTGTTGACATAAATGACAACCACATATCAGCAACACAACCAAAATACCCAACAAAAATAATTTTAGCTCTCCAATCATTCACATCTCAAACTCACTTTTCATTTCATCAGCAAACTTCAAGCATAAGTCATCATCACTGTCAAAAATAATGTCATCAACAAAGACTTCAATAATCAACTCTTTATCCTCATCCACCTTGAAATACGAATTACTGTCAACAGTACCTTTATTGAATCCAAGCTTCAACAAGTATTTATCTAGTCTAGCATACCAGGCTCTAGGGGCTTGTTTGAGTCCATACAATGCTTTTTTCAATCGGGAAACCATGTCTCCTTCATTAGTTAGTTGAAATCCATCCAGTTGCTCAACATATACTTCTTCTTCTAATTCACCATTCAAAAATGCCGACTTCACATCCATTTGATAGACTTTGTAATTCTTGAAAGTAGCATAAGCAAGAAATAATATTACAGCTTCAATTCTAGCAACAAGGGAAAAGGTTTCTTCAAAATCAATACCTTCCATCTGTGAGTACCCTTTACATACCATTCTTGCTTTATTTCTAACCAGTTCACCTTGTTCATTCAACTTATTCTGAAAGACCCATTTGGTTCCAATCAATTTTTTATCTTGAGGTCTAGGAACAAGAATCCATGTATCATTTTTCTCTATCTGCATTAGTTCTTCCTTCATTGCTTCCATCCAATATTCATCTTTACATGCTTCATTGACATTGCTAGGCTCAATTTTGGAAATCAGACAATACTCTTCTACAATTCTTCTTCTAGTCTACACACCTTTGTTCTTGTCTCCTATAATCTGATTTTTAGAATGATTTAGCTTTACATACCTTGGGACTTTGGGATTTCATCTAACTTCTGGTTCTTTTGTTCTCTCTTCTTCACTTCTAATAGCTTCTCCTTCATGATTCTCTTGATTCACTAGAACAATTCAAACTTGATTTTGTGTTTGAGTAGTCTTTTCTTTTTTAGTACTATCATGTTGGTCATCTAAATCATATCCACAATATCTGGATGATCTGTTAGTATCCTCATCAACTCTGACATTTTCACTTTCAACCATTTTTTTCAATCTTCTATTGTAGCACCGGTATGCTTTTCTCTTAGCAGAGTAACCCAAAAAAATTTCTTCATCAATTCTAGCATCAAACTTGCCAATATCTTCATCTCTCTTGATATAACATCTACTTCCAAAGATTTTGAAATATTTAACAGTAGGCTTATAACCAAACCATAGCTCAAAAGGAGTCTTACCAGAATTATCATTGATATTTACCTAGTTGATAGTATATACAACAGTGCTTACAACTTCTCTCCATTAGATATGAGGAACATTACCTTCCAACATCAGAGTTTTGGCAACATCTACAATTGTTTTGTTCTTTCTCTCAATAACTTTGTTATGTTGAGGAGTTTGAGGAGGAGGTAACTGTATTTTGATTCCATGCTCTTAAAAAAATGAATTGAACTCCTAGGAAGTGAATTCACCACCTTTGTCTGATCTTAAGCATTTAACCTTTAAACATGTCTCATTCTTTGCCGTAGCTTTGAAACATTTGAACTTTTCTAATGCTTCATGTTTTTCTCTCAAGCAAGCAACCCATATCATCTTGGAGTAATCATCAATAAGCAACATAAAGTACCTTTCTCCTTGTATACTTCTGATTCTAGATGGACCACATAGATCAGTATGAACCAAATCCAGTACTCCATTAGAATGATGTTGTTTGCTTTGAAAAGAAATTCTAGTCTTCTTTCCCATCTAACATTCCTTGCATATGGTGTTAGTAGGCTTTACTAACTTAGGTATATCTCTGACTTCTTGTGTGGAGCTTACTTTGACAATGTTATCAAAATTCACATGACACAACCTCCCATGCCATAACCAGCTTACATCAAATTGAGCAATTAAACAAATTTCACTAGCAACACTTAGGTGAAAAATGTTACCACTTGTCTTTGTACCTGAAGCAATTCCATTTCCAGAACTTCCCAATATCTTGCACTTACCATATTTGAATTGAAGATTGTATCCCTTATCTATCATCTGTCCAACACTCAATAAATTATACTTCAATACTTCAACGTAAATAAAATCATCAGTATTATATTTACCACCAAGAGAAATAGTGCCTCTACCACAAATCACACCAACATTGTTATCTCCAAATCTTACAACACCGCTATCATATTTCTCCAAGATTATAAACTTGTTTTTTTCACTAGTCATATGATGTGAGCATCCACTATCAATCACCCACTCATCTTTTTCATCAATTTTGGATCCAAGAGATTTCTCAATATTCTGATTGTTAGCAGATTCAGTGGACACCAAATCATTTTCCTTGATAGCAATTAATACCCATCCATCTTCATTTCCATTTTCTTTATCAGATTCATCATCAGTAACAACTTCTTCAACATAATAACATTTCTTTTAAAATCTAGACTTGTTAGGTTTGTACTTAGAAACTCTTTCAGGAAACCTTGGTGCAAAATGACCTATCTTATTGCAAGATAAACATTTAATATGCAACTTTCCTTTATACTTACCTTGTCCTCTGGCTTCTCTTTTCACAATCAATGTTTCCACCTCTTCTAGCTCTCTTTCTTCATCTTCAATCTGTTTCATCTCATCTTCATATTTGAATGTCTTTCTGGAACTTTCTCCCAAATCATATCTCTGTTGGCTTTTTCTGGATACAGTAGCTTTAAATGCAAATTCTGTTTTAGGAGTAGATTCACCAAATTCACTCAACTCAAAGGCAGCAAGTTTACCAATCAACATGTCTCTTGTCAAATTTTTTATTGTCTTGAGCTCTTCAATAGCATGAGCTTTTGTTTTGTAAGAAGTAGGAACTGATCTAAGCACTTTAGCCTCAATCTCATCTTCTTCCAAAATTCCACCGGTATATCTAATACCCATCACTAGTTCATTTACCTTCTGCATGAAAGCAACAATGTTTTCATTTTCACTCATCTTCATGTTTTCCCATTTTCCTTTCAAAATTTCTAGCTTGGAAACTTTCACTTGTGTATCTCCTTCATACAATGTCTCCATCTTCTTCCAGATCTCATGTGCTATTTTCAGACCTATCACATTTGTCATCTCTGAATCTGTCAAAGCACTCAGTAATGCTTCTATAGCCCTGATATTGGTTTCAACTTATTTGATCTCATCAGGAGTGTTGTGCACTTTTTGCACACACGCCCCATTGAAAGTAGGGACCCTCTTTCTTTCTCTTTTTTCTTTTTCCTTGGTGTTTTGGCCCCTTTGGTCTTGGGAATTTGGTTGTGTTGGCATGTTCCCAGGTGGTTATCCTACTCATGCAAATACCCCTTGAGGGAGGCCATTTGAAAATTATGCATTCTAGGATCCATCTCGAGTTTCTCTCTGTTTTCGGGAAAATTCCCCTGGGGTGGAATTCCCTAGACACCATGGAAACCTGACAAAGGTGCTTTGTATCATTTTGGGAAATTTTGGGACTTTAGAAAATTCTGCTTGGATCGGATTTTCCTGAGATTCCGTCGTGCCTTCGGATTCCTGGGTTTGTTGTCTTGTCAATGCATTTAAGTGCCTCATACGATCTTGCAGTTTGCCTTTATTGAGTTTATTTTCATTTTATGAGGAGGTTTATGTCATTTTCCTTATTGTGAGATTTGAGGAGTTTCGTTTTGGATTGTTGCTGCTGGATTGTGTGTTTGAGCTCGCAGTTGAGGGTTGCAGTTGATCTTTCTTGTGATCACTTGCATTCTGCCCTGATTTTCTAGGTCTCTTTTCGACTATCACCACCTTGATTTCTTTGTCCTCATGGTATGTACATGCTACCCTCCCTTTTGATGAACGAATTGAATCTGCTTTAAGGTTTGTGTGGGTGTATGCTTTGAGTTGGGATATCGGTGTGGTATGGTTTGGTAGCAGTGTTAGGGTTGCTGATTTTTGTCTTGGTGCCCTTCCTCGTGGCTCACATCTCCTCTCCTTTTGCATGATTGTAATTTAGGTGTGTTAACCATTGCTTTGCCTTCATCAATTTAATTTTGAGCTTCCCTATCCTAAGTTCTGGTTTAACCTGAAACTCCCCGACCTATGATGAAATCATGTCCTGGGTGAAGTGAGGCTTGTGGCTATCATCCAATTTGATAATCGCCCTATCATTAGTTGAGTCATGTGAGGAATAGTGAAATGAAGACACAAAATCAAGATCTGAGCTGTGTTGTCATGGTGATTGCCTAGGGTTTCCTTTGTTGAAATCCTCCCTCTTATTAAGAGGATCTTATTTTGATCGATTTGAACCTAGATTGTTCATCTTACATTATAATCGACTGAATCCTAGGAGAAATCTCCAACTTCCTAATCATTTGATTGATCTAGGTGAAATCTTGATGAAGTCAAACTTTTCAAGTTTTCGAGCCCCTCGTAGATTTCCTTTATCTAGGGATTTCCCTGATTTATCCGTCGCCTTATCGATTTCCTAAAAGTGGGCTCAAAGCGTGAAAATTGCATTGAATTCACAAAATTCTGTGCCTTCGAGATTTTCTTGGAATTTGTAAATTGTTGTTATTTTTGCAGATTTCCATCCAAGGCAGAATTCCCCAAAATCTTATTGAAAATGGAGAATTAAAAGAATGTTTGAAAGTTTGGTTGATGATTATGCATCTCATGATTGATTTGACTGGTTCTAAGATGTATCATGTGGTTTTTTGCTTAGTATGATTGATCAAATGATGGATTGGAGGTTTCTTTGTGGTTGTTTCACTGGATTCTACTTGGTCTATAATTTCTCGGAATTCCTCTCCAGCCCGAATTCTGCAAGAGGGTTGAAAACCCGAACTTTATGATAAGTTATTCTTATGGGGTTTTTGGGGGATTTTGCTTATTACGAGGTTTGTTTAAGGAATGGGTATATCATTTGTGATGGATTTAATTGAATTCTATGCTATGGTGGATCTTATTTTGGTGTCTTTTTTGTATGTAGGCAGAATCAAGTCAGGCTGTTGCTGGGTAGAGCAAGGGTAAGGTAATGGATCCAAATCCTGAGGGCTCGGCTATCTCCAAAGCAGAGAGGGTTAAGATGGATTTGAAGAGCAGAGTCCTTGAGAGCAAGATGACCTCCATTTGGTCAGGGATCACTAATACAAATGTTGGGCTATCGGATTATGAGGAATTTAAGGAAAGAATGGTAGCAAATAATCTCTCTTTGTTGGCCAAAAGAATATTGGAGTTAGGGTTGGCACATGTGGCTGGATTTCCTCCTACGGTCAAGTGTTACGAGTTGGTGCTTGAATGTGCCAAGCACTATGACAGGGGCACACAAAGGATAGTTGGTCCTCAAGGAAGAATTGTGGAAAATCTTAACCCTGTGTCCATTGCTCAGACCTTTGACATGCATGATAGGTATCATGTTGTGGCCTTTGATATGGATGTAATAAGGAAGTATTATGATGAGAATGTCATCAAATCCCAACAGGTCATCAATTCTTGGTTGGAGAAACCCAAGTACCACTTCTCCAAGTTACCCAAGTAGTTGTTTAGAGCTAAGTTTAGGAAGGAATACTATGATGTTATCACACTCCTCAGCAGGGTAGTGGGATTGAAAAGTGTAGGAATGTTTGAGAACTGGATGTTTCATGTCATGACAAGGAGGGAGTAGGGTATGGACTACCGCTAGGAAAGCATTATAAGTGCAATGACACATGAGAAAATGTGTAATGTTTCATGGACAAAGACCTTCACAATGACCTCCTATTTGGTGTATGCACTTGCAAGGTATCACCCATACAAGGGACTGAGCACAAGGGGTGTGTTTGGGCAGGATGTAATTTATGAAGTGTACCCACAATTACACTTGGGTGGCACAAGCTATAGGAGGGTGAATGATGCATTCACCGTGTACATCACTAGGCTATTGCAGGGTGGAGAACATGTTCAGATTTTAGATAATGCCAAGGAGTTAATTAAGAGGTTTGGAGCTTGGTTTATCTAGTTTCCCCCCTTTTCATACGTCAGAATTGATGGCTATTAGAGGGCTCCATACAGACTCCCTAGGTACCCCACAGATCATGTTGTACTTCTGGAGGTCATAAGGCAGATTTGTGACTTTGATGTAATTGTGAAGAAGGAGAAGCACAAGACTATATTTGGTGGTGATTTTCCTTTGAGAATAGGTAGTGGTGAGGCATGCCCTTCTATTAACTCATCCCATACTTCTGAAGAAGAGATGAGTACTCTTGGTCTTTCCTTCCATTCCAAGAGATCCAGATTTGACATAATTGGTGAAGCACAAAAGAAGGCCAATAGAGAATACAGTCACAAGGATGACATAGATGATTATTGGGCTAACATCAGTGATGAGTTTGAATTCAGAAGGAAGAAGTTCTCCAAGCTACCAATGAACTTGGTCTGGCTATACAACATAAAGGCCATTCCAAATCAGGTTGAGGAAGATGGAAATTTGATTCAAGGTCATAACTTTGAAGCTGTGAAGGATAAGCTAGTTGGAGAAGTGGATTGGCTAGAGGAGGAGAAGACAGAGTTAGAAAAAATAATGACTCCAGTAATCAAGTACACTAAGCTATGGATAAAGCACAATATGTTGGAGTTGGAGAGTGAGGGTGTGCAGTGCACCTATGATCTAATGGGGGAGTTGGAGTCTCATTCTGCTTCTGAGGAATCACTTGAATAGGACCCCAAAGGTAAAAACAAGGTGGGATCTCCTTTCAAGATTAAAATTAAAGATGTTCAGGTGGAGGAAGCAGGGAAGCAAAGAAAACCTATTTCCAAGAAAAGGAAGCATGTCTCAAAGAAGAAAAAGGCTGAGAAAGATGAAGAAGAAAAAGAAGAAGGGGATGCCAGTGTTCCCCCAAGAAAAGCAGAATTGTGAGGTTGTCACAGAAGGATAAGGAAATCTCTAAGGTAGATAAAGAAGTTTATCCCCCGTGGTAGAGGTGGAGAGATCGAGAGAAAAGACACAGGTATATACTAGGAGATCAAGGACTCCATCTCCCAAGGATGGTGTACCAAAGGGAAGTGTTCCCATGATTATTCCTATCACTGAGCATGTAGATGTACCTCCTTCTCATGAGACTGACAATATTCCAGATGAATCAAAGGATGTTGAGGATTCCTAGGATCAGGGAGAGGAGGAATTCCAAGAGGGAGAACTCTATAATGATGAGGTAGAAATGGAGAAGGTTTTGCAGTCTCCTTTGGTGGCTTATGAGGATTCGCCTGTAGGGTTCATGAGGATAGGCCTCCTTAGAAGGAGGAAATTCCAGCTAAGATTCCCTCACCAGTGCATGAAAAATGGGAGCATGACAAAGGAAAGAAGGATGCAACTGAGGAGATTCCCGAGAAGAAAAGTTTGGATGAAGATGCGTCCAATGTTCAACGGGATGCAGTTGGACAAGATAATGTACAGTCGGATCCTACAGTCCCAGGATGGTTGGAAAAGGAGTTGAAAAGTAAAAAAATTGTCGTGGATGATACTCCTCCCAAGTGGGATGAATTACTGGCGAACATAGGAAAGGAAAAAATAAAGAAGAAAGCCAAGGTTATTTCTAGAATTGAGAGAGATGAGACAAATAATAGAGTGGTCCACATTGCTACTCTTGATCCTGAAAAGAATAAGGATAATGTGACTGGGAATGATTACAATGTGCAAACAGTAAGCCTAGGGCATGCTTCCATGGAGTAGGATATTGAAGAATATGAGGGATCTAGTGCTGTAATCCTTGGAAAATTAAGGAAGAGGTGCAGACCAAGCAAGAATTGAAGAAGGAAAATGAAAAACTTAAAAGATATCTACAAGAGTTGATTAAACCCTTGCAACCCATTAGCTCCTCATCATCTGTTGTAGGCTTCCCACCACAAGAAACAATTATTGAGTTAGAAAGGATGAACGTCACTACCCATGTTACAACAAGCTAGTTATAGGGAGTGGAAACTCAGGGAGATAATACCATCAAGGATATTCTTTCAACTGTTGGGGATGCTATGAGGTCAATAGATTGGTTAAAGAATGTATTGGCCTAGGATAAGGAAGATATGGATATTTTTCCGCAAAAGACTAGAATCATCATGGATTGCACCGAAGCGAAGTTAGTAAGAGATGGGATTCTTCCTTCTTCCAAAGTAATAGAACCTTGGGAATGGTTTGAGGTTTTGCAAATAGGGCAAAGGGTTTTGAAGAAGGTGCATAAGTAGGGGAAGCAGATTGAGGATGCCTTGACTAAAATTTACAAAAAATACATCTCCTTCTTTGAGGTAATAATAGGGAGAAAAAGGTTTGTACCAAAGAATCTGAGCCTGGAACAGTTGAGAAAATGATGGCAAGAAGTGTATTCTCCAGTCAATGAGGACTAGGTCACCAAACATCTGTTGGATGATGCAACTACATACATTGTAGTAATTGATAAATATAGGACTATGAAGGTGGATTGGGATAAGGTGGTAAAGAAGTCAAGGGATGACATTAAGTCCATTGAAAGGAGAATGAAGGTGTTAGTTATGCCACCTATTTCTGACTTGGAGAAAATATTTTTGACAATACAAGATAGGGAAAATCAAGATAAAGAGAAAGGGGAGGTAGTTAATGCAACACCTCATTGGGATTTGTGCTTCCCTATTATTCCTCCTCTTCCTTCACATGCATTGGATTGGGTTATGTTGGAGATACCAGGACGACTTGGATGAAATTGGTTCATTTAATGCACATTTCATATTATTTTGAATTCCTCTTGGCCGACCTGTTTTTGGTCGTTTATTATTGTAAACCTAATTTGGCCGACATGTCTTGGGGGTTTTCTATAAATTTGGCATTCTGCCTCATTTATTGGGAGTTAGACGATTTTTTATATTAGAGCGAATTGAGATAAGAGCAAGAGTTAGAGTTAGGATTTAGTTTTATCTTTCAAGCAAGTGCTATAACTGAAGACTGGAATTGTTGCCACTTTGGATGATTTAATACAAGTAAAGACATTGTGATTTGGTGCCTTCCTTGTGTTGAGTTTTATCTAGCATGGTTCTTGATATTCCATCTTTAAAATTGTTTAAGTTTATTTGATTTTAGATGATTTGATGATGTTTAGGGTTTGATGCTTGAAGTGTTTGCAGAAATCTCTAGTACATACTCTTTGCAATTAACTAATTGTTAGCTGCTTTGCAAAGTTATCCTGGACTTAAAATTGTGCTTAGTTTGATTATGAATGCTTGTTCATTTCAATTGCAATAGGATTATTTTTAATTAATGTTCATAATCTGAAAATATTTAACACCTTAGAAGATTGCACTATTTCTGTAAGATTGCAGATTTATCTAGGTCAAACAAGAATTAGTTTATGAGGGATTGGTCCATTTCGAGCATTTTATCATTTGCATTGTCAATCTTAGAATTAGAATTAATCTTAGAAATCTCTCTGAAACCCTTATCTCATTTGCTATTTATTTGATTACTTGGGGTTAGACTCAAGATCTGAAGTATCATCATATTGCTAGATCTGATAAATTCGAGTTCAACATTTGCTTGTAGTAATGTCCCTTTGTGATTACCAACAATTTAACATTATCTCTAAGTTGTTTTATTTGCATTGTCAAGACCTAGCATTAGATACCTTGGGGTTATCTCTTTTTCCATAGAGATTTACCTTTGAAGAGAGATAGGATATCAGATTCTGTCTAAGTTTTTGCTATGCAGAAAACACCATCAACAAGGAGTAGAGGGACTATTCTGAGGAATAGTATACATGTTCTTTGTAATCTTCCAGAAGGGTTCACTAATGTAATTCAAATGACACTCCATTTTGACCTTCCAAAAGAGTAATTTGTACCATCGAATCTAGGACTATCCTTCTTGTATGATGTCATCTCGTATCACCTCAAGCTATTAAAATTCTTCAGAGGAACCTACTCTGATAGCAATTGTTTGTAAAACAAGGATAGACAACTGAGAGAGGGGCTGAATCAGTTGTTATAGAATTTAAACTTATTTAACCTTAATCAACCTTTAATCTCAGAGTTGATAATTAACAGTGAAAGCATGAATCAACAACACATCAGAAACACACAACACCAAGATTTTTGTGTGGAAACCTTGTTAGGGGAAAAATCACGGTGGAGGTTAATCCATAATTTATACCCTATTAAAATTATAAAATAAATGAATAAGGAATGCACATGCATTTAGGAACACTGCCTAGATATCACTACTCAGAAGGGAAGGCTCACTGCCTTACATTAAAATTTTAGATTAAATCCATCTGATGAGGTTGAATTGAGAAATTAGCTTCTTCAAAAGCCTGATGATAGTTCCGGTTAGGCACATAAACACTTCTTCACACTTCTCTCAAACTCCTTCACACTCTGCTTTGTAATCAAATGATCTGATCTTTATTAGCACATATCTCACACACACTTCACATACAATCATCGAGCACACTCCAAAAATGAGGAAAAAATCTCTCTTATATATTCACTTCACGAAATTATATCATCAACTCTATCGGCCAAAGATAAATAATATATGAATACAAACTGCCAGCCCAATTCATGAGAAAATCTCAATGCGTACCAACCTAAGTTAGTCACAACATAATGAATAACTAAATCAACATCCTCGAATGTTCCAAGCATTCATAAATTAATCCACAAGGATCCACAACTCACTACAACCACCATGTCAACCAAGATCATGAAAAATTAAGCACACAAAGGAAAAATCTTTTATCACGAGCACACCAATCAACGTGGATGTACCAAAATGATAGAGCATGATCTAGAACCATCACTGAACATCACACGAGCATATGCAACAAATGAATTTACCAGAATCAAATTCTCTTCTTCTAGAAACACCAACTATAGTAACCGAATAATTGTAGGAACTCAAAAACTCATAACTCGCTCCAATCTTGATGTGCACCTCTTAAACTTTCAAAGAACATACTAGATAGGATCAGCAACAAACCCTTTAATGCATGACTTCTAAATATCAGCTTACAGAATTTTCCACCACTATGATCTTCACATCTTCATAGAATTCCTGCAAGATATTTATTATAATTTTCTCAATATCCTCAACATATACAACCTTCAGAATCATCAATGCTAATAGTGTTGACATCAATGACAACCATATATCAACAACACAACCATAACATCCAACACTTTGATCTCATTTGCACAACATTAAATTTATCTCTTGTACTTTTATATATCCACAAATCTTGGTTTCTTTTGCAGCTAACTATCCTCCTCAATGCATACTATTTTATTGGTCTTTATGTTATATTTCAAACATGACTATCAAGCGTAGTCCACACTATCATGAGGAACTGATCCATATCACGATCATTAAAAAAAATTCATTTTCTTTAAGACTCATGGTCACAAGCAATAGTAGAGTTACAAGACTCCACTACTCCCTCTTGAGGACAACGCAAATACACACTATTGTATTCCTTAAGAAAGAGATCATAGTGGCATAAATAATGACAAATAATTTTCAACTGTACAAGTCATTTATCATAGTACACATCTCAAGAGCCACACACTATAGTTACTCCATGTAAGAAGAATCACTAAAGGATTTGTTAAGGAAATGAAGCCACTATCAAGCACATGAGAATACTATAACCAATGCCACAAAATGAATATTGATTATCACTATGCAAGTGTGAACATTGTTATAAACAAGCAAGAAACCACTATTACTGTTATATTTTTCAAGCCCTCTAGCACCATAGCAAAGTCACTAACAATAATTAACAAGCCATATTTCCACTCACCAAGCATTTATATCAAACAACTATGATACACTATCATCAAACATAATTCCAAAGACCATTTCACTATGTATGGTAAAAAAAAGATCCTTGTAAAGCTACTATTCATGTCATTGTCATAGTCAACATAGTAAAAAAACCAAGTAAACACATCATCAAGAAGATGTTGTCATGATTTTCATTGGCCAAAAAGAACACTATATATCATTGCTCAACTATTATCAACCAAAATACCTCTTGGAAGAAGCATGCGACAAGCATTACATCTCAATACATCTTGACTTCCTCTACCATTTTGTGCTTGACTTTGATAGATATAAAGCCCTTTTACAAAATGCATGTCCCAAAACTTCTTGAAACTTGCCTTCAAGACTACATTCTATGAGCTTCTTCAGAGTTGCACTATGACTTGAACAAAGAGGACTATGATTAAAATAACACATATGAAGATATAATGATCAAAGAACTTGAGAAAACACTGTCAAAAACCATAACACTATCCAATCACTAAACCAATGAACAAGATCCATAACATTTTCTTTAGGATGACCACTCGCTATCACTAAAGTCTATTATCCCATGAAATTTATATTGGAATGGGATTCTATACAAAGGATTTTTTTTCCCCAAGAGTCACCTACATTTGGTGATAATTTAGTGGAATTCCTCCAAACCTGTCAAGTGACCTACCCTATGCTTATTTTCATACAACAAACATAGATTTGACATCTTGGAGAATCTATTTCTTGATATATCTGACATGAAACTAGTACTGTCTTTAGTTATCCTTACACTATCTCACAAAGTGTTTGCTTTGCATGTAATACTATTATTGACCGCTAAGAATGAATATCCACCCAATGACTATTGTAAACAACTTACCACCTTGTGATACATGAATACAATGACAAAAAACATTGCCACAATAACCAAAAGACTGTCAATCTGATAAAAAAATCACTTTATTCATTAATTCCAAGCATGAAAATGGGCTCCAAAAGATAAGTAAATAAAGCAAAATATCTATATGTGACTAAAAAAAGATTAATACATATTAGATGTGCATATTGAAATATTACTGTCTGTTCTCCTCAAGATCAGTGACAATACTCATTTTCAAGGAATCATGCAATAGAAAGGATTTCAAGAACATTGTTGATCCATTATACCACTGTCCAAGCATTGATGATCAACTGAGCATACAACAACCACTGAATATTCAAGAAACAAATGAATAGAATTCTTGCAAAGCAATTGAATATCAATGCAAACCACTGACATAAACATCTATTCATATCATACTATGATAAATATACCACTTTCAAATCATAGTATCCATTGATTATACCAAGATTGAGCATTCCTTATACTACTGTCCACAAGAAAACTAAAAAAATTGTGCATTGTCCTTGAAACACTTGAAACATAAGCCACAACAATTAAGAAAACATTGATAATTTTGAAAAATTGTTGTAATTGTCTTTACAAAAGGTTGTTCCACTATGATTTTAGAAAGTAAACACTGTCATATGAACCATTGACACTACACCAAACATTTGTCAACAACCTTTCCTGATTTATATAACCAATAAGAGAAAGAATGCTACCAAAGACTACAAAAACAACTCCATACTTTTTCCTACCATTGCAACAACCTCACACAAAACCATCACTTGATCTTTGATTGAACTACTTAATTTCACCCTGGGGTAAAAGATATGACATTGAACATCTCCCTTGACTCCATGATGCTTTTTATGCATTTGGAGATGCCTTTTGTGCATAAAGCACATGCATAAGTTCTTTTTTTTTTTGTTCATGTTTCCTCCTCGAAACTTTCTCAAGAGTTTTCCTCTTCCAAGCTTTTACAAACTCTTTCTTTTCCTTGTTTGACATGTTTGACCTCTTATCATGATTATATGGACTCACCAAACTTCTCCAAAATTGTGCTATATGTCCAAGGTTGGTACATTTATAACAAACTACATTCATATTTCTATAAAATGCAAATTGAATTCCTCTTCTACAATCAGTTGCTTTATGTCCATAATCATTACAAGAGTAATAGTAACCATGGAAACATGAATGATTGTACCTGATTTTCCTTGCTGATGACTTTCTTTTCAGACTTTTCAAGGAATCATGAACTCTTCTCTATCCATCTTCATAAGAATTTTAATTTGTAGACTTTTTGAAAGTAAAACTTGATTCTCCTTGTTCATATGCTGCTTCTTTTGACACTGTATCATCTTTGTTACACATTTGTCCTTCATATCCTATTCTAGATTTGTTTGAAAAAGTTCCTTGACTTAGAAATTTTTTCTCAAACAACTCAGTGCTCTGCTCATTTTGTAGTCTTCTTTTCAAATCCTGATTTACCTTCTCTAATTGTTTCTTTAGGGACAACATTTCAACCTCTAACTTTTGGCAATATTCTACTTTGGTTTGCAACTCCTGCAAGTGGCTTCTTCCACTTTTATAGAATCTTCCAATTGCAACTTTAGTTTCACAATAATCTAATTAGATTCTACACACTTCTTCTTTAGTTCAACAACAAGTTGATTAGATTCTTCATACTTCATCTTTAGTTCTTTTTCTTTCTTTCTTTCTTCAATTCATCCACAACAGCAATCAATTCATCTTCAAGATAAACTTGTTCTTCCTCTTCATCACTTTCATCATATGACTCATTTGCAACCTCCATGAACTGTAACTCATCTCTTTTTGCATCAGACATTCCTGCGCGACATTATTTAGAGCCAAGAACATTGGAAACATCATCAAATTTTTTAATAGTCTTCTCTTTCTTATGATGTAGATCTTTCTCCTTTTTAGAAGATTTATTTCTATATCTATTGCCTATAGTATTCCACCTCCAGAATCTACCCAAGTTTATTAGACTTCTTTAGGGAACCTACTACTTTGATACCAATTGTTGGCTCCACAGTGGTCGTTGCACCAAAAGATCAACCTGTTAATGCCTGATACAATTTTAAGAGTTAATAGATCCATGGGAGGTGGTTAGTTAATGTCACAAATATCAAGGGGAGTGCTAACCATCTACCAACAACTCCTAACTACTTTGTGGATCTATGATCAATATTTCAGCGATTTTGGATGAACAAGATGGAAGTTACAAGTGACAGTATTTTGGCATCTAGTTTTAGCTTTATACAGTATAAATGAGTATGAATAATCTGGTCCACGTTCCTCTAGTAATTGGAATCAAACTTTAAAATTTTGGGAGAATGTTTACATATGTCATTACATTATATATTCCATATGGTGCATGTTTATATGATTAGATGGATCATTTGTATTGATTAGATTGGTTTATTTTGTGATTAGGTCTTTTTCCTAGCTGACTTAATGCTTGATATATATTGTGGAGATTAAAAATGTATTGTGGATGTTAATGAGATATATTTTAGGTCCATGCCAACCTAAATTAAGTGTTGCATGTCTCGTTTGAGTGTGAAGATTTTTTTGAATCAAGTGTGGAATCGATAAGGAAATTTTGAATTAATATGGGCCACATCTAATTAGGCTGACCTAATTGATGTATGCAGATCTATTGGGTATATATGTAAGAAATATTTGAGTTGTAGTATGAGATGATATGAAATATGATGCGAGATAATAAGTGATGTAGTGTGAACATGCAAATCTGTATTTGTGTGATTTGAATATCACTAGATATATTGTGAATATTGAGCGATTGTAAAGTAGAGCAATATTTTGTATTTAGAGCTTCAAAGGAACTGAATCCAGCACAAGAAAGGTGCAATTTGTATCAGTTCAGATCTTGGATGTGTAGCCATTTCTATTTTGTATCTATTGATGAATGTGATCCTTACTAGACAGTGTGTCCTGGAAGTGATCTTCTATTATATCTTATTAAGTGGTTATAGTACATTGTGAGCTAATCCTCACCATGGTTTTTCCCTTTTTGGGTTTTCCATGTAAAAATCTTGGTGTTCACGTGTCATGTGATATTGTGGTTGCTTCATGTTTTCATTCATAGTTGTAGTTAGATATTTTTTGTTAATTGGATGGTTTATGATCAAATGGTTTAATAGAATACTGATTCATCCCCCTCTTAGTATTCTGGGTGTTCAACAATTGGTATCAGAGCTTGGTTCATTTTAAGAAGCCTAATAGCTTGAGGAAGATCTTGGAGATTGAACACATGGCTAATAAAGAGTTTCCAAATCTTATTGCTAAAAGTGATTGTATGAATGATAAAGAAGAAATCCAAGTTGATCTTGAATATCTTGATAGAGTTGAAGGATAAAACAAAGATATGAAGGAAAACCTAGAGGAAGCAAATGAATGCATAAAAAAATTGAGAGAACCAATCAAGAAATTCAGAGTAATACATAGAGAAGTCAATGAACAATTGAAGAAAGCAAATGAAGATATCACCGAATTGAAAGTACAAGTGGAAGAAAAGAAAAGAATTAAGGATTATCTGAATGCAATGGTACAAATAAATATTGATGAATACAAAATACTTGAACAAGTGGTAACTCTAAGATCAGATCTAGAAAAAGAAAAGTTCATGAGGACAAATTCAAAACAAGTTCTACAATGCTTGATGAACTAATTGTAGGACATAAACCATCTAAAGATAAAGGTGGTTTGGGACTTGAGGAAGGAGAAATATCAAAGGAAAATTAGACCCCTAACAAGGTTGAAAATCAAAAGAAGACTAAAGGAAATGACAAACAATTCAGAAATCAAAGAAGCAATGCTAGAAGACCCCCTATCAGACAACCAAATGCTCAAAGGTACCCATCTTTCAATGGTATTTTTTTCATGCAATAAATTTGGACATAAGGCAATACAATGTAGAAGTAGAATGAATTATAAGGTTGGATCCTTCTTCGTACAATGTTTTGCATGCAAGAAATTTGGACATAGAGCTATTGAATACAAAAATTAGATGATGAATAGATATAATACTGGTAGAATGGTTTAATCTTCAATGTTTATTGTTATACATGCAATATATTTGGACATAAAGCTAACCAGTGCAAATCAAGATTAAATAGAGGTTAGTTTGGTCAGAAAAGTGTTGTATGCTATAGTTGCAAAAAACTGGACACATCTCAAGATTTTGCAAAAGTAAAAATATAAGGAAGACTAATCTGGAACAGAGGAATGAACCTGTGAAGAAAATTGATCCTACTAAAGCAAAGAAGGAAATGGAAAAAAATTGAATAAAGAAAGAGGAACCTGAGAACAAAGATGAATCAAATTTATCTATACCTTCCTTTGGTGCAGATAATTCTCTTGGAAATTAAACCTAGGCATAGAATTAGAGGGAGAAATAATAGAAAATATAACAACCCCCTGTAAATATGTCGTGTCAAGGAGTGACATGAAGATATATGGTGTCTAATGAAAATTTTAATATTTTAAAAAATAAACTGGCAAAAATAATGCAAATCTAAAGAATTGCGAAGCATTTTAGGGTTTACACTAGTGTATCAGTGAAGAGTTTACGAAATTGAATCAATTAATGAAAAATTATGGAAAATCAGAAAGGTATAAAGTGAGTTTCTAAGTTGATTTTAATCACATTTGTGTATTTGAAGAAAGCAAAGCAAATTGAAAGAGTTTTGAAGGCGATTCAAAGCAATTTAGTGCAAAGCCTAGATCCTGTTGTGCGCATAAAAGGTATTTACGACTATTTGTGCTTTGTTGGTTTGAAATAGAAATGATTTCATAATCATTTGAGCTTGAATCAAAGTTATAATGGCCACACAAATTGTTGTCAACATCATTGAGAGATCTAGACCAAAATTCAAGAGGTATTCAATGAAATTATTCATAATGACCTCGACAATGCTTTTTCAAATATTCTTTATAGGGTTTTACCCATAGAGGATACTAAGGCTTACATACATGGAAAATTGGAAGAGTATAATCATCAAAGAATTAAATATCTATGGTCTAATGAGATGAATAGAGATGATTTCTTAGTAAAACCATAATACATCAACCTAGTGTGAAAGAAACTTGAAATTTGGAATTGGTTTCCTAACTATAGTAGTGATGTGGATGAAAAGTATGTGAGGCTACAATTGAGTAGAATGCATAGAAAATTCATGTGGATTGACATGCCTGGACTGATTCCTAAGGAGGTGATAAGGAAATTGCATAGTTATGTGATATTGGACCTATACCGGTACTAAAATTTGTAAGGAATGAAGTTGTTATGAACTCAACTTGTGCTACCTTTGATAGGAGGGATTTGACAACAAAACCTATCACAAATCTTGCTGTGAAATATGGTTCAATAATGATAGGTCACAAGATTTACTTTACAAACGGGGAGAATTCAGTTTCTGCAACTGCTATCTATGTTACAAATGAAATGGTTGTGAATGGGAAGGATTATGATCTATGTGAGTTTCTCTAGAAATAAATTCTTGAAAATTTGAAGCAAACTAGAGAGAAGAAGTATGCATTTCAATTCAAAACTCTGGTTATGTGTTTGTTGTTTTAATTTTTGAGAGAGCTTCTCGATAGGAAGTACATTGTATGAGATAGGATCAAACCAGTGGGACATTAAATATTTGATTATATGCACAACTTAGATGACTACAAAGATCAAGATAATTCCTTGAATACATTCTTTGTAGTGTCTCAAAAGAAAATGCATGGAAGAGAAAGAGTTCTTTGGAACTTGGTGGAGAAATATGCCAAGGAAATTAATTTCCTTGTAATTGAGGTTGTTGAACCAAGAACAGTATGGATTGAGCCTCTTGGGTATGAAGTTAATGATAAATAAGTTGAGGGATATGTTGAATTGTTGCTAAAGAGTCCTAAGTACCCCTCTCTACCAATACATGGGACATATGAGGAAAAATATTTAGAGGTACACATGGAACTATCAACACTTGCAAGAAATAAAAGGGTAACTAAACAAGTAAGTGAATACTTTATAAAACATGGACTTACAAAAGAAGAAGTAAAAAGGTTAAGGGAAATAGCTACAAAGAAAGGTAGAGTAGCTGGTGAGTCCTCCACACCAAGGAGATTAGGAAGAACAACTTCCACCCTTTCCTCTTCATTTTCCAAGTCCTACAGAGCTGCTACTAAAGGAAAGAAGGTGAAGCCTAGTTCTTTGGTAATAGAATAAGTAATTGCACCCTCTAGACCAAGCACAAGAATGAGAAAGAGATAGAATGTGCCTCTAGTAGCATCCCCTACTACCTCTAGAAGAAGATATTAAGCTCGTACTGGAACATGAAGAACAAATTACAAGGAAAAGAAAAATTAGTGCTACCACAAGTGGTGAAGGTGCCTCACAAGAAGCAAAAGGTTGACATTGTGGAAAATTTTGAGGAAGAGGAGAAAGAAAGATAAAAGGAAGATTTCAATGTACACATCCATAAGAAGCCTGGAAAGAAGGAGAATAAATAAGAGGCAGGATCTTCAAAGAAAAATAAAAAGAAGACAAAAAATCCTCTGATAAGAGCCCTTACTCCAATGAAATTAGATTTTTTGGTTAGTAACATGTTAGAGAATGATGATTTGTTATAAGGTAATGAAAAATTATGATGAAGTGGATGAAGAAGATAAGAAAATAATAGTTGAAGCTATCATTCAATACATCATTATTTTAGAAGCGGATATGAATAATATTAGGAAGAAGGTTCCTAGTGTTGTGTGGGATGCCTTGGTGAAAAGAAGGCATGGAGCAATTGAAGATGAAGAGAAGATGAAATTTGATGCCTTAGAGGAAATTGGATTCTCTTTATCCAAGGATGAAAGGCTACCTTGATTGAATTATACACTAAAGGATTCAAAGTGAAATAAAGAGTCACCATTATTATGGGTAGAGAAGAAGATTGAGAAAACAAATTGAAACAAGAAATAGTGAAGACTATTAGAGACATTGGAGAAAAATTTGGGATGATTGTTGCTTCATCATTCGATATTTCTCAAGGAAAGGAGCATGATAAAGAAAAGGTCAGTAATGTAGAGGAAAATATTCCTCCTATTACAAATTCATCGGTTTTGGAAGAAGTAGATGTTCATATTGTAGAAGAAACTCCATCAATTCATGATACACAAAATTTGGTGTCCTCACCACCATCGGTAGATGAAACAATTGCTTCCTCAGAGATCTTTATTCCTCTTGAAGACACTGACAAGACCACTGGTGCTAATAATGAAAACCAAAATGTAGGAAAAGAACAAGAAAAGGATAAGAATGATGTTGATGATCGTGCTAAAGACCACCTTGACAAAAATAATGAAGATAATGGAAACAAAAATGGAGAATAAAAAGAAGGAGAAAAATAAAGGGATGAAAATAAGAAAGATGACAAGGAGGATGAAGATAAAGACAAACAAAAGGAGAATCCTTCTAGTAAAGAAGAGGAACAAGAGAATAAAGAAGAGACTAAGGTTGAAGAGAATGAATAAGAGTCTCAAAAGATTGCGGAGTTACTAAAGTCATCCAAAGAATCCTCTAGTAATACACTTAAGGGTCTTTTGAAAAAGCAAGTATGATTCCAACTAGTGATTCCACCCTAGTTTCTATAGCTCTCGATGTACCAAGGTAGTGTGGATCTTGAAAAGATCTTACCAATTAAAAAGTTGGAGCTCAGAGATGTCTTTCATGTGTTCAGAAGAAAATAAATTATAGAGACACATCAAAAGGGGAAAAAATTGATTAATAATGCTATCAAGTCTCTATAGGATGCCAATCCTAGTGCCACAATTGATAACTCTCTAACTCATGTTGAAAATTTAAAGTTTTTGGTAGATTCACTTACAGTGTATTCCTCTGGTTTGAAGGAGCAGACTAAAAAAGATGTTGAGTAAAGGTTTACAGAAAAGAGACTTCTAGAGTTGCAAGATAGATGCGCATCTACACATGGGAATGTGGATAAATGTCTGAAAGAAGTGCAAGAATATGAGGATGAGGCTAATATTTGTTTTTGTATTGCATGAGGTGGCTAGATGCCACTCAAGGCATTAAGTAATTAATGGAATCTATTGAGTCACAAATATATAATTCCTTCGGAGCCTATGAACCAACATGAGACAAAGATTATACCTCTTGGACTGCCATTATAGATTTGCATAACAAGTTTTTATTTTTACAAAGGTAGAACAAAGATATTATAAGGAGATTTGGATAGCTTGGGAACTTGGTGAAGACCAAGCATATATCGGTGTGAAGTTCCCTTGCTGATGCAGTGAATCTTGTAAAGATAAATCCAAATCCAAGTACTTCAGAAGAGGGAGAGGAGATCATAGTTGAACTAGAATCAATGTATAAATCGCTTGTTGCAGCCAAAAGGACTTGGAATGAAGGGTGTTGAAATGAATAAGACAACTAAGAGGGGGGAAAATCAATTATAGCAAATTAAACAATAAAAACCTCTACAATAATTAGACCCACATGCATTTATTTAACCCTTATTTTGTTAGTATGATTAAATATGGAATGCATATAACAGAAACTGAAATCATAATACCATACATAAGAAAACACCAGATTTACATGGAAAATTCAATGAGGGAAAAAACATGGTGAGGATTAGCTCACAATATAAGTAATTGCAAAACTGGTACAAGGGCTCACTACCAGAATATAACACACTGTCCAAAAGGACTCATAGTCAAGGATCACTTCCATAGAAAGAAAGACAAGAAGATAGAAGAAGAATATTATACAAAGAACACTTCTCGATGCAATAAGGAAATCCACCACAATGCTCCAAAAATATTGCAGTCTTTCCTGAATGATTTCGGATGCCTTCAGCTCACTACCTTCAGGAATCCTAACACTAAAATTTTCACAACTCTGCCCAAATTTGTATCACACACTTCACTCAAATTGATATTACATCTATCTTTCTTCACATTTCATTCCTTTCTTAACTCAAAACAATACCACTTATTTATATCAACCTCAACCACAAAAATTCTCTACAATGTTAGCAACTAGTTGTTATGCATATAAATTCAAAATAGGTCGACACCTAAAAATTCCTACGGTGGATATGAATGAAGGTGACCTAAAAAAATCTTTAATTATGACCCAAATAGATCTAAACATGCCTCAACATGGTTTCAAAAACTCGCATGTAGTGTTAAACACAAGGTCGACCAAGACCTTGTTGGAAAAACAAGGATAGACAACTGAGAGGGGGGGTGAATCAGTTGTTACAGATTATTCAAACTTATTAAACCTTACTCAACTTATTCTCAGATCTGATGAAAGAACATTAAGCATAAATAATCACCATATCAGAAACACAAAGAACACCAAGACTTTATATGTGGAAACCCTATTAGGGGAAAAACCACGATGGATGTGAGTCCATAATATTATACCCTGTTAAAAGTATATAGATGAATAATGAGAATGCACATGCATTCAGGCACACTACCTAGAGCTCACTGCTCAAAGAAGACACATTGTCTTACATAAATATTTAGATGAAAACCATCTAAAGGATTTGAACTAAGAAATTAGCTTCTTCAAAAAGCCTGATTATAGTTTCGATTAAGCATAGAAACACTTCTTCACACTTCACTCAATCTTCTTCACACTCTTCTCTGCAATCGAATGATCTGATCTTTATTCACACATAACACTTTCATACTTCACATTACACACACATAAATCTCAAATGAAGAAAAAATAGCTCTTATATATCCGCTACATGGAATTACATCAACAACTTTTTTGGGGAGAAATAAAATAATAAATGAATACACTGTCGGCCCAATTCATGAAAAAATATCAATGCGCACCAACCGAAGTTGGTCACAACATAATGAAGACCTAAAAAAAATCCTCAAACATTCCAAACATTCAAAAATTAATCCACAAGTATCCACAACATGCTACAACGATCATGTCGGCTAAGAACATGAAAAACCCAAACACACAAAGGAAAAATCTTCGATCACAAACACACCAATCAACGTGGATATGAAACAAAGATAGAGCACAATCTAGAAACATCAATGAACATCACAAGAGTATACAAAAAACCTCAAATTACCTTAATTACATCTCTTCTTCTAGAAACACCCGCTACAGTAACAGAATAACTATAGGAACACAAAAACTAACAACTTGCTCAAATCTTGATGCACACCTCTGAAACTTCTAGTAGATAAACTAGATAGGCTCAACAAAAAACCCTTTAATCCGCACCTTCTGAATACCAACATACTGAAATTTCCAACACTCTGAACTTCACATCTTCACAAGCAACCTTCAACATATTTATTATAATTTTCTCAATATCCTTGACATATACAACCTTCAAGAAACCAATGCTAATAGTGTTGACATAAATGAAAACCACATATCACTAACTCAACCACAACATCCAACAAACCTATGTTAAACACCATAATCATTAAGTACACGCTTGCTTAAATCAATCTGAAATCTCTAGATAACATAATTCACTTGAACACAATCTAGAATAATCCTTGAACTACTCGAGATTCATCAAAAACTTCATTAACCTTGCATCATTCATATAATTCAACTCAAAATAATTGGTAACCCTCACTTGCATAATGATAAATGAAACTCATTCTGTACTGCATAAAATCAAGTAAAACCTTGAATACAAAAAGATACAAGCATTATAAACATCTTCCCAATTCTGCACAACCTGAAGCCAAATAGTTGAGAAACACGGAGCAAATAAATTTCTTCCAGGCCATAGAAAACATCACAAAACAATTGGCTCACACACTGGTGAAAATATCTTGCACTATACAATGATTCATAAGCCAAAATTCTGAATATAATGATCTCTAACAATCTTAAATAACTTGCAAGATCCGCATAGGCATAGCATCAACATAGGTGAAACATGGAGTACAATATCGAGGCATACTATGAACACTTTCACAACATAATTTACTCTCTTTATCAAATTTCCTCAAAAGCACTTGGAAACCAAGTACCAAAGATAACATCTCACCTCATTTCATCATTCCAACTCATCTTCAGATTTTGCAACAAAAAGATAGCTCCATGTACTCACAACATTTTCTCAATGTCTCAACTACACATGCACAACCTGTTTTCCTCTTTTTCACTTTTCTTATTATCCTCAACATCTTTATCTCATATTTGACATCAATGACAACACCAGTCAATAGACTTTCTATTGACATCAATGACAAAACCTTCATACTTGCAACAAAGGGAAGTCTACCTAGCAAGAAATTCTTATGGAGCTTGAAGGTGCCTCCTCCTCTGGTTGAATATCTTTCACATGTATATTATTTCTCGTTGTTTCAATTGATTTTCAGTTTTTCATTGTACATATGGTTGGATAAATTGTTTTTTGGGATAACTCCCTAAGGGGGAGTCAATACATTTCACTTAGATTATTCACCTGTACATATGCATCAATTTTTGGTGCTTACATGTGCGTTATCGATACACCCTTTTCCCTTGATGTCAAAGGGGGAGAAGTTTCATGACAAGAGATGTTAGGAAAAGTTAGGTGATGGGAAATGTTTTTGGAGAAGTTTGATGTCTGAGATGATTGGAGAAGTTAGATGTAAGGGGAGATGATGTATGTTTGAATTTTTTGAAGATAGTTAAATATGGTGTATGTTGTTTTAGAGATTCATTTTTGGAAAATCTTTCCATAAATGACAAAGGGGGATATTGTTGAAAGAATGAAGAAGGAACCCTTTAATGTGTTTTCATTGGTGCCAACATTGATTATTGATATCTACTCTAATATGGTAAATAGAATGGAAATATCTTAATCCAGTATTTTGGTATGAATTTGATCGAGTAAAAACATTTTCTTATGAGGTGATAATATGTTACTCCTAGCTACTTTGTGCATCTATGATTTGGGTAAATGCACAAAGTTGGGTCCACGAAACGTGGAATTTTTTTCCTTAGGCAAAAAAATGAAATTGGCTTTGCAAAAATAGGATCCCGAGCCTAAATGAAAAATGAGATCTCGCTTTAAAAAAATTAGGATCCTATTTGTTAGAGGGTCCCAAACCAACGAACAGGGAATGAGATCCTGATTACTACGAAACGGGATCCTGACTTGTAAAAATCGAGATCCCGTTTCGTAATAGTATTTATTTTTTAAAATCGAACAAACCTTCATTTTTACCAGCAATGCACGAGATCTTGATTTATCAGTGACAACGACCCAAGCACAACCTCCAGGTACCGTACTCTCCCATTTTTTGGGCATTTTTTCATTTCATATTGAAATTGTCAATAAAATAATTGATTTTAGCATTTTTTTTTTACGTTTTAAGCATTTTATTTCCTGTTATAGTAGAAATGAGGAATTGTACAAATAGATGAAAAATGCGTCAAATTGTGAAGATATTGAATAGAAACAAAAAAATAAACCTTGAATTGTATTTTAGAAACAAAATTTAGCTTTTGAAACCTGAATTGTTTGATGAAACCAAAAAAAATTGTATTTGAAAACCCTAATTGAAATGAAACAAAAAAAATTGCATTTCAAAACCCTAGAAATTGAAATGAATTAAAAAAATTCATTTAGAAACCCTAATCAAGCTTTTTGAAATCCCGAATTCAAATCAAAGCAAAAAAAAATGAATTTGAAAACCCTAGTTTGAAATGAAACTAAAAAATTGCATTAAAAACCCTAATTGCTTAGAAATTGAAGTGAAATGAAAAAAATTGCTAAAACCCTAAATTGAAATCGAAGAAATCATTTTGATTTTGAAAACCCTAATTTTGAGCTCAAGAAAATTCATTTGCATTCCTTAAATGTTTTAAATTTCATTTGCATTTTATGGAGAAAATGATATGTTAAACTTTAGTTTCAATGTTAAATTATAATTAGATTAGAAAAACGTTCCAATTTTTGTGAAATGAGTACAATATTGCTATATGAATTTTCATTTAGAACTATCGTTTATATGAATTTTGATAATTAAGTATAGGTAAAATAATCAGTCATGTTAAAAAGATGAAATAAAATAAAAGAAAAATAAAAACACACTTTAAATTCAAAATCTAGCTTCATCTAGGGTCTATGACAACAATATCATCTTCAAACTTAATTTTTTTTAGTTTCTATTTTTCTGTTTTTAGATTCAATAAATTCCAAGAGTTATTGATTTTTAAGTAAAATTAAAACACTAAAATTCATAAGAGAAAAAAATTCTTATGTAGGAAGGAACATCACATTGACATTCACACTAGATATTCAACTACTTTAATATATCCTTTATTTCCAATATGTTTTCCTTGATTAAAGTCTCACACTTCATCATGCAAATCATTTCAATTAGAGGAAGGCTATAAGAATGATTAGTTATCTCATCTTAACAATCATCCTTGAAATCCTTTATAATTTATTACTCTTGTTTTCAAAGACCACTGTGGAGATCCATACTCTTATTAATTACTTTATAGAAATATTTATGCAATCCTTTCATCCACTGCTTAATGGAGGTTACCACACATTTTATCCTATATAATGTAGAGTCTTATTGTTGAGAAATTATGATAAGAATAGTGATAAAACTATCTATTTCATACTTGAGGGTCTTATGAATTTATTAAGACAAGATGTTCAATATATGACATATTTGAATTCAATTCTTGAGGGTCTTATGAATTAATTACCTTAATCAATTGATGAGGTATGAATCTCAACAAATTTTGATCCTTTAAGTAATTAAAAAATATGGTGCATAAGGTTCTTGGTTTCTTCTTGGTTCTAAGGCTATACAACATAGTTTCAATCTAAGACAAATCCCTTTTTGGTGGCTTAATGATTCTTTTCCTATTTTGAATGTTATATTCTAGCCAAGTGGGGACAAAAGAAGGAGAATAATCTTCCTAAGAAGGAAATTGTAGTTTATTATATGGATTCCTTAAACCCAAGGCTTGTTGGAGGATGAGAGTTTGCATAGTTTCTTTTACATTGATATCTTGTATGCCTTTGTGAATCTTTCTTTCCATTTTATTCATTAAGATATATACCTCTTTCATAGTCAAATATATGATAATTGAGTCTTCATGATCATTTTATTCTCCTTGGGATTCTTCAACTTCTTGCACCATTTTCTCATCCTTCACATTTTTTATTATCTTTCTAGTTATATCATTTTCCTTAAGCTCGTATTTCATATTTTCTTAAGAATATTCTCCTTAGTTTGATAAAATACTCTCTCAATATTTAATAAGGAGTGTGGAGAATATAAAATAGGGTATAAAAATAGAACTTGTATTACTTACTTATTTTGTGAGGATTGGGAATTAAATGTTTATTTTTTCTCCTTATGTTCTTGAAATAATAGGATTAGGACTATCATTAATTGGTAAATATTGATATGTTAAAGAATAGTTAGAATTCATAAATTTTATCAATGTTTGTTTGTAAATTTAGTTAGAAAATTTAGTTAGATAGTATTCAACATTCATTTCTATTTTATGTTTTGATCTCTCTTAGTCTAAAATATCAATTTTTGCACTAGTTACCTAGACATAGAAAGAATATAAATATTTTTCTTTTCTAAGATATTTTAGGTTATTTCAATTCCAAACAATCTAAAATAAAATACTTGATTCAACATTAAATAATTTTATATTATACATTTTATATCATAAAATTCATTTAAGTGGGTAATATTAATGAAAAAAATGTTAAATAAAATAATCTATTCAATTAAAAAAATATCTAGTTAAAATATACATCAAAATCAATCTTAATGATACATAATTATGTGTTTCTATTATGAAAATAGTCAATCTATTGATAAAATAAAAAATATTCATAAACTAGGCACTAACTTGCAAGTCCACTATTCCAAGGGCCACCCAAACTTCAGCCTAAGTTCGCTAAACCCTAAGCCTTGAACTCTAAAATGTAAACCCTTAACACTAAAGCATTCATTTTTTCTTAGGACCTTAAAATGAAATTTGGTTGCCTTAGCAAACTCCGCTAAATTTTATTCCCTTAAGCCATGTTATTTTGTCGTAGGAACTTAATACAAAGATCCCCTTAAGCCATCCTATTACCGTAAACCCTAAACTCTAAACTCTAAACTCTAAACCATAAAAACACCATTTTTTCCTAGGCCCTTAATCAAATTTGGTTGCCTTGGGAAACATCACCAATTTTTATTCACTTTAGCCATGTCATTTTTTCCTAGGACCTCACTAGACATAGATCCCCTTAAGCCATCCTATCACCCTAAATCTTAAATCAATGTCTTAAGGGGATCAAAGAAGTTCTCAAAATTTGGTGAAGATTCCCAAGGTAGCCAAATTTAACAGTAATAAGATTGTGCAAGATTGTAATATGAATGACATTTCATGATCTAGGTTGGTAAGTTGAAACAAGAGCCATCTCAATCAATTATTCCAAAAGAAAATGTTCTTCAATAACTTGCAAGTCCATTATTCCAAGGGCCACCCAAACCTCACCCTAATTTCGCTAAAACCTAAGCCTTAAACTCTAAAATCTAAACCCTTAACACTAAAGCATTCATTTTGTCTTAGGACCTTAAAATGAAATTTGGTTGCCTTAGGAAACTCCACCAAATTTTATTCCCTTAAGCCATGTTATTTTGTTGTAGGACCTTACTACAAAGATCCCCTTAAGCCATCCTATTACCGTAAACCCTAAACTCTAAACTCTAAACCCTGAACCCTAAAAACATCATTTTTTCCTAGGCCCTTAATCAAATTTGGTTGCCTTCGGCAACACCACCAATTTTTATTCACTTTAGCCATGTCATTTTTTCCTAGGCCCTTAATCAAATTTGGTTTCCTTCGGCAACGCCACCAATTTTTATTCACTTTAGCCATGTCATTTTTTCCTAGGACCTCACTAGACATAGATCCCCTTAAGCCATCCTATCACCCTAAATCATAAATCGATGTCTTAAGGGGTCCTTATATGACATTTCTTAAGGGGATCAAAGAAGTTCTCAAAATTTGGTGAAGTTGCCCAAGGCAACCAAATTTAACAATAATAAGATTGTGCAAGATTGTAATATGAATGATATTTTGTGATCTAGGTTGGTCAGTTGAAACAAGAGCTATCTCAATCAACTCTTCCACAAGAAAATGTTCTTCACTAACTTGCAAGTTCATTATATTCCAAGGGACACCAAAACTTCACCCTAAGTTTTGTAAACCAATTTTAACAATAATAAGATCGTGCAAGATTATAATATGAATGAGATAAATCATGATATAGGTTGATTAATTTATGGTTTAGGGTGATAGGATGGCTTAAGGGGATCTATGTCTAGTAAGTTCCTAGGACAAAATGACATGGCTCAAGTGAATACAATTTGGTGAAGTTACCTCGGACATTAATGAAATTTGGTTGCCTTAGGCATCTTCACCAAATTTTATTCACTTAAAAGCCATGTCATTTTGTAATAGGACCTTACTACATAGATCCCCTTAAGCCATCGTATTACCCTAAAACCAAAATCTTAAACTCTAAACTGTAAACCCTATAACATTCATAAATTATCCTATATTAATAGTTAATTGTATTTTAATTCAAGTAACATGCCTTAGACATAAATGAGACTTACATATTTTATCATTTGTATTCAATTAGGCCATTTATATTGAATGGTTTAACAGTATTTCGTAAACATGTATCTTACATTTTGAAATTACAAATCTAATGTAGGTTCACTCATATCTTAGAGATAACATGGATTGATTCAATAATATTTGTAATCCACCTCCACACCATCGATCTCCACCACATTCACCTCCACCTCCAACCACTCCACCTAATAACCCCCCACCTCCACCACCTGAAATCAATGGTGTTTGTTTGCAAGCACGAATCAATTACAATGTTAGAACCATCCAAGATCAAATAAACATTATTCAAAATGAAGAATTTGTCGCACCACCTATGAGGATGATTGCATCTAGGATGGAAACCATTGTTGATGTTGTCAGGGATATGGATGGGATCTTAGATGAGCATCGATAATGGATATAGGAGAGGAAAAATTCGGATTCTAAAAAGGAAAACACAAATAAATGAAGAGATGCAGTATAGAGCCACAATAGTTTCTAAATTAAGACAATGATCTTAAATAGTTATGATTTTATGAATTTGGTGAACGATGGATATTTTGTGTGACGAATTTATAAATTTGGTTGGATGGATATTTTTAGTGATGTGAATTTATGATTTTGGTTGTAGATGGATATTTTTAGTGACGTGAATTTATGATTTTAGTTCTAGATGGATATTTTTAGTGATATGAATTTATGAATTTGGTGGAATTTATGAACTTATAATGATGAATTTATAATAGTATATATTTTATGACTATCTACTAGATCATGATTTGTCCTAATGGAAAATTGTAATATATATATATATATATGCGTTAGACATAAAATGAGCTTTTTGTGAATGTTTCAAGTTTATTGTTTAGTATGTACACATGTATTAAAATTGCATATAGTTCTTAAATTTTGAAATTTGTATTTATGTACATAGTTTAGTTTAATGATGTATGCATGCAAATTAAATGAATCGTATTTTTTATTTTAAATGTATTTACATGTTAAATTTTGAATTTTGTATGCACATGCTCAAGTTCAATCGATGTATATGTGTGTTTAAATTTTATATGATCTTAATATATGTATGCACATCCTATTTAAATAATTTGCATGTGCGTTTCAAATTTAACTATTTCTTGTAATTTTTTAAGTTTGTATGTTAATTTTATATAATTTAATGCAGGTGCACACTTATATCTCATATCATGGATTATTTTAATATTGATGATATCATCAATCTTCCACCTCAGCCACAACCATAGCCACCTCCACCTCCACCTCCCCCTCCCCCTCCACCTAATATGCCACCTCTAGCACCTGTTGCATCTAATGAGGCTCACTTGCGAGCACACATAAATGATCAGATTGCAACGATACAAAATCAAATCAATTCTATGTAGAGTAAAGCATTGATTCCACCCCATGTTAGATGTTTTGCATCTGCGATGCAAAACATTGTGGATGCCATCAGGACCATTGATTTTGATCTATATAGGCATCGATGAGACAAAGAGAAAATGAGATAATTTTATGTTGACGGTCTCTCTTATAAACAAATTTTAGACCTTAAAATAATGAAATCCCACCTAGCCCCCTACTTTCTCGACCCCGTTACTCGACAACCCATTCCTCCAGACAAATCTAGAATATCCATGAGGTGGTGCATACATGTACAGATGAGTGCACATTTTTGGGATTTATGGTATATGGTTTTTGATAGTCCCCCACATGCTAATTGGGAGTGCCCATTGTATTTTTTGAGGAAATTGTATGTAGAGTTTGTTATGGGGAAAAAGCCCAATTATTTTGATTTTAAATCTTTTTAGGGTGTTGGTGGCGGCATGCCACAACAGAGGTTAGGAGCAAGGGTTGATCCCCAATGCCCCGTGCATGCGCAACCCATTGTTGTTGCTCCTAGTCCTCCCATTCCCGCACCTGTGCATCATCGAGCTATGGTCTTGACATTAGGCTCCCTTAGTACACTCGCAGGAGACCTTGATCATCATGCTTTTGCGATAGTGGGTGGGGAGCATAGAGATGATGATGATGGAGGAGTTTTTTATGGAGCTGGTCCGAGTACCACTCCAGTAGTGTCGAGGCTCGTCCCACATGTATGTACTAGTTTCCATCAAGTATGCTATGGACCTGATCATACCACACCTAGTTCAGGTGGATGTGGAGATTCTGGTGGTTCATCTGGTCACATTAGTTCATTTGTAGAGTTTCTTATAGCAGACCATCACCCTGAGGACACTGCGACACAGGTATAAATATGCATCTACACGTTCATTTTATAAGAATTTTGATGAATGTGTATATCAAAGAAAATTTTGTAATACATTTTAACAATCAAATTGTTTGGTGTACATATGATAGTAATGATGGGGCAATCATTCATTCCACGAGTACATACATTGACACTAGTCCTACTCAGCAACCCTTATGGGGTATTTTGATTTCATTTTTTTAAATTATTAATGAAATGATTTTTAACTTAAGTTCTAAATTTATAATTGAATCACATACATGTTTCAAATATTTATGTTGGTTTAGGCGAGTCAATCAGCTTCCACGTCGATTCCACCCAAGGGGTTGTCGAGCACTCCTCCACTATCATGCATCATAGATCAGGGGCAGGTACATTTATATTGTAAATTGTTTAACTTATATTAGTATAGTTACAATTATGAATTTTGAATTCACTATATATGAAATGTGCATGTACACTTGTAAATATTATAAGCATTAAATGTCTACATGTATGTCTAGGTTGATACCACAATGAGAATGGGCATCAAGAAAACATTAGATGTTGCGGCTAGTCATGAGGCCTATGATTTTTAGGTTCTTTTAAACAATTTCTACACAAAATTTCCTAAATTGAATATATATTAACCTAATTCAAGTATACATGCTTTAATTTTGATCTTGTAGGACTTTATTAGTGTGACTTTAAGCCCTGACCCAGACATAGTTACACCTCCAGGAGGACATGTAGAGTAGGCTCCAAATCAAATGGTAATTTAATTTTTTTATTATATTTAAATTCAATTATAAATTATATATTGTAAATATAAGTTTAATTTTAAATTTCAAATTGAATATATATATATAATATGAGCTAATACATGTTTTAAATTATTTTTCTTTTATAGCATGAGACACATCTTGTAGTTGAGCATGTACAAACAGGTCTTGGAGAAGAGGGCGCACAACCTCAGAATACGGTACAATTAAAATATGATAAATTATAAATTATTTTCAATTAAATCATTTTTAACTGTAGACTTGTGCATCTAATTTCAACTTTCTTTGTCTTTTTTATGTAGACTGATTCAAAGAATTTATAGGTTGCTTCAGGTGCACCAGAGCATCCAAACCCAGCTATGATGGTAATTCAATTTTATGATGAATTATAGATTAAATTGTCATTAAATAATTTTTCATTGTCTTACATTTGATTTCATCTTTCTCTTGTACAAAGTGTTTTAGGGCATCTGCATAGTTTGCATGGCTTGAAGAGGACTCTTGATTATAGAGACAATAC
Organism: Sequoiadendron giganteum; assembly: GCA_007115665.2. Classification (NCBI taxonomy): domain Eukaryota; kingdom Viridiplantae; phylum Streptophyta; class Pinopsida; order Cupressales; family Cupressaceae; genus Sequoiadendron; species Sequoiadendron giganteum. Next base: position 644,174,062 of record CM021103.1, on the reverse strand, counting down.
ATGACCTAGAAACATGATTTTATGGGTTATATTTGTTTATTTCATGGACTATATTTCTGGTTTTTCATGTACTCTTTTGGACTTTATATTTCATGGCTCAAGTACTTAGTTGGACTTTAGTTCATGGGTTGTACTCTAATGAACTTTATTTCATGTGCTTAATATATTGGTTTCATGCGTGCTTAAAATATTTACATGAATTATGGACTTTATTATTGTTTGAAATTTTAATTTACACATACATTTATGCATTTTATGTTCATAGTCAAGACATTAATATAGGACATTAATGTGAAATTAATAAGATATTTTAATATTTTTACTTTACAAATTTAGTGATCTCATACATGGTATACATGATATGTACATTAAATAATTAACGATAATTAGTCAATGAATTTATTCAATTCACGTCAATCAATAATTAGTTAATAAATCATAATTTACAAACAAAAGCATTAATAAATTCTATAAATAATAAAATCCAACACTAATTTATAAGCCGTCAAAACAAATAATGGCATCCAATACTATTTTATAAGCTATCAAAACAAATAATGGCATCCAATACTAGTTTATAGGATGACAAAACAAATAATGACATCCAATACTAATTTATAAGCTATCAAAAAAAATAATGGCATAGAATACTAATTTATAAGTTGTCAAAACAAATAATAGCATCCAACACTAATTATAGGTTGTCTTAAGGGGATGTCTTAAGGGGTCCTAATACGACGTATTAAGAGGATGTCTTAAGGGGTCATAATACAACGTCTTAAGGGGATGTCTTAAGGGGTCATAATACAATGTCTTAAGGGGATGTCTTAAGGGGTCATCATACAACATCTTAAGGGGGTGTCTTAAGGTGTCATCATACAACATCTTAAGGGGATGTCTTAAGGGGTCATAATACAACATCTTAAGGGGATGTCTTAAGGGGTCATAATACAATGTCTTAAGGATATAATTGATTTAACAATAATGTATGCATGATATTTAGTGATTATACAATCAAATATAAAGTTTGAAATTAGGAAAACATGCACATTTAACAATCAAAATATATAGAATATCGATTTTGATACATAGAAGTACATAGAGTACATTATTGTGTATGTACACGTATTTGTAATTTGTACAAAATGTTTAATTTTGTAAGTATGTATGTACATATATGTCATCTCAAAATAATGTTTACAAAATTTGGATATGCCATCTCAAGAACATCTCAAACTTGTGCCCAAAATGTAGTAGGTCTTCACACAACTCAAGTACATGCATTTAAAAGTATTCCACATGTGTATAGGTTGAATCTAGACATTCTCTCCTTTTTTTTTCAAAGAATGAGATCAATGCAATGATGGCTTAAGGATAGAAAAAAGGATAATAAATCAATTTTAACTATTAATGTATAAGCAATATCAATATGTAATCAAAACATGTATTTAAATATATTTTAACTAATAATTACCTATTTTTACCAAGTATTCCATGTTGTCTAGGTTGAATCTACATGGACTAGATCCTTTTTGTGATTATGGATTAAGGATCTATAAAAGGACAGTTTAAATAAATTTAAACTGATAACACACTTGACCAATATCGAAACATGTATTTAATCTATTTAAAAGGACAATTAAAACTAAAACTATATTTACCTGTATTTACTTATTCCATTGTACCATCTACATCCTCTCTCTTTTGCAATGCATCTATGATTGTCTCATTCTTCCATAGAAATTTTCCATAAAACTTTATTTGTAGGTCTTCCGCGATACCGATCTAGTTTTATATTTGTTGCCACCAACAAATGTGAATAATGTATAATCTTTTTATGCGTTTCATAATCTTTGAATGCAGGTAGACCATTCTTCCTTGCTAGGTATTTTTGTAGCCAAGTGCCAACAACCACAACCGATCCTATTGGAAAATATGAAAACCATCATCAAATAAGTTCTCAAAATTTTCTTAATGGGATCAAAGACTTGTTCTAAAAAATTGTTTAAGGGGATCAAAAACTTGTTATCAAAATTTTCTTAAGGGGATGTCTTAAGGGGATCACCATACCTGTTGGATAATGATAGCCATCATCATCTTCTTGAGGTGATATTAACTTATGTTTAGTCTCCACACAATGAGCCAACCAATATTATGTTTTCTCTTCATTCCCCTTAGGTGCAACAACATACACATGTCCTACAAACAAAAATAGATTTAATAACTTGCGCATATCCATATAAATAATTTAGTATTACAAAATAACTTAAAGTGAAATAAAATGAAATAAATTGAATTAAATTCCTTTCTTGTACAAGGTCTGATACATGGTCATAGTCTTCAGATGCAAACACTTGATCGTTTTCTTCAATAGTTATTTCATATTGATCATGTGCTTGTGCAGGTGTCAACGATCTTTGCTCCCACTATTCAACCCATTCTATATTTTCACATGCTTCCCAATCTCTTGAGATACAAAAATAGAAAAAACATGCAAGATCCCTTGTCCAGATAGTCCATGTGCTTGCCTTTGAACTCCTAAATGAATGCCATTTAGTAGATCCACTGATTGTCTCATAGTCAAGTCTAGGTACAATGTTCTCTTATCCAACCAACTAAAAGAATCCATGAATTGTAGAGTACTCACTCGAACCAGGTGAAGATAATCTTGTATTACACCAATCCACAATCCCACGTGCATCTTTAAATTTTACTACATCTTCGAGTTTTAATTGTTCTCTAGCAAGAATTATTTTGACACATGCACCAACTCCATCATGTTCTCCTTTACCATGCCCAACTTCAAAAAAACTCCATATATTCTGGACATTAATTTCCTTGTGAACCCTACTTAACCAATAGAAAAATTGAGAATTCTTGAACTGCTTTGTACAATTATCTGACCATATGAGGTGTTCTTTCATATGGATTCCTCTTTCTCTTAAATTTCTATTAAATATACTGAAACATTATTAAGAAAACTATGATGAGTGTAATCAGTTGTCACTCAAATAAAAATGATACTCCCTCAAAAAAATTCTATCATCCCTAGTGCTATCATCTGCATGTCTTAAACAATATGGAAAAACATAGCTACTTGCACTGAATTATAATACTGTGATTGAATTTCCTCTTGAGGAGCTAGAGTATAATTTTCCGCAAAATCAACCACTGAAAGTATAGTACCAATTGGAAATGTGTTTCTACATGCGCAAAATTGGCCATCAAGCCATCGAGCATGTTGAGAGTGCATGACATATTTTGGTACAATCTTATTCTTAAATTCACTCATGAATGCATGCACACTAACTTTTTCTGTAGCTAAATCACAATGCTTTCCTATTTTTCCATCTTTTAAAGAATAGTGAACATTCTTAAATATTTTAACATCTACTAATTGTTGTCCAAAATCATTATCAACATTTTCATGCATACAAATTCTTAAGAATGAAAGATTTCCATAGTCAATGCATTTTCCAAAAATACACGAACTTAAATAAAACAATTTACGATTAGATCTTTCACAAAACAAACTTGAAATAAAATCCCTTATTGCTTCAGGTTGCATATTAATACCACATTCCTGTATAATCATGTTAGTATGCAAGGTACAACGTATATATTGAAAAACATCATAAAAATAATGAAATTGAACATGCATTTTACAACAACAAGATATCCATTGCTTATTAATTTTTACATACCATGGTTTATATTTTTCAAAAGACCTTTGACTTATTTTAATATTACGAGGTAACACTAAATCACCAACAAATTTTCTATAAAATTCAGTTTGTGTTGTATCTAATAGGTGTTTTGGGTGAGGATCATGAACTTCGGACCCCACCCTTAATTTTAAAACATCTCTAGCATTAGATGAAACCTTATTATTATCATGCCATTATTTTTCGATCAAAGATTTAATTTCAACATTCAATTTCATATCAGACCTCGGGAGTTGACCACTGAAGCTCCAACATTGGTTGATAGGATCATTTTCTATACTTTCTCTTCTTTTTTTCACTCTTATCAATGTTTTAGGATGTATTTTTAAAAATTCACTAATATTTCTTACCATTCTTTTATTCAAATTTTCTTTATTAACTATACCAGTTGTTATAGCTCTTCTTTCTGCATTTTTATCTTTAGATTGACTATTTTTCCCAATAGATTGAATGACACTAGCAACAATAAACATAACATGTTTTAATGATTGATATTTTCTTTTTGGTTTAACAAAAAAACCTAACCTTTTCATTATTTTCCTCATTTTTTTCATTCTCATCAATTGCATCATTAGTTGACATTGAATTGCAACTTTTTGTACGATAAAATATTTTTTTGTATATTTTATTCGCATGTGTTCTTATTTGCCTCCAAGAAATTTGACCAAGAAGATTATCGAAAAAACCACTTTCAATTTTTTAAAAAGTATTTTCATTAAATTCAACATCACATTCTAGATTTTCGTCTTCATCTTCATTTTCATTTTCATTTTCAACTTCAAAATGATTTACATTTTCATCTTCATTTTCATCAACAAAACGGTTTTCATTTTCATTTACATCAACAAAACGGTTTTTGTTTTCATTTTCAAGAAAAGGATCATTCACATTTTAATTTTCAACAAAAGGATCATTCTCATTTTCATTTTCAACAAATTCTATAAAAGTTTCATCTCTCTGAATATTATCAATGTCAACATCGTTAAGTCCGGAATCTTGTAAAACTTCTACATACAAATTTACCATTTCACTAACATGTGGATTTAAGACATAGTAGGACTTGCTTGTATAATCATATTCTTCTCCAAATTGACTTCTTGCAAATTAGCTTCATCTACAACCATGGTCTCCTCAATGTTTTTGTTAGTGTTCCGTGGCATCGGGTCCGTTGGTGCATCATTATGATTTCGATATGGTCTCTTGTAGACAGAAGTACCTTTCCTTACTTGCCAGATTGCGGTTCCAGTGTTACTCTACAGTGCTCCGATACCATGTTAGGTTTGCATGCATCTTCTTTCTAGTTTTTTAGCTTCTTCCTAAGTCCATCTTAAGGTGGGGGGGGGGGGTGTTAGAGTAATAAGTTATTATACTTAATTAATTATATCATACTGGTTAATTAATTAAGTCACTTATTCCTTTAGTTGCTTAAGCTAAACTTAGGCACATTAATAATTGATTAATTATTAAGTGTGCACACTAGGGTTTCATTTAGGGTTTCCCTTTTAGGGTTTCTTGATCTCCTTCATAAGGATTGATCTCTTTGTAATAATTGATTCTCAATAATGCATTTTTACTTTGAGGTTTAAAAAACATCTTCTTTGGTTTTGCATGTCTTTTGCATGTGACAGGTGATCTTGGTTTCTAACATTATCGCCGTACGATGAATTCCTCTTTCGGCTGGGATAGTCTTTATTTGAAAGAAACTTATATATGAAGGAAATTTTGTTTGTATTTGGGGAAGGGTGTGGAGGTGTTACCTCCACCGTTGGCCCATATGGGAGCGACGCTATGGAGGTAAACCCTCCACAACCTCCCCCATTTTCTATGGGTTGTGGCCTCTATGCAATGAGGAGGCTCAACTATATTAATATAGCTGCCCCCTCTAAACTTCTTCGAATCTTATTTAAATAAGTTTGTCCACCTATGATTTAAATGATGCGATTTGTGTGAATTAAATATTTTTTAATATATTTAATGTATATATTATATATATATTTAGATTATATCTAATATATATATAAATATATAAACTTAATATGATTTGGATTTAATGTTTATTTTGTTAAAATATTTAAGCATATATTTTGGTATTTATATATATGTGTATATATTCATTGTATATATATTTAAATATATAATTAATGATTATAAAAATAATTTTAATTTAAAATGGGTGCATGCATATATGCACAAGTAGAAGAATTGGTTGAGTTAAACTTTTAGTGAAATTATTATTCTTTTAAAAGTAATTGAGGAAATTGACTTACTGATAATTTAAAAATTTCCCTTCTCTGAATGTGAAGAGGCTTTAATTTTATTTTAATTAATTTATTTACATGGGAAATTTTTATATTATTGTTTTCACTGCACGAAAGTGGATTTAGGAAATCCAAATAATAGATTTAATTCTTGTCTTGATTGCCTTTGTATTTGATTTCTTCTAGTCGTGTTTGGGGGAAAATTGGTAAAGTGTTAGTCAATAATTTGTAAGTCTTCCAGAAGGATCTTTAGGTGATAGGGGTTTTTGTATTGTAATATAAGCCCATTTTAATTCCCTTGGGTAGTACGTTTTCTATTTTCAGTGAGTTACTCAGTTTTCACGAACGGGGATTTGTGCCTCCTAGTTTGGAGTGGATTTTGTTAGAGTGTTGCCTCCTTGTTTGGAGTGGATTTTGTTTGTGCTGCCTCCTATGTATAGATTAAGTTATTCTATCTAGTTTTGTGCACTATGTTACCCTAAGATGTTGATTTTTGATCTGTGTGTTGTCAAGTAGAAGAGTGGCTTCCGCTAGGGGCCAAAGCCCTAAAGAGGTAAACTGGGTAACCTTCAGAAGTACCTAACAAGTGAAAACATAATAAAAGTATTTAGGGGATTGGGTAGTATTTCATATTAAATAAGATAAGTTTCCTCACTCATGGAATCAAGTGCTCATTTGGGCTTGGGATGAGTGGGAAGTCCTAGAATGGCATGATCGATATCTTGTCTTCTCAAAAAATATTTGATTTTGCTTTGGACTACATGTGGGGCCGAGAGTCATGAGAGTCTACTAGGATATCCCAAGATGGGTGCCGGGGCCTAGGAAGGCTTACCAGGATATCCCATGCAATATTGTGATGACACTCTTTGTAATACCCCTCTGTTTTGCTTCTCATTTCATGTTGTTTTATGCTTTGCTTGGGTTGCAGCTGCTTTGATACTAGACACATTTTGTTATGATGTTTTGATCGCTACTCTTGAGCAACAACTATTATTGTGTGATGTGATTATCTGATTTTGTTTCACATGCTTTAATGGATTAATGATGTTAGTAGAGTTATCATGAGATTATTTATGTGAGTATTGATTATGATGTTAGTGTCAGTCTTTGATGAGTGTATTGGTGAAGAAGATGGGTTCACATCACTTGCTTGCGAGTGCCTTGCAAATCCAAGATTTCTTCTTCACGGTGTGTATTATATGCTGGATATATTATGTTGCTTACTTGGTTGCAGGTTGCAAGTACATGACATCAACTCCACCTGGTTTCACAGGTTTGAGCGTGTCGATCCAACGGTTAAGTTGAATGGGAGATAGTAGCTAGGTAACATGTGTCAGGTCTACACCCTAGCCTTAGTGTGTCATTAGTCTTGATTATTGAGTCATGTTGGACCTTATTTGATGTTATGTAATGTTTGAAAAGTGCTTACTTATTAAATGGTTTTTTAGAAAATTGCATTGGTTGAAAGAGATGATTATTTTATATTGTATTAAAATTATGCTTATTGGTTATATTTAAAATTATTAATAGAAATTAAATTTAAATTATTTGATCAATTAAATTTAATCTTGAAAGGGTTAGATTTAGTTATTAAATAGTTGAAAGTAAATTAATTAAAGTTAAATTATTTAATTAATTAAATTTAATCTCAAAGGATTAGATTTAGTTATTAAATAATTGAAAGTAAATTAATTAAAGTTAAATTATTTAATTAATTAAATTTAAATCTCAAGGGATTGGATTTAGTTATTAAATAATTTAAAATAATTAAGTAAGTATATTTGTTTGTTTTTAATTAAATTAAATCAAAAAGGAATTTATAGGAAATTGAAATTTTACTTTAAAGTTAAAATTAGGGTCTTCCAAAACGGGAAATGAAATTAATATCTAAATTTAATTTCTGGATTGAATGTGAATTAGGGTTGCATTAGGTTATTTTGGTGTTTTGAGGAAATGATGTTTTGAAAAGATGAGGGCAGAAAAGTTTTGGGGATTCTTGCCTTTCTTTTTTTTACAGGCATGAAATTCTTGGAAAAAGTTTGCACATAAAAGGGTTTGAAGCATTTCTTTTGGGAATTGAATTGAAAGGAAAGAAATTCTATTGAAGAAGGTGGAGCTATTGGATCAGGGCTAGCTGGAAATTCATTGCATTGTTGAAGAGGAGTTGTGAGGACCTTAAGGGAAGCTCTGCATCAAGAATCCTTGTTATTTCCTGTGGCTTCAAATACCAGGTTTTCCTTTATTTCTATGATTGATTGTTCTTAGTTTATCTATTTTTCTAAATGATAGAAATTGCAAATTTGTGATTTATTTAAAACCCTAGGTTGAACTTCAACATTTAGGATTCAGATCTGTATTTCAAAACACAAACCCTCTTTAGAAAATTCGGTTGAAAAGCTCAAGAACAATTTATTTTTTTTCTTTTGTTTAAATTATTTGAAACATGAAAAAAATGGTTTCTTTTGGAATTCAGATCTTAATCTCTTGGTTGTATGAAGATATCCATTATTGTCAAAAAAATTTATTACTGGTTTTTGAAATTTTTCTTTCAATTTTACCAATAAAATTGGTTCTGGAAAAAAATATATAAATGTAAATATACATTACATATATCATATTTTTAAATATGATACATAATATAACATATATTTACAAATATATGTAAATTTGAGTTATTGCATTTCGAATTTAGAGGAAACCGTTGTACAGCAAATTCCTGTAGCTCGTACTGTGCGTATAAATGTTTTGTATTTTATTTTTTTTGTTTTATAAAAATTTTTTTTGAATACAAATTGTGGGGAGGTTCAGACCCCCCCACTGTTCCTGTTGGTACGCGGTACGCAATACCCATTGGGTAGTGCGCCCACCGCTTGAGAGGACGCACTGTCCCGTGGGGGCTGCGGCCTCCCATAGTACGCCGTCAGCCACTATACTGTGTGTACAGTCGGCATAGGCTGCTGACCGCAGGCACCGGTGGTACCATCCGTCGGACGGGGTACCGTCCAGTCCTGTTTTGCTTTATTTTTTTTAATTTGATTTAATTTTTATTTTGTTTTTTGTTTTTCTTTTATTAATTGTTTTTTTTGTATTATTTAATAATAATACATTTAGATATATTTTTATATAATCTTTTTAAGTATATATTTTATATGTATTTTAATATTATATATTAATGTATATAATATTTAATATATATTTTGTATGTATTTTAATATTATATATTAATATATTAAATATTTAGTGTGTGTAATTGTAAATTAAAAATGGGTGGTTAAAATATGAATTTATCATGGGATAATCGTTTAAATTTTCTGATTATTTAAAGGATAGAACAAAAGTTTTTTTTTAATCAATGATTAAGGTAGGATCATTTTGGAATATGTATATAGTTCTTTATATTTTATTTTGGACTTTGGGTGCTTGCAAAGTATTTCTTTCTGATAGTATTTTCAAACTGAAATAAATAGTATGCTTGGCTAAATAGATAGGAAAAGATATATGTTTTGATAGAGGGGGTTATTAATTTCTTTATTAAAACTTCGAATGGTATTATTCTATTTTCTGTGAGAAGTATTAGATAGGAATATGGATTTAAGATATCCAAATTTAGTAATTTTCATTGCTAGTGCATTGTTATATGGATTTTTCTTGTGATTGATGGTTTGGGGGATCGAGTGTTTGTGTTTAAATTGTAAGTCTTCCAGAGGATGTGGGTCATTCCCTTGTTAAATTATTGTTCATCTTTCCCTTGGGTAGTGTTACAAGTGTTTTGTTTCCTTCCATTGTTGGAGTGGATTTCTTTATTGTTGCCTCCTAGGATAGGAAAGATTGCATTTGTTCAGTCTTGTAGCACTTGAGTTACCCTTGGAGTCTAGATTTGAGTAGCATGTTATCCATTAGAAGAGTGGCTTTTGTTAGGGGCCGGAGCCCAAAGAGGTAAACCGGGTAACCTTCAGAAGTGATTTTAACAACTGAAAATTAAAAGTAATGTACTTAGATGACTAGGATGCATTTCACATTAATCAAGATAAATTAACCTCACTCATAGGCACAAGGGCTTGTTTAGACTTGGGGTGAGTGAGAAGGCTTGCAATGGCAAGATCAACTATCTTGTCTGTATGAGAGGTAGTTGATTCCGCTTGAGTGAGTATGAGGGCCAAGATTCGGTTGAGGTCAACAGGATTACTTGTGCCAGAGCCTATGAAGAATGCCCAGAGGAGATCTCGTAATGCACCTTGCGATGAAACTCTATCTAGGATAACACTGAGTATGTTGTGTGTATGGATTCTTTAGCACACTTGATTATAATATGTCTAGAAGCAACGTAACCATGATTAGTGTTAGACTTATATTGTGCATTTGTGTGGTTGAGTCAGTTTGTGTCAGTATGAGTCTGCCTTTGGTTAGAGGTAGTAGATTTCTCATCCATGTTACTTTGTTACTATCTCCTCGCATGGGGGGTGGGCCTTCGGGTACCACTAGGTTGGGTGGAACATGCACCAAAACCGTTGGGTCCCCCTTGATCTTCAGTACTTGGTGGCAAGACATCCAGATGAACAGCTTGCGGATCCTATTATTATTTCTTGTACTTTGTATTTCAAATTGTAATGATGTTGATTATACCCCTCTTGTAATGACAAGGTGGATTTATGTAAAATGTAACTCTGATGTATTTATGTCTCATTCTGGGAATGAGTGATGTATCAGTTAATCATGTAATAGATTTATGTGATAGACTTATGTAATGGATGCTCTATTCATATTTTGTATTTTCTTATGTTGTTGAATGTTGTTACTTGAGTTATTTAATTGCATTGTAATTTAAATGATTTATGTTATTGGGGATTTAAGTAATCTCGGTTTCATAACCTTAGGGGATGTTGTCAATTATTGATGAACATGTATGTTTAATTCACTTTAAAAATAAATAAATTTAGTATGCTTTTATAGCGAACTGAAACTTCCTCTAGGGTTGTGTGGCGGGGCATTACACTCTTCCTATGACAATGGTTGGCATGTTGGTTTATGTGTATGGTACTATTAACATACTTGATTTTTTCATCTCTGGAAGCAATGTAACCCATGTTTATTGTTGTAGTGTTGTACATGTGTTTGTTTGAGTCAGTTTGTGTTAGCCTATGTCTAAAGGTAGTAGGTTTGGTATTTTATCCTTGTTACTATCTCCTAGGACAAGGGGTGGGCCTTCGGGTACCACTTGGCTGGGAGGAACGTGCACCCTACACCGTTGGGTCCCCTTTATCTTTAGATCATGATGGCGAGGTTTTCCAATTGGAGAGCTCATGGATTCCAGCTTATTATTTCATGCTTTGCAATTGTTATAGATGACTCTTGTATTTTATACCCCTCAGTTATATTCGAGGAGTTTTTCATGTATTATGTAACAAATTTGTATGAACTACCTCATTCTGGGAATGAGTGATGTAAATATTATTTGATGATTAACGTTATATTGGAACTTGATGAATATCTTATCTTTATGAAGTAATTTCATGTTTGGAATGTATAAAAATTTATTTCCTTAAGTAGTTGATCATGCTATGGATGCAATCATGTTTATGTTATGGGATTAGTTGTAACCTTAGTCTCATAGCCTTAGAGGATGTTGGCAATAGATAGTGAACTTACATGTATATTATACTTTTAAATAAATAAAAAATTGTGTGCTTTCATAGATTAATGCAACTTACTCTAGGGTTACGTGGCAGGGCATTACACATGGTATTAGAGCTAGGGTTTAAACACTGGGTGCTCTGGGATTATGATGAGCGCATTAAGCTTTTAGTTGTGTAGGGTTCAAGTGTGTACCTTGTCTAATACCTTGGTGTGTTTGTGTAGGATCATGCTTCCAAGATGCAGAAGAGGTAGAGGGTGAGGTCGTGGTGGGAGTCAGCATGATTCCCCTCCTCATGTGCCACATGATTCGGATCATGAGGAGCATCAGGCATCTAAAAATTCCCCAGGGGGTAGAGACCAGCAACAAGATCCTCTAGGGATTGAGGGTGCATAGTTGCATAGGATATTGGAGGAGGCATTGGCTCGTCTTGGGCCGAGACAGGGTGGCGATTAGGGTTATCCTAGAGTGAGGGAAGTTCTAGTTCAGTCTGAGGCAGTAGTAGCTGCACATATGAGGGACTTGCTCAGAGTAGGTCCACCTACATTTGACGGATCTGGTAGTGGCCTTGAGGCAGAGACATGGCTTATTAACCTTAACCGATGCTTCACAATGCACCCATATGGTAGAAATACCAAAGTCTAGTGCACGATTATGCATTTGAGAGGATTCACATCCACCTGGTGGAGGTTAGAGGAGAAAAAGCTCTACATCAACATTAATTATGTGTCATGGGACATGTTCTTGGAGAGGTTCAGAGCCTGTTTTCTTTCAAATCACTGGCATCATCACCGAGGTGATGAGTTTCATGCCTTGCGCTAGTTGGCGATGCCAGTAGAGCAGTATGAGCATCATTTTTATGATCTCAAATGGTTCACTAGTATTGGAGATGATGAGGGCATGCTCATCCATCATTTTTTTATGGGCTTAAATGCTCGAATCAATGGAAGTGTGCGGGTTTTCAAACCCAAAACCATGGAGATGGAAATGGAGAAGGCGAGGTTAGTTGAGGAGAACTTGGAGATGGCATTGGGAGGCCACAAAGGAGTTTAGATTGGTAGTGGATTAGCTGTAGGGACTAGTGTTCACAGTGGTTAGGCTCAAGGAGCTAAATCACCCAGGACTCATCAGGTTCCTACTCAAAGTGGGCAGAAGCAGAGTGCGTTAGGGAAATGTAAGGATTCCTAGTCTTATCAGGATGGTGACGATTCTCAACCTAGGAGGAACCGAGATTGGAGACACAATAAGTGCAACCGTCAGGAGTAGCTGGCCCAGAGTTCATAGTCTGCAACTGATTGGGGTAGTGTATAGCAGTCCAGTGCACCTATACCATAGGGGTTTTGGATGTTATACAGGGTGTTACTCTTGTAGCCAACATGGCCACATTGGTAGACATTGTCCGCAAAGGAACACTACTGGTTTTGGTTAGGGGCCAAACGTTTCTGAGCCGATGGTAGGTGATGCTGCCAGGTCTCATCGAGTGTTTACTGCAGTTGATAACTGCCAGTTTGGGTATCAGGGAACATATTTTGAGGCTTCTGGTAGTGGATGCAGAGCACATGATACTCATCCTTAGGGGTCGAGATATTGATTAGGTGAGGGTCCAGTGGGATCCTAGGGATGGTACTTCTTCTACTTGGAAGGATGCAGCTAGGATGAGGGAGTTATATCCCTATTTGTTTATAGGCTTCCAAGAGTAAGCCTAACCCTAGGGGGGAGGATGTAACACCCCTCCATTTTCTCTTTGTATTGGACAGTGTCCTACCTTGTTTTGCTTTGTTTTCTGGTTGCTCTTAGACTTTGATATACTTTAATACTTGTTTATTATTTGATCACTATTTATAGAGCGATGTGGATTACATGTTGTGATGTGATGTTACTCTACTTTGATGTTATCATTTGATATGCCTTTGATTAGCATTATGATTATTTTGAATATCATGGTTATATACACATGAGTAGATTTTATATGTTAGAATTGTCAGTTTTGTGATAGTGTATTGGTGAAGGGGACAAAATTGCATCACTCGCTTGCGAGTGCCTTGTGATTCCATGACTTCCTCTTCACGGTGTGTTATATTATGATGTTTATTTACATGTTTTATATATGTTTTGTTTACAAGATTGTAGGTACAAGACATCAACTCCACCTGGCTTCACAGGTTTGATCATGTCGACCCAATAGTTATGTTGATTGGGAGATAGTAGCTAGGATTCTTGTGTCAAGCCTTTACCCTAGTCTCAGTGTGTCGTCTGGTCTAGTTGGTTTTGTTGTTAAAAGTTGTTTATTTTGCTTTGAATTATTATGTTGTAAAGTTTGAAAAAGGGAATTTAATGGATTTAATTATTTAAGATGATTATTAAATTAATCTTATTTTAATGTTAGAAGTGGTGAATTGATTAATTTATTTTAATTGGTAAATAGTCTAATCTTAGGATTATATTATTTATTAATTAATTAAATTAGTGTAATCATGTTAAATTTGAAATAGTAAATATTTAGAAATATTAAATGTTTTAATTTTAAATATCTAGAGGATTTTATGCAAATTGGTTGATAGAGACATTTTGTGAGTTTTAACATGTGTTCGAAGAATTGATGAGTTTGTTAGAAATTTATTCATGGGGAGAAGATTGTGGCTTTGACAGAAGAAGTAAGAAGCTTCTTCATGACAAAAGCGCGAGGATATTTTTGTGTGTTGGGAAATTGATTGAAAGGGGTCTTTTCATGATTTGCATGTGTTCTGGAAATTCTTTGGAAGAATTTTTGTAGAAAGAAATTGTGTGTTTTTGAATTTTTAGAAAAATTGTTCTAGGGAATTATTGTTGCGTTCAGGAAATTGTATTATTCTGAAGGAAGCTATTGTCTATCTGGGAAAATTGCTTGGAGCTGTGGGGGAGGCACTGCTTCAGATTTACAAATTGAAAGGCATTTGACTATAGGTTCATTCTTTAGATTTTGTTAAGATTTAAATTTAAAAGCTTCTAGTTTATATCTTCTCTATAAAAGATTGCCTGTGCAAACTTTTAAGTTCAAGTTTTGTATTAAAAAAAATTGTATTTCCATAAATAAATTTCTCTGTAGAATAAATTTCTCTCTAGAATCCTTTCCTTTGTAGATTAAAATTCTATGTGGAAAACTTTAGCAAAATGGTAAATTTGTATTATAGTGAATTTAGATGAACCCATAAGGAAACACTTAGGGATCTAGAAGAAATTTAGTTTTTGTAGGAAAAATTCTCTTGTAGGTTGAAAAATTCTTGGGGAAATTCCTATGAAATTAATTGTATGAATTTCATTGTTCTTCTTTTAAGATTCATTTTTTGGATAGTTGAAAAAAAAAAGGAAACCTCTATGTTTGATTTGGACATTTCACCTGTAGAACTCATTCTAGAAATTATTTTTCCAATTTCAGTATTTACTTAATCAGATTAATATAAATATATATATATATATATATATATATATATATATATATATATATATATACATATATACATTAATAAATACATATATACATACATATATATTGTGGTATATATATAAATATACATATAATCTATTTAAAAAATTTATTAAGCTTCTGTGTTTTATTGGTTATCGCCATACGACGAATTCCTCTTTTGGCTGGGATAGTCTTTATTTGAAAGAATTTTATATGGCAAGGAAATTTTGTTTTTATTTGGGGAAGGGTGTGGAGGTGTTACCTCCACTGCCGCCCCATATGGCAGTGACACTGTGGAGGTAAACCATCCACAACCTCTCCCATTTTCTATGGGCTACGACCTCTATGCAGTGAGGAGGCTCGGTTGTATTAATATAGCCGACCCCTGTAAACTTCTTCGAATCTTATTTAAATAAGTTTGTCCGCCTATGATTTAAATGATGCGATTTGTGTGAATTAAATATTGTTTAATATATATAATGTATATATTATAATATATATATATATATATATATATATATATATATATATATATATATATAAATATATAAACTTAATATGATTTGGATTTAATGTTTATTTTGTTAAAATATTTAAGCATATATTTAATGTATATATTTTGGTATATATATGTGTGTATATATTCATTGTATATATATTTAAATTTATGATTAATGATTATAAAAATAATTTTAATTTAAAATGGGTGCATGCATATATGCACAAGTAGAAGAATTGGTTGAGTTAATCTTTTAGTGAAATTATTATTCTTTTAAAACTAATCGAGGAAATTGACTTACTGATAATTTAAGAATTTCCCTTCTTTGAATGTGAAGAGGCTTTAATTTAATTTTAATTAATTTATTTACTTGGGAAATTTTTATATTATTGTTTTCACTGCATGAAAGTGGATTTAGGAAATCCAAATAATAGATTTAATTCTTGTCTTGATTGCCTTTGTATTTGATTTCTTCTAGTCGTGTTTGGGGGAAAATTGGTAAAGTATTAGTTAATAATTTGTAAGTCTTCCAGAAGGATCTTTAGATGATGGGGGTTGTTGTATTGTAATGTCAGTTTGTTTTAATTCCCTTGGGTAGTGCATTTTCTATTTTTAGTGAGTTACTCG
This sequence comes from Sequoiadendron giganteum, assembly GCA_007115665.2. NCBI lineage: Eukaryota > Viridiplantae > Streptophyta > Pinopsida > Cupressales > Cupressaceae > Sequoiadendron > Sequoiadendron giganteum. The sequence continues at coordinate 644,157,876 of CM021103.1, read as the reverse complement.
GTTTCCACGAATGGGGATTTGTGCCTCCTAGTTTGGAGTGGATTTTGTTAAAGTGTTGCCTGCTTGTTTGGAGTGGATTTTGTTTGTGTTGCCTCCTATGTCTGGAGTGGGTTATTCTATCTGGCTTTGTGCACTATATTACCCTAGGATGTTGGTTTTTGATCTGTGTGTTTTCAAGTAGAAGAATGGCTTTCGCTAGGGGCTAGAGCCCTAAAAAGGTAAACTAGGTAACCTTAGGAAGTAGTTAACAAGTGAAAAATTAATTAAAATATTTAGGAGATTGGGTAGTATTTCATATTAAATTAGATAATTTGCCTCACTCATCGAATCAAGTGCTCGTTTGGGCTTGGGATGAGTGGGAAGGTTTGGAATGGAATGATCAATATCTTGTCTTCTCTAAAGATATTCGATTATGCTTTGGATTGCATGTGGGGCCGGGAGTTGTGAGAGGCTACTAGGATATCCCAAGATGGGGACCGGGGCCTAGGAAGACTTACCAAGATATCCCATGCAACATTGTGATGACACTCTTCCTACGAAAATGGTTGGTATGCTAGTTTATGTGTATGGTATTGTTAACATACTTGATTTGTTCATCTCTGGAAGCAATGTAACCCATGTTTAGTGTTGTAGTGTTGTACTTGTGTTTGTTTGAGTTAGTTTTTGTTAGCTTGTGTCTAGAGGTAGTAGGTTTGGTCTTGTATTCTTGTTACTATCTCCTAGCATGAGGGGTGGGCCTTCGGGTACCATGTGGTTGGGAGGAACGCGCATCCTACACCGTTGGGTCCCTTTATCTTCAGATTGTGATGGCGAGGTTTTCCAATTGGAGAGCTCGTTGATTCCAGCTTATTATTTCATGCTTTGTAATTGTTATAGATGAATCTTGTATTTTATACCCCTCAATTGTATTCGAGGAGGTTTTCATGTATTATGTAACACATTTTTATGAACTACCTCATTTTGGGAATGAGTGATGTAAATCTTATTTTATGATTAATGTTATTTTGGAACTTGATGAATATCTTATCTTTATGAAGTAATTTCATGTTTGGAATGTATAAAAATTTATTTCCTTAAGTAGTTGATCATGCTATGGATGCAATCATGTTTATGTTATGGGATTAGTTGTAACCTTACTCTCATAGCCTTAGAGGATGTTGGAAATAGATAGTGAACTTACATGTATATTATACTTTTAAATAATAATAAAATTGTGCACTTTCGTAGATTAATGCAACTTCCTCTAGGGTTACATGGTGGGGCATTACAAAATCTATTGGTCCAATTTAAGATCTAATTTGAGGTCTTGAATATCTAACAAATAAATTTCCTACATTATAAAGATAAAATCATAAATTTTCTTTGTCCAATTTGAGGTCCAATTTTAAGGATTTTTCTTTTTGATTATACTTTCTGAAATTTGGCTTGATACAAATTGTTACTTTAGAATTATGGTATTTCTTTTCTTCTAATGTTTTCAATACTCATTTTAGGGAAGAGCTTTGAAGATGGTTCCTTCAAATTGAGACTACACTTTTCCGCTATAGGTTTCATCTAGAAACACAAAAAGCTCAGGTATTTTCATACTCAGAGAAAAAGTAGGAGTCATGCAATGACGAGATACTCATTTTTGGAGCTTTGGTAAGAAATTTAAATGTTTGGCTATGTGCACAAAGAATGTTCATGGAGGAGTGCAAACTTCCTTACAAATCAATTACCACAATAGAGTTTGAGGTGAATTGCACTTGCTATTTTATGCCGATATGGACGTGTTCTAACATGTAGTTAACTTTTTTAGCATAACAGATAGGCTAAATAGTTGTTCATATACCATTGTTTCTAATTCAAAAATACTATACCTTATTCTAGGAGAAAATCATAGGGGGGTATATATATAAGACACCATTGTTTCAAGTTCAAAATTATTGGCTCTTTCACAATTGTTTGCTTCATTTATTTGATCTAAGATAGCCTACTATATAGAAGATTCTGTCAAAATCATGATAAAATCCTTTATTCTAGGAAGACTGCTCAAAATCTTCCCATCATAACAATGAACAAAAGCGTCAATCATTAACCTGAAATTTGCAAGAGTTTCATCAAATTCTACTTTTTCACTCTCTTTTCCATTCTAAATTTTATTCCCAATTTCATCCATGTAGAACTTTCTCAGCCATTAGATCAGGTTGTTATCCATAACTTTACCAAGTGTCAAGGATAGCTTTGAGCTTTTACCCAAGCAACAATTAATAAAATTCGGCCTTACTAGATACAATGTGTTAAAAATCTCTTTGAAGTTATTCTGGAAAAGAGTTCTTAAGAGTATAATGCACAATTTTGAAATAACCTTTTTGCATGAATTCCATATCTTTGATTGGTTATTTTGAGCTTGATGACATTCATCAAGAATGAGTAGACTTGGGCTCTCTAAAACTAGTTTTCCAATATGCTTATCCTTTTCAGGAAGGCTCACTGTCTCATATTGAAAGGCTATGCATATTGGAAAACTTCTTTTAGAGAGAACAAGTATGCTCATTCTTGATGAAGGTCATCAAGCTCAAAATAGTTGATCAAAGATATGGAATTCATGCAAAAATTTTAATTCAAAACTGTGCATTATACTCTCAGGAACTCTTTTCTAGAATAGCTTTAAAGTTCTCTTCAATACGTTGTATCTGGTAAGGCCGAATTTTGTCAATTTTTGCTTGGGTAAAAATTCAAAGCTATCCTTGACACCTAGTAAAGTTATGGCTAACAAAAGGATCTACAGGCTAAGGAAGTTCTTCATGGATGAAATTGGGAATAAAATTCAAAATGGAAAAGAGAGTGGAAAAGTAGAATTTGATGAAACTCTTGTAAAGTTTCGGTTAATGATTGATTCTTTTGTTCATTGTTATGATGGGAAGATTCTGAATAGTCTTCTTGAAATAAAGGATTTTATTGTGATTTTGAGAGAATATTCTATACAACAAGATGTCTTAGATCAAATAAATGAAGCAAACAATTGTGAAGCCAAAAAAATTGAATTTGAAACAATGGTGTCTTATGTATGGACTCCTTCTATGATTTGCTCCTAGAATAAGGTATAGAAATTTTGAATTAGAAACAATGGTATATGAACAACTATTTAGCCCAATTTTTATGCTACAATAATTAACTATAGGTTAGAACATATCCATATCAACATAGAACAGTAGGTGAAATTCACCTCAAACTCTATTGTGGTAATTGTTTTGCAAGGAAGTTTGCACTCCTCCATGAACATTCTTTCTACACATCAGTATGTTGGTTATTATCTCGATCTCTTTTGTGATCGAAAGAATAGTGAGGTTCATTGCATAACTCATGACCATTTTGCAGTGCTATGATCCAGTGCTCTTTTACTTCTTGCTCACTATGTTCTCAATCACCATATGCAAATGACTTAGAGGAAAAATATTTATCACCATTTGACAGTAACATTCATTATTTTTGTACTGTTTGTTATGATTCAATCACTATTTGATAGGGTTCTTCCTTTCTTATTCCTATCTAGGACAAAGAACAATTCATAGTTTGCAACTCTCTAACAATGATATTCCTTTCAGTGATCTTAGTAACCTAATTCAATGTGTTATCTTCTTCATTTCTTAGTGCTAACAATGCCTACATAGTGTTTTCTCAGTAACAATTACAATGCTCCTTCATTTGAAGATATTATGATTCTTAGATAGTAATGATTAAGTGAGTTCATATTTTATCTTGCAAGTGTCTTGTTGCACTTGTAGATTTTTATTGTGCATAATATGTAGTCAAGATGCCTTCAAATGGAGCTCTTTTATAGAGGCAGTAGGATAACGATTTCAATAAAACAATAGTGTTAGTGAGAGGTACAACAATAGATACAATGAGAATGGAAGGTATAATATTTTGACGGTAAAAGAATCATTTATCTACCACCATAGTGAAAAGTTAGCAATTGCATTTGGTTTGTTAAACATGGCCCATCATTGTATCAATGCTTTGAGCAAAGAGATCATGTTATGTATCATTATTGTCTCGATGATTTGGAGCAACCTATAACATTTCAATGGATTGGTTTGATATTCTATTGAGTTGAAAAATATAGTTGAATGATATTCAATCAAATATTATCTATTTATCGCTTCATGCTTGGAACAAAAAGGATGTGACTATATCGAAGGAGTTGTGCAGAAGATCACTGCAACACCACATGGTTGTTGTTGGGCCTTCATGGTGATGCGGGGTAAGCACCTTGCATCACTGTGAAGGCCCAACAACAATTATGCGGTGTTGTGGTGGTTGTGCAGAAGGTTTTGTGAAGGCTTTGGTGATCTGAAGTGGAAATTGCAACTAAAATATCTAATAAAAATCCACTTCCAAATATGCTTTTGATGGATGTTCATATCCTCATCCAAATCTCCAATTCACACATAGGTAGGAAGGACACTTTCAAAGGTTGAGGAATTGGGATTTACACCCATTGGTTGCATTTTCTTAAAAATTTCTTAGGACTTTTCAGAAAAACCCATTTTGAACATATCCTTTAATCATGGCATTCCATGATATCACATTTCTTTGAGGCATTTTTAGAAACAGGTCGCTTGCCTTGTCTATGCTTCCAAATTTTCATGTATGTCTAGCAGGGTACTTGTAACTACAACATATGACAAGAAAATCCCTGTTGTTATGCTTTGATGGATGTGGCTTTGTTATTGTTGGATATCTGATGTAGTGCACATTATTAGAGTGCAAGCCTTCTTTTTAGATTGTTTCATTTATCATTATCAATATTCTCCACAAGAACATTTTAAAATTATGGAAATGGTTCACATCTCTCAAAACGATTTCTCTTGCAACAATCTTGGAGATGAATTTAGATGCAATGTGAAATTTAGAACATACTCAAAGGTTCTTAACAATGCTAATAGTTGTACCAAGGTCCATGTTTAACAAACCAAATGCAATTGCTAACTTTTCACTATGGTGGCAGATAAATGATTCTTTTTTCTTCTATTCCACAACATTAAGTAAAAGTCTTGAATGTGGAAATACCTTGCCACCTTCATTTGCCAAGCCAATTTCTCCAATTTTGCATAGCTCTCCCTTGTTTGTGGATGTGATCTGTCTCCTATAGTTTTTTAATTGATTTATTTTTCTATTGTGTTTGGACTTTTGTAAACTTGCAATATACAATGCACTTTTATTCTTTTTGAATTGAGACTAATAGTAATTTTTTGGTTGTATTGAGGCACAACTTCATTCATTGCAGAAAAGGCAACACCATGTTGCTCATATTAGATGGCACGTTGCATATAAATGAGGAAATATTTTAGGGTTATTGTTGATTGCATTGAAGGAGAGAGCTTCATATATGGGACATGATCAACACTCTCCTTCTTGGATTCTACACGTTACTGCTTGCTCCAGGAAGATTTCCCATGTTGTAGAAGTTTTAAGAGATGAAAAGGGCATGTTCTCACATTGAATGGCTCCAAGCATGTGTTTCCATCATTGTAGAAGTTTTCAGGAGAAGTTTATTTCTTGTCATTTTTGTGCAAAGTAACTCAGATTTTTAGTCTTGTGACTGAAAAATAAAAATTGTAATACTCTATTTCTAAGCATTTTTCAAGAAAGATATATATTTCATACTTGTGCAAGCTATAAGAACACCTTTATTTTAATAAATTTTAGTGGTTTTTCCTTCTCAATGGTTTTCTTATTGCGTGCAATTGATGATTGATGTGTATTTTTGTGTTTTATGTTTAAATCCTCAAATATTAGTAAATTAAAATGACTAAATATACTACTAATTTGTTGAAATTCACAAGACAACTAAGAGGGGGGGTGAATTAGTTGTATCAAATCACTTTAATTCTAACCTTAATCAATTCCATTTTAACCCAGTATGTAATTAAGTGTAAACATGAAATGAAAATAACGGAAAGCAAACACCAGAGACACTAGATTTACATGGAAAAACCACGGCAAGGATTAGCTCACAATATAGTATTAATGCAATACCAGATACAAAGGCCCACTACCAAATGGCTCACTACCCAGATACAAGGCTCATTGAAAACAAAGGACTTACTATCCAAAAGGAGGCCCACTGCCTACAAAAAATGGAAAAGATAAATAAAGATCCACCACAAGGGTTCCACACATTCACAGCTTGATCAGAAGATTGTAGACACTATCAACTCACTACTTTTAGGAATCTAACACATTGAAGTAATGCTACCTCAATTCACTCTTGCACACTTTGATTTTCACACTTTTTCACACACTTCAATTGATTGCTTGATTCATGGATGGATGGATGATCAATTTGCAACAACTTGATTTGATTTTATACCATATTCAACCCTAGAAACATTCTCTAAGGTCGGCTAAACATTCTTCAAAATAAAAATTTAAATTATGTTAGCTACTCAACATTCTTCCGATGGATAAGAATTAGAGAGGACCAATTCATATTTAATTAGGACCCAAACAACATCTTGGATCAATCACACACTTCCTTAATTCAATGCAAAATATTAATGAAATGTGTAGACACCAGGCCAGCCAAACCTAATGAACACACCAATGATCTTTGAAGCATGCACATCTCTAGTAAGATGATCACATGTGGATCACTCAACATGCTTCACCAGAAATTTTACCATCTCTAAGAACACTTTAGGTACATCCACAACAACTACACCAAACTCCATTCACAAAAAACTCTTCATTAGTCCAATTAGACCAACCAAAAACACACACGATCTTTGGAGAAAGATCTGAAACCAAATTCCAGAAGACTGTGGAGCCAAAAAATTTCTCCCAATCCACAAACAAATAGTTCGGCCAAACTAGTTCACACAGCGGTGAACACAACTTTCACTCTCCATCGAACCAAAAGCTAAAACTCAGAATATAATAACCATTGAAGCTTATGAACATAACTACAGATCCACATAGGCATAGGATCAACATAGAAGAAATGTAGAGCACAATACCAAAGCACACTCATAACACACTTCAACACTCCCTTCATTATTTCTCAAATTTTCTCAAAACCACTAGCAAAAACACAACTACAACATGAATAAAACTCCATGTACTCTAAGTACTTCTACAATATATCAACTATACAAGTACTATCTGCAATTAACCTGAACTATGTTGACATCAATGACAAAATTAATGACAACACCACCAAACACATCCATACTAGAAACAATCTCCCCCTTTTTCATTGATGGCAACACATGATATGAAAAAACCATCAAAGACAACATACACAATTTTAAAAGATGACAACCTGCACAAGCATAAAATTTTCACATGACTCTCTCTCCCCCTTTGACATCAATGGAAAAGGAAATTCTGCATAAAATCTCTTGCCATGTAAAGCTCAATTCACTCCCCCTTAGGAGTGCACCCACATCACATACTGCAACAATGCATTTCTCTACTCCCCTTGAGGAGTAGACCTCATTCATTAGTTCAGATCAAAAGAGTGTGAATCCACTAGACTGATGCACCTCCATGTACATTTAGTTCAAAGGAGGGGCACTAACCCCTAACTTCCCCCTAAGATACTCAAAAGTATCCTTTGGAAGAGCCTTAGTGAATATGTCAGTAATTTTTCTTTGGTAGGTACATATTCAAGTCTAAGTTCATTCTTCAACACCTTCTCCCTCAAGAAATGATACTTGATAGATATGTGCTTTTTCCTAGAATGCATCACTAGATTCTTTGAAATTTTTATAGCACTTTTATTTTCACAAAACATAGAGATAGGTTCATCACTCACCACACCTGTGTCCTTCAAGGTTTGCTTCATCCAAAGTACCTGTGTACAACAAGATGCTTCTGTAGTGGATAAATAAACTGAATTTTGTTTCTTACTCAACCATGAAACTAACCTTCCTCCAAGGAAGAATACACCACCACTTGTACTCTTTCAGTCATCTACATAGCCAACCCAATCTGCATCAATGTAGGCATTCAATGTGAAATCATTGTCCTTTGGATACCATAACCCATAATCTAGAGTTCCCTTAAGATATATGAATATCCTCTTCACAGTTGTGACATGTTTTTGAAAAGTTAAGCAACATTTACAGGGCGTTGTACCCTTCACAGTGAGCCACAATGGCCAAAAAGGAACGAGTCTAAAAAGCTAACATTATAGCAAAAAGTAACAGAGACAACACATTAAGAACACAAAAACCACAGAAAAGCAACCAAAAGTTAGAACATCAGCGAAGGCAACAACTAACTGGCACTATCCTAGTTTTTAAATAGGACATCCATGACATCATCTCCAATGTTCTTCCTTAGGTTCTTCTTGAAATCTTACAACTAAACATACTGCATGCACAATATCCAGTCTAGTAGTAGTAAGATACAATAGTCCACCAATCATAGATTTGTACATGCTTTGATTAACTTTAGTAGATTCATCATCCTTACTCAGTTTACATATGGTTACTATAGGGGTATAGACCATTTTGGAGTCATCCATTCCAAACTTCTTTAACAATTCCTTAAAATACTTAGATTGTGAAATGAATATCCCTTTGTTAGTTTGATTTACTTGAAGTCGAAGAAATTTAACTCACCAATCATAGACATTTCAAATTATTTTTGCATCTCTTCTACAAATTTCTTACATATACCTTCATTTCTACCAAAGATAATGTCAACATATACCACAACTATCAACATTTTGTTTTTCTCAACCTTGAAGTAAAGAATGCTATCTGCAGACCCTTTGTTGAATCCTTTCTTTGTCAAGTATCTATCCAACATTGCATACCAAGCTCTGGGAGCTTGTTTAAGTCCATATAGTGCCTTCTTTAACTTGCAAACCATGTCCAATTTGTCTGACACTTGAAAACGTCTTTTTTGCTCCATATATACTTCTTCTTCCAGTTCTCAATTTATAAATGCAAACTTGACATCCATTTGGTATACTTTGAAGTCTTTATGAGCTGAAAATGACAAGAACATCCGAATGGCCTCCATTCTTGCTACAGGTGCAAAATTTTCTTCAAAATCTATTCCTTCAACCTGTGAATATCCTTTGCATACAAGTCTTGCTTTATTCCTTACCACTTCACCATCTTTATTTAGCTTATTTCTTAATACCCATTTTGAACCAATTACATTCTTGTTTTTAGGTCTAGGGACTAGTTCCCATGTCTAATTCTTCTCTATCTGCTGCAGTTCCTCTTTCATTGCTCTAACCAAGCTTTCATCATTACATGCCTCACTTATAGTCTTAGGTTATATCTTAGATGGTAAACATAAGTTTACCTCATCCACTTTTCTTCTTGTCTTCACACCTTCGCTTATGTTTGCAATTATCTATTCCCCCAGATGATTTATCTGTAAATATTTAGGAGTCTTAGGTGCATGTTCTAAAATCTCCTCTTCATCACTTTGTTCTTTCTCTTCATTTTCTTCTTCTTACACTTTCCCACATATAGGATCATCAAGTTCAACTTCATTTATTTCTATTGGTCTATATATAGCTTCATCAACTTTTACATTAGCACTTTCAACTATTTTCTTAGTCTTTTATTAAAGCATCTATATGCCTTGTTGTTATTTGAATATCCAAGAAATATCCCTTCATCACATCTAGCAACAAAATTTCTAAGATTCTCATCATCTGTTTTAATGTAACATCTTCTTCCAAATAATTTGAAGTATTTAACAGTAGGAGTCTTGCTAGTCTATAACTCATAAGGAGTCTTAGTATTGTTACCTCTGATCTGAACTCTATTAAGAATGTAAACAATAGTGTGGATTTCTTCTCTCCAATACACATCAGGCACATTTTCTTCTTTCATCATAGTTATAGAAGCCTCTTGAATAGTTTGGTTCTTCCTTTCCACAACTCCATTTTGCTGAGGGCTTCTAGGAGTGAAATAATGTCTCTTTATGCCATGTTCTTCACATAATGCATTAAACTCATCAGATGTAAATTCTCAACCTCTATCAGACCTTAAACATTTGATTTTCAAGTTTTCCTCATTCTCTACTCTTTCCTTGAATACCTTGAATCTATTAAGAGCCTGAGCTTTCTCTCTAAGAAAAGTAACCCATGTCATCCTAGAGTAATCATCAATTAAGAGAAAAAAGTACCTATCACCATTACGGCTTCCTATTCTTGTAGGACCACAAAGATATGTATGAACTAATTCCAACATTCTGGTAGATGATTGTTCCTTTCCTTTAAAACTGCTTCTTGTTTGTTTTCCCAACTGGAAACTTCTACACATTGAATTGCAAGGATTTGTGATTCTAGGAAGATCTCTGACAACTTCCCTAGAATTGATCCAAATCAAATTGTCAAAATTCACATGTCCCATCCTCTAGTGCTAGAGCCAACTTTCATTAATCTGAGAAACAAAAAAATGACCATCACCACCCTTAAGCTGATAGATGTTTCCATGAGTTCTTCCAACTGCTACCACAGTTTTGGATCCTTTTCTGACCTCACATGTATTATCCTAAAACACAAGCTTGAAACCTTTACTGCACATTTGTCTAACACTTAAGAGATTATTCCTTAAACCCTTAACATAATAAACATCCTCAGTACTATGTTTCCCATCAAAAATAATTGTTCCTTTACCAACAATATTAGCACTAGAGTCATATCCAAACATAACTATTCCTCCATAATAATTTTCAAGTTTAGTGAACTTGCTCTTATCTCCAGTCATATGATTTGAACACCCACTATCAATTACCCAAAATTCTTCATCCTAACTAGCATGAAAAGTAGTCACTAGAGTAACTTTTGTCTCATCCTTCTTGCTCTTCGGACCAGATTCCTTTGCACATCTTTCTTGGTTAGTAGATACAACTTTATTTTCCAAGGCTAGAAATAAAAAATCATCTTTATCTTCCTCAAAATCAGATTCATCATAAAAAATTCCTGCATCTTCTTTGACATAATAAAATTTATTGAACTTCCTATTCTTTTTGTCGTTGTGATTATTATTGTTATCCTTGTTATTCTTGTGTGTAGCTCTATTAGAACATCTTGATGCATAATGAACAATATTTCCATAACTGAAACACTCAAAAAGGAAACTTACCTTTGTATTTACTAGTACCTTTCTTCAATTTCCCTGTGAAGTTTTCTTCCAACTCTTCTGAATCATCATCATCTGAGTCATTTCCTATCTTCATTGCTTTAAAGTTTGTTTCATTATTCTCCTTATCTCTTGAAAATTTTCTCATCTCGAATGCAGTCAAGACACTAAATAGGCGCTCCTTAGTAAATGTATTTAGATCATATGATTCTTCAATAGCAGAGACTTTGTCACTATAATTCTCAGGTAGGGTCATCAAGATCTTCTCAATTATATATTCATCTGACATGGTGCCACCTTGATCCTTGATTTCAGTTGCTATAAGTTCAACTCTCTGATAGTAGCTTGCAATATCTTCACCTTCTTCCTTTCTCGGGTTCTCAAATTTTCACTTAGAAGTTAGTTTCCTTGATAACTTTACTCTATCATTTTATTCATAAATGTCTTTCAATTTTCCCCATACTTCATGAGTAGTGCCTAGAAAAATAAATTTTTCCCTTTCAGTTTTACATAGAGCATTGAAGATAGCATACCTTTCCTTTTCATTCTCCTCATAAGCCATAATCTCATCAACAGAGGAAGGAACAATAGTTGGTGCCACACAATTTGTCTCCATAGCTTTCCAAGTCTTGAAACCAAGAGAAAACAGATAACCTCTCATCTATTATTTCTAGTCACTATAATCAACTCCATCAAAAATAAGTATCTGCAACTTGTGCACCATCTGATCTACCTCAAGGGGTTAAGATTTTCTCTAAGGAACAACAACTCTGTTACCAATTGTTGAAATGCACAAGACAACTGAGGGGGGGGGGGGTGAATCCATTGTATCAAATCACTTTACTTCTAACCTTAATCAATTCTACTTTAACCTAGTCTATTATTAAGTGTAAGCATGAAATGAAAATAATAGAAAACAAACACGAGAGACACCAAATTTACGTGGAAAACCTAATGAGGGAAAAACAACGGTGAGGATTATCTCACAATATAGTAATAATTCAATACCGGATACAAAGGCTCACTACCCAGATACAAGGCTCACTACCAAAAAATGACTTATTTTCCAGAAGGAGGCTCACTACCTATAGAAAATGAAAAAGATAAATAAAGATCCACCACATGGGTTCCACACATTTGCAGCTTGATTAGAAGATTGTAGACACCATAAGCTCAGTTCTTTCAGGAATCTAACACATTGAAGTATTGTTGCCTCAATTCACTCTTGCACACTCTACTTTTCACACTTGTTAAAACACTTCACTTGTTTGATTGATTCATGGATGGATGTATGATCAATTCGCAACAAATTGGTTTTCTTTATACCATCTTCAACCCTAGCAATATTCTCCAAAGTCAGCTAAACATTCTTCAAAATACAAATTTAAATTAGGTTGGCTTCTAAACATTCCCATGATGGATAAGAGTGAGAGAGGACCAATTACATATTTAATTAGGACCCAGAAAACATCTTAGATCAATCACACACTTCCTTAATTTGATGCAAAATCTTAATGTAACGTGTAGACACTAGGTCAGCCAAACCTAATGAAAACACCAATGATCTTTGAAGTACGCACATCTCCAACAAGATGATCACACATGGATCACTCAACATGATTCACCAAAAAATTTAACATCTTTGAGAACACTTCAGGTACATCTACAACAACTACAACAAACTTCATTCACAAAAAACTCTTCAATAGTCCAACCAGACCAACTAGCAACACACAAGAGCTTTGGATCAAGTCTTCCAGGGTACCAAATACCAAGAATGTTTGTTAGAACACATAAAACATCAAAATAAATCATCTCCCAAATTTGCAAGATCTGAAACCAAATTCCAGAAGATTGTGGAGCCAAAACATTTCTCCCAGTCCACAGAAAAATAGTTTTGCCAAACCAGTTCACACACCGGTGAACATATCTTTCACTCTCCATCAAACAAGAAGCTAAAACTGAGAAAATATTAACCGTTGAAGCTTATGAACATAACTATAGATCCACACAAGCATAGGATCAACACAAAAGAAATGCAAAGCACAATACCGGAGCACACTTAGAACACACTTCAACACTACCTTCATTATTTGTAAAATTTTCTCAAAAGAACTTGGCAAAAACACAACTACAACTTCATGAATACAACTCCATTTACTCTAAGAACTTCTATAGTATCTCAACTATATAAGTATCATCTGCAATTAACTTGAACTATGTTGACACCAATGACAATATTAATGAAAACACCACCAAACACATCCATAATTGCAACATAATTGACATCAATTAATAATTTAATTGACAAAATATACTGCCAATTGACAAAAATCAGTGAATAGTGAATAAATATGACTAAATCTATGACCAGTAAAATTAGTGAATAAAAATGACTAAATAAGTGACCAGCTAACAACAATCAATGACTAAATTAATGACTAAATATATTAGTGAATAAAAAATAACTAAATAAGTGACCAGATTACAACAATCAATGACTAAATCAATGACTAAATATATTACCAAATCAATCAATCAAATAAACCAATAAATGACTAAAAATGGTTTACTCATCAATTTGGTCACATTATAAATGAGTGGCAATAAACTACTAATGGTCATGTGACCATGTTTAGTCATTTATAAGTAGTTTTTACTAGTTTTTTCAATCATATATTGTTATTTCTGTACTAGTGGATACCATATGCCCCAATCCAAGTATGGATTCCCTTCAAAGATAATCTAAATGAAATGGAACATCCATGTCTCAAAAGAATATGAATCCTCCTTCTTGAAGGCTCTGAACAAAAATGTAATTACATCCACTACTTTCTAAAGGAAATATGATCTTTTAGGCTTTGAGGGAAGTTTGGTTATTGATTTATTTTCTATCTTTAACCATTTCTTGTTCATGTAACTTTTATGATTGTCCACATCTATCTCATATTGCTCCAATTCTTGAGCCTCAATCATGGTTTTGAGGTTGGCATGGGGAGGCAAGTCAAAGACTAGCCTCATCATTACTATTGTTAGATCAATGATTTTGTTTCCCCAGGGATCTATGCATTTCCTTTGTAATGGGTTGTATGTGTTTGCATCAGCTAAAATGAATTTTTGGTAGTGCACTGCTATTGGGAATGAAGCTACATGTGCTAATCCAAAATTAGAAATATTTTGAGCCCTTGGGATAACATTTTATACAAAGGTATCCTTGATAAATTGATCAAGGTATATATGACCAAGCATTGTGTTAGTCACTTTCATGAATTATGACCCAAACTTAGATACCACCAGAGTAACCTTGAACTTTTACTTCATGGTGAGTGGGAGTTGTTCTAGCTTCATCTTCTTATCTTTCTATTCTTTTGGTACCTCCTCAGAACTAGTATCTCTCTCTGAATTAGACATTTAATAAACCTACAACCATAAAATTCATTAGGTTGAAAGGAGTATTGCAATGAATCAAGCATTAAATGCAGCTCATAAACAAGATCCTACACTCTAAAAGGAGTACCCATTTTAAAGATATTTCAGTCACTTTTGGGTGTCGAGTTTGGGGTAGAACTTGGAACATGAACATCACTAAACCCATTAACAGACTATCCGATATTGGAGTCGGGATAGACATAGGAACCAAAACCTTGAAGAAATTCTATCGAAAGTCGAGATCGGGCTTAATCCTATCATGGGAACTACACTAAGGGGGAAGGTTCAAGTTTTGTTCTGAATTTCAATCCCACAAGGGTGGAAGTCAAAATCAAAATGACACCTAGAACAAGAACTCATATTTGTGCAAGGTTTGGGTTTCATTTCGAGTTCTGATCTCACAACAAGGGAAGATGTTGGAATCAAAATGACACTTAGAACATGGACCACTCGAGGGTGCAAGTTTGGGGTTCCATTCTAAAACCCGTTCCCACCACACGGGAAAAATTTAGAGTCGGAATGACATCAATCATGTGGGTGATGAAGTGAATTTTTAACAAGTTGATCAGACTTTTGGGGATCAGGATCGGGATCAACTCAAACACTAGAAACCCCCTAAAGACCAATCCTAGATTTAGTTAATTTAGTTGTTTTGAGGATTAGACATGGGGAAGAACCAAGGGTTTGAACTTAGATTTATAAAGGCCGACACAATTTTAAGATTTTTAAAATTTTGAAGGGTTGACCCAATCGTACGAAAACCCTATGTGACCTAGGGCATGGTAGGAAGAAGGAAACCCATGTGCAAAAACATGATAGACCAAAACAAAAACACACAAGAATGGGAGAAAAAAAGAAAAATAGGAAATCGAACAAAACAAACAAATGAGAAAAGAAGGGAAAAAAACAAACAAAAACAAGTGAAACAATGAACAAACCAAAACACAAAAGGGAAAGAGAGAAAAAAAATCAAGAAAACACCAAACCCTGCCTCAAAATAGGAAGGCACAAGAACCAAGGTTGATTGAAGACTCTCCTAGCTCGAATCCATGCTCCACCTATCGATCACTCTAGCTCTACTCATGAAGAATCAAATGAAATTATGAGAACAAGTGTGGAGAAGATCCGAATATATATTGGTTATGCATGTGCAAAGAGACCAAACATTAATGTTGGTAGGTCAAAAGTTGGAGTCAAGATTGAATGCAGATCATGAACCATAGCACAAAAGGTAGGGTGGAAATCAAGATCAAAACAAAACTCGAAACATGAACCTTCATAAAGAGCAAGGTTTTGGTTTCGATCCAAGATCCGAACCTAATAAGGCATAGGAAAAAAGGAATAAAAAATTGAGATTGGGTCAGAACCAAGAACATGAACCTTACAAGGTTCAAGGTTCTAGTTCTAGTTTGAAATCCGATTCTGAAATAGAAAAAGAAAAACAAGAAGACAAAAATTGGGTGTATAGGCATGAATTTGCACCCCTAATGCAAATTTCCCTTTACCCCCTTACACTTTAGAAAACCTAAGGCCGAGGCTTAATTCCACTTAAGCTTGCTACTCACATCACACTTGGAACCTGCTTTGTGTGTCAGTGGAGGAGTTTCTATTGAGGACTCCCACATGACGCATCGACATCCGCACAACGCACTTACGTCCTGGTAGATTCTTGCGATTGGAGTTTGCAAAGATGTTACACTTCCTATTGGAAGTTGGATTTTAACGCCCCTCTTCAACTGGCCGACCCGAATATGGTCATTTTTCATCCTCTTCCTTCATATTATTCACTCTTTCATACATTATGAAGTTTTTGCAGGATCGTTTGAGCATTCTCTCCATCCCATTCATTCACTTCAAGCTTTGTAGCAGCACTTACACTCCATAGAAGGAATCCACTAATCCATCACTCTGATAGTACGAGCATAGGACAAACACCATGGCAGTAGAGGCTTAAGTTCCTCTCATCTTCTCCACCACTAGCCTTGAGCGCTTTGGACAAAGGTGGTAAGCTCCTCTTATCTTCTCTATCATTTTGGTTGAGTAAGCATGTACTGGTATGTAGTGTCTTTTGTTTATGTATCTTGTATTCCCTTTTTTATAATTATTGCTATCATTGCAAACTTTGTTGTCCATGGAGGTGGAAACACCAAAGTGGGGGTCTGACAGAGGCAAACCCCTAAACATCCCCCCAACATTTTCCTGCTTTTCTGTGTGCAGGTGGAGAGATCTTGGAGCAAGCTTGCGAGAAGATTGTTGTGTGAGATAATTTTTGTCACCCTTGCGATAATATATTTCCTTTATCACATGCATCTTTATGTTTCATTTTTCTTGATCTTATTCTGTCATTTTAGAAGCTTCTAAACTAGGCTATCAATCCTTCTTTTGGATTTTAACCTCGTCTCTATAGTTTTTTGGTCCTACAAACACCGGCACACCTGTGAGACGCTAGCATGCTGCATTGTCATCCCATAACCAAACTTCTGTCCTCTGATAGAGAGCTACCTAAGACACAGAGTTGACCTTAAAAATTGACTCGTCTAGTCTCCCTCCAACTCTCAGGTTTGCAGAGTGATCAAAGGACTCATAGTTCTCATCATTTTCATCTTGCCTATCCTAACCTTCCTTTAAACTGAGGTAAGTTAGGGAAGCCATACTACTCTTGGACTTTCGTGACTTGGTGCCTTACAATGGTTGTTCCCCTCTCTTACATTTTTGGTGAACCTGATGTGAACCAATGTCTACCCATTTGTCAGTGTTCTGAGATTTTTCTCTTATACCTCTTGGTCATTGTACCCTCATGTGTTATGAAAGTTTTTGAGCTTCACAACCCAATCTATGAACTTTGGGCATATTTTCAGGAGAAGTCTGTGACACCTTCCAATGGAGAAGAAAAAGTTATCTTCTAGTTACACTACCAACCTTTTCTTTGGTTCTAGAGTTGGTCTGTCTGTGCAAGAGCATGTATCACAAGGCAAATCTAGGCTCCTTGATGAAACTAATCGTATCCCTACCCCTCCTATGTCACTAAACTCCTCATCCATAGAAAAGCATGAGGGTATCCATTTCCCTTCCAAATACGTTGTTAGTCTTAGTAAAGGGTTGGGTATATTATAAAATCACTTGGAAGGAAACCCGAAGATGGCTAGGGTTGCTAAAGTGATCAGTGAAATAAGATACATGGTAGGAAAAGATCAAATAGGCATAGAAATCTTGGCTAGTTTTTCTAGTTTGGTCAAAGCATGTGCCCCTTTGAACCATAGTCACATGGTACAAGGTGGCCTCTTTGAGGAACGTGAGAGAAAGTTGTAAATGTCGATGACTCCCATGTCCATATACATGGCTGACGCAGTCCCTTCGATCAGTGTACCCGCTACTTTTGTAAACTTTGAAACTATCAAAGTAAACAGAAACCCTTTAGGTTTCCATTTCACCCCTTCCGCTGCCTTCGGTGGTTGAGGATTTAGTGGGATGATAGGTGGAGGATTTGGTTGCATAAAATTTGGAAGTGGAGGTAGTTCTGGCAGAAGTCATGGTGGTGGCTCTAGAAGAGGTCACATTGGTGGTGGCGGTACCAGTGGAAGCTTTGGTAGTAGTCACGGAGGTGGTCTAGGTAGTGGCTCTAGTGGTGGTTCCGGTGGTCCTACACCTTCTAATGACCCTATTCTAAATACCCTTCTTCAAAATATGGGGAAGATGCAGAATCAACTAGAAAACCTATCCCAAGCCTTGGCCCAACCTATTTTCCAACCCTTCTTCTGACATAGCCCATTGTTGGTTGCAATTCTAAACACTCCTTTCCCGCAAGGGATGGAGATTCCAAAATTCAAGAAATATGGTGGTAAAGGGGACCCATAGACACGTGTGTCCACCTTTAATGCATTATGCACAAACTTTTTCCATCAGGACGCGTTGCTAGAAAAATTGTTCCCCTAATCTCTCAAGGATACAACACTCAAGTGGTACTATTCCTTGCTTGACAATTCCATCTTCACATTCAACTAGCTTGTGTTCCAATTCCTATGACAATTCCAAGCCAACATTGGACCAAAGATGACCTTCTTTGACCTTGTTCACTGTAAACAAGGGGACAATGAGAAGATTATGAACTTTATAGCATGATATCAAGTGCTCTTGTCACAAATATCATAGATGTGAACCCCTAAACCTACAAATGCACAAAGACGACAAACATGGTTAATGTTAGATCAAAATGCATGCAAATATGAAGGATTCTCCATGAAATCCACCTATTTAAGATAATATTAGGAAATGAAGAACAAACTTAAATAATATGAAAGTAAATCCTAATCTAGCCAATAGATTGATGATCCCATGGGGGAATTGGTGCCAATGGAGTGTTGCAATTGGCCTTTTCCCAATTCCTATGTTGCAATGTAGATTGATGAATAAATGGCCAAATCTCCAAAGAGATTTGAGCATAACCTTGGTGCAAATATGAAAATGTGGTGAGTGCTTGGATGAAATGAGCAAAATTAGTTCTCAATTGAAGAGAGCAACTTTGCATGTGAATTGTGGATGAGGATGAAGTTGAGTAGAGTAAGTTTACTCAAATTGTGGATGTTTGAATGAGAGGAAGAGTCTCTCATCTATAGATTTCCAAAATGGAAGAGAGAGTGAAAATAAACAATGTGGGATCATTCAACATCCAATGGCCAAGTGCCACTTGTCAAGATGTGAATGGTTGAGGAATGAACACATTTTGGTCAATGTGCATGATAAATGCCATTGGATTCAAATTTGAATTTTGAATGTGACATGTGAGAAGGAAAGAGAAATGGAGTTAATGTCACTTGGCTCAAGGCCAAGGAAATGTAAGAGGCATTGAATGCCTTGTTGGAAGGACTAAGCCCATTTGAATTTGAATTCAAATTGAGGGAATATTCCCTTTTGATGTTTTGTGAGGAAAAATGGATGAATTAATAAATCAAAGTATTTGATTTACTATGCAACTTGCATTCTCTAGAGAAATTTAATGAAAGAGATTAAGTTAATCTTGGTTTTGATTAATTTAATGAAGAATTAGATGATGTGACAATTTAGACTTAGATTTGTGAATTGATTTAAGTCAAGATTTGAGAGGAAATGTTTATTAAATAAATGATTTGATTTATTTAACCAAAGAGGAATATGTTAGATTAAATCAAATAAGGTTTAATTTATTTAATTTAATGAGAAGACTTTAGAGAATTTAACCAAACAAAATGATTTATTTAATTAAACATAAATGTAAGGTTAATTAAATTAAATCGATTAATTTAACCAAAGGGGGTGATAGACCTAATCAGATGAATAATGATTCATTAGATTAAGAGATGAAAATATGATAAAATGTTGAGAGTGTGATTCTGGAGGAAATGGTGTTAGTGATCAAGATCAAGTGTGTTGAACAAAATTTGCACATTTTCCATGTTTACATTTTGCCCCTCTTTAAGGCAATGTACTTGTTGTATTGATTCAAAGAATAAATTGCTGTGATCAAAGTTCAAAAATTTATCGATTTCTTCAGATGCCCCACTATTGCCCCAGCGGAAGGATTACGCTGGTATATTGCCCCCTCGAGAGATCGAGCAGAAATGTACGATTTTTCAATCGAGATCACGATAAAATGTGAGAGGAGTGGTTTTATTGATTAGAGGACAAAAGATAATTATTTGATGTAGACAATTCTGATGATGTATAGACAGTCATTAGCCATGGGTAGCCTCGTGTATATTTTGATACAACACATAGATTTTAGATAGAAATGTTAGTAAAGATAGAAGAATAAGAAGAATAAGATGGATGGAAGGAGGATCCACAAAAGTTCACATTATTACCAACGATGATGATGTATTGCTTACCAGGAGTTGGGATTTTCAAAGGGCCAATTGCTTTATGTTTGATAACACACATAGGTACGATGCATCAAGGTATAAAGGACTAGGATGGTGTTGTACCTAGTGTTATGGAATTTGACTCGTCAATTAGATAGGAGTATTCTTGTTCACACTTAGCATACGTACTTCGTTCAGGATATAGTTCAGATATTCCAAACATCTCGGGCCAAAACACAAGAAAGCAAGCTTTCCTATGTGGTCAACAAGATACCTAAAACATCCTCCCTACAAACCAAGCAAAGCATGCATGACTAACTTATTTTACAAGAGTATCTGACAAGCACAATAGATAAAAAGATAATAATCATTGCCCCATTCCTTTCTCTCTAAACCTATTTTGTTTAGGCATCAACGAGAGGTCCTTGAAATGAGTGTAAAATAAGATAAGTCTAAAAAAGACCAAGACAAAGTAAACAAACAAGCTAATGTTCTTCGTACGACTAGCCAAGGCTAAACTACTGTGGGGTACCTGATGCTTATGTCCATCGCAGGAAAGCTTCATCCTAGGACATGTAGTGATCACGGTTTTGATGGGATTGATTGGGTGATAAGCTATTGATACTCCGAGTTGATCAACTTGCTTGCTTATGGATCTAGACTTCCAAGAATTTGACGATTAGGCATTCACTTTGGAACCTGCTAAACTTGCTTCTGACCGACTTACCAAAGGGTGAAGGTAGCGATTGATTTTATTATGAGTGGTGACAATCATGGGTGAAAGTGAGATGAGATGGATGCACCATTTTGGATTTTTCAGATATTTTGAGGCTGTTTTTGGTATTTTCACATTTTTCAATGTTTTTTGGATTTTGTGTCTCAAGGGCCAATAAAGGATGGCATTGCCTATGTTTAATCTTAGAGACGACGTAGTTCAGACAACAATTGACTTGACTATTGATGAGAAAGATGGGCAAATAGATTGCCATTTTATTGCTTAAAGGACTGACTTAAGATACAGACTAGATGGGAAAATGGATTGCCAATGTGACGGACGCCTAAGGGACTAACCCTAGATGCAGACTAGATGGGCAAACGGATTGCCAATGTGACGAACGCCTAAGGGACTGACCCTAGATGCAGACTAGATGGGAAAATGGATTGCCAATGTGACAGACACGTAAAGGACTAACCTAACTATCTCGAGGGATGATCAAAGATCAACCTTGCCTACGTTCAAGCTCAGAGATGACGTAGTTCGACAAGGTGAAAGACTGACAAGACTCAATAATAAACTTTTGAAGATTTTTTGATATTTCAACATGTTTTTGGATTTTTTGATGATTTGGATGTCTTTGATTTTTGATTTTTTGAATGTTTTTGATTTTTTTATGATTTTGATGATTTGGATGTGGATATGTGATGATATTAGTGCTCTGTTTTAGGATTTTGTTGGAAACCAACCTTAAGATTGATCAATCAAATTGATGGATTGATAGGTTGACTAAGTGTGTTAAGCCAAACAAAGATGATGATGAACTTGTAAATTCTAGGAAGTTGTGTTATCCTAGAGTAAACTTGTACAAAAAGGATAATTTGGCTAGGTGTGTTAAGCCAAACGAGGTGATTATGGATTTGATAATTTGGCTAAGTGTGTTAAGCCAAACAGGGATGATAATGAACTTGTAAACTCTGGGAAGTTGTGTTATCCTAGAGTAGACTCATGCACAAGATGATAGTTTGACTAAGTGTGTTAAGTCAAACAAGGTGATGATTGATTGGATTCGATTGATCAAGATTGATGAAGCTTGATTTGGAACAAAATTGTTTTGATGATTTGATGTGATTCTGACGTGCACATTAGATGCAACTGATATTGATTGTTTGGATTGATATTCGATGAAAGATAAAACTTGATAAGGAACATCCTCTTGCTGTCAAAATATTCCATGGGCTAGTGATTTGGATTTTGGATCACAAATGATTTAACCAATTTGATTTCACATTTTCCAATGTTCGAATCACCACATAAGCTGAAGGATATAGATCAAGATTTATTCCCTAAGCAAGATGTAAATATCTGCCCCCAGTGTCTAGCAATGTATGGAATGCCATGGGTGGATTCTTAGATAGATAAATGGATGGATGGATATGTATCATCTTGCTATAAGATAAGGTGTTCAAAAAGTGGATGCGCCTTTGGATAGTGGTTCAAGGTTCAGATAGCGCTGGGTAGGATGGGATCAACGAAAATGACCCATGTCAAGATGTTTACCACAAGCAAGTGTAAAGTGTGCACCAAAATTTTCCAAGATTAAGATAACTTGGAGTATGAATGCATATGGATGAAAATGGATTGCATAAACGGTTCATGGATGAATGGATTTACATGGGTAAGATGGAGGGAATGCTAGATTTATTATGGATACGATAAGATGCTTCCTTCTAAACTGATGCACGTAGATGCTCAATTCTACTCATGATGCTTGTTTGCTAGGTTTTCATCATGGTACATGTCCAAAGTACCACCGAAGTGGTTTTCACTAGAGGACGATTTTTTTCTTTACTGTTTTCAATCCTTTTTCTGATTTTTTGGATTTTTTTGTATTTTTTGAGAGATTTTAAGCTGATGTTGAACCACCTGGTGGTCCTGATGTTGATGCTTCTTTCATAATGTGCCATCGATATCCTATTTGAAGAAGTTTCTTTGTCAAGACACGTGCACTTGAAAGCAACTTTTGAGATCCTTGATCTGCTTTGCTGATACCAGAGTTAACTTTGTCTTTGTGCGCACATCGCAATAGAGTGCATTCTGAATCCTTATGACGAAGGGTCGCTGCCAATACATTGTCAATGTGAGACTTGGATATTATGCATAGAGGCGTGGATGAAGTGTGTTTAGGGATAAAAGATGGATTGGTTGATAGTTTGGAACCTTTGACTCTCCAAACTTGGGAAGATGAGCAATAATGGGTGGATATGAAAGTCTACGTGGAATTAGGACCAATTGCTTGATACACTTTGTATGTCACTTGAGAAGCCTGTTTTTTCCTTTGT
The DNA here is from genome assembly GCA_007115665.2 of Sequoiadendron giganteum. Classification (NCBI taxonomy): domain Eukaryota; kingdom Viridiplantae; phylum Streptophyta; class Pinopsida; order Cupressales; family Cupressaceae; genus Sequoiadendron; species Sequoiadendron giganteum. The sequence goes on along the minus strand of CM021103.1, from coordinate 644,134,451 downwards.
GGAAATCTTTGATGGATACTTGCCCCATTTTTATTTTTCCCCATAGTTTCTTTGACTGATGGAGTTTGATAGGGATAATCTTTCTTTGTATTTTTTGGTATCCATATGTACTTGATTTGTCCAATATGCTTCTTGGCTTCTTTTTCTTTGATAACGTTTTTCATGCTTCGATTCAAGTCTTTCTTTTGACGTTGGTCCCAATTCATGGATGGGGTGATGGGTGGATGGAGATTCATGATGTGGCAGGTTGTAGTATTGGCATTGGTTTCATCATAAGGATTCTTCATGCTCCCTATGTTGATGTTTTCTTGAGACGAAGTTGCCCCCAGTATGGTGATAGTATTATTGATATGTTGAGATCCCTTGATTGTTGAATAACCAAGGCCTTGATGCTTAGGATTTCCAATAATTTGCACTGGTTCTAGGATACCCTGTTCACGTAGGCCTAATCCTCTGCCTTGATAATTCATCTACTGAAAAAAATTATTTGCAATAGGATATGATTTACCTTGGAAACAAGGTGCTAATCCTTCTCTACTCTATGCCGGATCTTCAAAGCTCATAACTATTTTATTGATAGGATGATTTTCCCTTACAAAGGTGAGTGATCCAAGTTTATAAGTGATAAGATCCTCCGCATAGGGGATGACTTCTTGATTGATATCTTTGGCTTGAACTTGTGAGATATCAAATTGTAATGCTTCTTCAAGAGGTATTGATGATTCAATGTCCTTGCAAAATTCTTCCTCATGATTCATTTCACGGAATGTTTCTAATTCACGACTTCTATAGGAGCATTCTTCATGACCCATTTCTGACATGTCTCTAGATTTCTCTATATCCTAATCATGTGCACAAGTGTTAAGAGTATGAGACTCTTTTTTTGCATGAATACCATCTACGTGTCCATCCAAATAATGCATCTTATGGGTAGATGGAGGGGTATGTGCTATAGGGATATGATCATTACTTGTGACATCTTGTAGGAGAGTGGCCATCACCTCATTGTAGTATCTTGCATATAAAAATTCTTGATCTTGATTAATGTCGAAATTGCTTTCAACATGCTTTGGATCAAGTTCTTGACATGGGTCAATTTCAAAGGATGGATTGCTTATAGTGGGTTCTTGGACATCGTTATAAGGCATGGGAAGTGGCTCAATATCCTCTTGATCTTTGAGTGGACTTGGATCAAATGGTGAGTTGAGAATTTCTTCAATATCTATAACCATGAGGTCAAAGGATGTCAATATGCCTTGGGAGGGACCATTGCTAGACCTTGGTGATAGTTGTCGATCATGCTTTGGAATAAGTTCTTGAGATATGTCCTCTAACTCATAAGGCGATGTAGAGACATTTTCGATATGATCATTGGTGGATGGATCATAGCTTATGTCAATAGGATCAAATAACATCAAAACTCCTTGAAATAGATCTTTGTAGGAGGGGTCTTGATCATAACTAAAAAATGGCTCTTGATGTACGTTGATTTGATCATCGGATGAGGTGGAAATTTTATCAAGGTGTTCATCAATGGATAGATCTTGATTATTGTTTTCAGCAATTGTGGTATGAGTTTGTTGCAAACTCTATTGTGGGAGTAAGGCCTGCGTTTGATGCTAAGCCAACAATGCTTGTTGTTGGTCATGTTGTTGTTGTGCCAACAAAGCTTGTTGTTGGTCTTGTTGCTGTTGTGCCAACAAAGCTTGTTGTTGGTCTAGCTGTTGTTGTGCCAACAAAGCTTTTTGTTGGTCTAGCTACTGTTGTGCGAACAAAGCTTTTTGTTGGGCTCTTTGTTGTGCTACTTGTTGATGGACTGCTTGCAATAGTGCCTAGAATTGTGCTTGCGCTTGCGCTTGTTGATCTTGGTGTTGGGCTTGAGCTTGCTGGTTTTGGAGAGCCTTTTTGCGAGAAGCTTCTTGAGCAGCTTGCAACATGATGGAGAATGAATTGGTCGTGTTGTGTTTTGGCAGTGGTGGTGGTGGTTTGGGGATGGTGTTGATTGTTGGGATTGCTTGGATGGTTGCCACCTGTTGTTGCGATATCGATGGCAAAATGGGATGATTTGGTATGATTTTTTGATTTGGCATTGTAGGTTGACTTTGAACATTGTTGTGGTTGAGAATCCTATTGCCTTGATTTAGGTAACTTTGATTTTACATGGTGTTACCTTTACTTGAATCAACATGTGGATTTGTCAATATATTGCCTAGATTTTGAACAACATTGGTTTGATTTGCAATCGTATCTATCCCAAAATTCACCAAGTATGGATTTGAAATGTTCATGTTCAACAAACTTGTATTTGGCATGTATGGATTTGGTGGGATAATGTTGTTTGGAAAAATCATGCATTGAGCATTTGGTTGATAGACTTGAAAATTTGGACTTGGTTTTAAATCTATCATTGGGAAAGGTGTTCCAAACTTTAGATTGGGCATACTCACATTCGTATTGTTGAAGTTTGGAGGAGATAATGATGCCATGTATAAATGTGAGTTTCGATAATCAATTGGCATTGTAAGGCTGGGATAGTTTGGTTGAATTGGATTACTCATAATGGATGGATCAAGTTTATATTCCATGTCCCTCTTGTGTTTTGACCTTGTTGCGAAAGTGAACCTCTAAGGTGATTAGGACCAATGATGAGATGGAGGATGAAAGGGATGAATGAAACCTTTTGAAGAACTTTTGAAGGGTTATGCTAAACTGTTGGGACTTGCATTGATTGTGATGGTTTGACTAGATGTATTAAGTCAAACAAGATTGTAGTGAAGTCGTAGTCCCTAGGAAGTTGTGTTATCCTAGGGGAACTTGCACAAGGAGATGAATTGAATAAGTGTGTTAAGTCAATGTGATTACGAACTAGTAGACCTTAGGAAGTTGCGTTATCCTAGAGGTAAATTCATTCAAGGGATTTGACTATTTTGGCTAGGTGTGTTAAGCCAAAATAGGATGATGTTGGTTTAGCCCTTCTAGTTTAGTACGAGTGATTTTTCTAAAGTTCTCAAGAATCTTTCTTGATGGAATGAGATTTGATAAATGTTTGGATGAGAATGAACTGTTGATTTTGATCCTAGATGACCCTATGAGGACTTTCTTACAAGACCAAGGTGATGAAGAACATGCTTTTCCCTAGAAGTAATTCAAACCAAAAGACCAATGTCTGCCTGGAAACCAAATGAATCAAAAGGGACCAAGCACATGTGTGGTTCAATTGTCTTTTATCTTGCTTAGGTTTGATTCCTTTTACACCACAAACACTTTCTTGATTATGCTTTTCAAACTAAATGTTCGATACCCTAATTTTCTTTCATCCCACAAAGTGCATTATGTGGAAATCAAGGAAATCAAGGCAAAGGTTACCTATTGTTGACTTTAGTTAGCAAATTGAGATGAAATCCAAATGCTTAGAAGCCTCTAAGGATGAAATCCCTAGGGCAAGCATGAGCACTTGAATTTGTCAAAGGTATTTGCTTCCCTAAAGGGTTTGAAATTTTGGAGGTCTTGTGAATGTTTGTTTTGCAAATTTTTTTGAGAACCAAGCAATGTGTTCTTTTCCTTCAAGCACTTTTACAGTTTTAAGATGATGAGGCAATATCTTGTTGGTTTCCCACTTGGATAAATCCAACTATGCATATCTTGTGCGAATGGCTAAATGCTTGACCACACTGGCTCCCCTCCATGGCACACACTTCTCAGGTCAGCCAAACATTAGTACCCATGAATCTCCCATGGCATACTTTCCATCTCTACAATAAGACCGCATGTATAACGTGGGGCGGCTTCAAAGGACATGACCTTTTGCACCAACAAGTTCATCTCATCGGAATAATCCTCATGATTCTTGAACTTTCCTCAAGAATCCAAACTTATATACTAGTTGGAAGTCGCTTGGATTTAGCGTATTCCCAGTTGGGTCATTCCCTTGGGAGAGTAATTTTTCCCACAAGGCAGGCCCTCTAAGATAAACAAAAGCGAGCTAACATATCCTATCGTTTACACAACCTTTGTTGAAAAACAAAGGGGAAAACCTCCGCAATATGTTGTGCTCACACTCACATGTTTTGTTCAATTTTAAGTGCCCAAATTGAAATGTGGAGGTAGTCTTTTTAACAACCTAATATCACTAATTTTTTTTTGATTCTCAAGATCACAATGAAGCGTGAGAGAAGTGCATACACATTTTGAATGATATTAACTTGTAAAAAAGATTGCAAAATATGAAAAAAATTTGTTCATTTTAAACCTCAAAGCAATGATGACTTCTTTTTAAGCACCAAATGAAGTGTGAGTTTGTCTTGTTCAATTGTTACCTTTGAAACAAAATCTAGTGTGTTTGCCTAAAGTTATTTTTAGCCCCTTGGCAACTTTTGAAAGGAAATTTGATTTGTAAATTTTAGAACCCAATGGAAAATTAGTGTCCTAAGATCAATGAACTTATCAAATCCTTTATAGAGTGTTAAAAAACACTTTAGTGTTTAAAAAACACTTTGTACAAAAAATGAGCATGGTGTCATACTAAAAATTTGCTTGTTCTTTTTAAACCCAAAGTCAATCTAGTGTTGCTAAAGCATGAAAGTAACAAATCCTTAGAAAGGGATTATAAGTTTTCCCCAAAAGTGTTTAAAATCACTTGTTACAAACATGTGATAATTGTTTTTCTTTCATTTCCATGCTCCATGATTCTTTAAAACCTGCAATACAAGCTCCAAATGCTATATGAAATCAAGAAATAAGAAGATATGAGGGTTAGATAAAAGATAAAGCATATAAACCCTAAAATTTAGACCAAGTTTCATGGTGTTTTGACATTAGGTGAAATTTTGAAAATTTTAACTCTATCAAAATTGAGAAAAACCTACACCATTGGATAGCTTATGCAATTCTACCCCATTTCAAAAAAAAAAGTTTCGAAAAAGACTAAAAAATGACCAAGATACGACCATTTTAAAATCAGGTGAAAAAACAAAAAAATCATATGCGGCGTCCTTTGGGAGCGGCGCTATTTGCAAGTGCGGTGTTCTATAGCACCGCGCGATGCTCTTTGAAATAGGTGTGTCGCAATATAGCACCGCGCTGTTCTCTGGGTGCGGCGCTCTGCAGAAACAGCGAGCGCAAGTGTGATGAAGTTTGCGGGTATGACGAAGTTTGAAATAAGGCTATGCTATATAGCAGCGCACCTGCAAATGCAGTGCAATACAGAGCCATGGACCTGTAACCTACAAAAAAAATGGAAAAATAGCGGAATTTAAAAAAAATACGTGATTTGAACTTGAGATTTTCCCTCCTTCTAGCACCAAAATGTGAACCCCTAAACCTGCAAATGCACAAAGACGACAAACATGGTTAATGTTAGATCAAAATGCATGCAAATATGAAGGATTCTCCATGAAATCCACCTATTTAAGATAATATTAGGAAATGAAGAACAAACTTAAATAATATGAAAGTAAATCCTAATCTAGCCAATAGATTGATGATCCCATGGGGGAATTGGTGTCAATGGAGTGTTGCAATTGGCCCTTTCCCAATTCCTATGTTGCAATGTAGATTGATGAAGAAATGGCCAAATCTCCAAAGAGATTTGAGCATAACCTTGGTGCAAATATAAAAATGTGGTGAGTGCTTGGATGAAATGAGCAAAATTAGTTCTCAATTGAAGAGAGCAACTTTGCATGTGAATTGTGGATGAGGATGAAGTTGAGTAGAGTAAGTTTACTCAAATTGTGGATGTTTGAATGAGAGGAAGAGTCTCTCATTTATAGATTTCCAAAATGGAAGAGAGAGTGAAAAGAAGCAATGTGGGATCATTCAACATCTAATGGCCAAGTGCCACTTGTCAAGATGTGAATGGTTGAGGAATGAGCACATTTTGGTCAATGTGCATGATAAATGCCATTGGATTCAAATTTGAATTTTGAATGTGACATGTGAGAAGAAAAGAGAAATGGAGTTAATGTCACTTGGCTCAAGGCCAAGGACATGTAAGAGGCATTGAATGCCTTGTTGGAAGGACCAAGCCCATTTGAATTTGAATTCAAATTGAGGGAATATTCCTTTTTGATGCTTTGTGAGGAAAAATGGATGAATTAATAAATCAAAGTATTTGATTTACTATGCAACTTGCATTCTCTAGAGAAATTTAATGAAAGAGATTAAGTTAATCTTGGTTTTGATTAATTTAATGAAGAATTAGATGATGTGACAATTTAGACTTAGATTTGTGAATTGATTTAAGTCAAGAATTGAGAGGAAATGTTTATTAAATAAATGATTTGATTTATTTAACCAAAGAGGAATATGTTAGATTAAATCAAATAAGGTTTAATTTATTTAATTTAATGAAAAGACTTTAGAGAATTTAACCAAATAAAATGATTTATTTAATTAAATAAAAATGTAAGGTTAATTAAATTAAATCGATTAATTTAATCAAAGGGGGTGATAGACCTGATCAGATGAATAATGATTCATTAGATTAAGAGATGAAAAAATGATAAAATGCTGAGAGTGTGATTCTGGAGGAAATGGTGTTAGTGATCAGGATCAAGTGTGTTGAACAACATTTGCACATTTTCCATGTCTACAATAGATGTTTCCTAACTCCAATGTGAAAAAGGTGTTCATAGGGAGCTTACAAAGGCTTTGGCAAGAGAAGTTTTCTCTTATGAAATACCTTTCTTTTGTGCATCTGTGTGTAGCTTTACGGGAGTACCAGCAGACAGTGGTTCAGTTCAAGGGTTCCTCCTCATGTTCTCGTCCTGAAGGGAAGTCTATCATATCAATATCTGGGAAAGGTAAAGTCATTACAAATGTAGTAGCCACTATGGATAACAATGGACTCAGACGTGATAAAAATTTTACGAAGTTATCAAAATCCTATTCTTCCATCTTAAAGAAGTTGTTGAAGGATAAGATCATTAACTTGCTAACCCCTAAATCGGTTAGGGAAACATATCCTAACTGGTATGAAGAAAATACATATTGTCAATACCATCGAGTCAACGAACATGATACCGAACACTACATGCTCCTGAATCATGAGAAAAATGATGAGATCGAGGATGATACTATTCATCTTAGTGGGAACAAAAAGAACACAAAAAATTTAGTGGCGAAAGCTAATAGTGAACTACAGATATACACAAACCTTTTTTCCTCGCATTCTGCTAACATGATTATCAATCCCACTTAATTTTGTTTCTTACCCCAAGGCGTATGTTAACATGGTTACTATTACTCCCTATCCTTGTCTTGTGACCGGTTTGCCGGATGTGAAATTCACTTCACAAGACATACCAACAAATGAAAAACCTTCTTCACTTTACATTCCCACTTGCCTCAATGGAAACATTGTGATAGGAGTCTTAGTCGACCCCGTGAGTAGAGTGAATGTCATCATAGAGGAGACATTACTCTTAAAATCCCTATAAAGGGAGGAATATGAAAAAAAATCCATCATCCGTACACATGATGGAATTTCTCTTAAACCTTATGGATTGATAACATTATCCATCCTGGTTGGACCTAGGAACGTAGATGTAGCCTTTGATGTTATTCTCAAGTCAGACCTATTCAGAGTGAAGCTAGGTATACCTTGGCTAGCTTCCATGAAGGGGATCGCCTTCGTAATTCATAAATGCCTTAAGTTATCTGATGAAGGTGTCGTGTAAGTAGTGCATGATAATGGATATTAGCCTATGGTATCTCATGTGGATACTCATTAGATCACTTTTGGCCCACTCCAGTCGGTCCGCTCCCATAAAGAACAAACCTACTTTACAAGAACTATGTGAAGTATAAAATTGGAAGCAAAGGATAGCTGAAGTTGACCCTTCCTATAGCAGAGCAGCCAACTACCTCCTCCTCCTGAAAGGGAAAGGAGAAACTCGCTCCCTCTCGGGCTGACTTGTCTACTCCTCTTTCTTGGGAGGAGTATTGGATGAATAAGCCTAAGCTCTACCCGCTGAGTCCGATGATGCCTCCTTGGAAAAAACCCAAGATCAGGATATCAGATCTCCCTAATGGGTCTCCTGGACACTGGTACTATTTATATGGCAGAAAGAAAGGCTCACAAAGAGAGTTTTTCCCATGACCTCTTCCCATTCCCTCAAGTAGAAAGAGACCCACCACTAAGGTGTTGGGGTCAATTTCCCCTGCCGTTCCCAAACCTACTCTTTATGCTCCCATTCAAGATTCTGTCCTTCCACTAGAAATAGTTGTGGAGGACACTCCCATGGCTGAGTAGGATCCTTTTGTCCCTTCGCAAGTTCTGAATTCTGGTTCAAAGAGTTGTAGAATCCACCTAGTGCACGAGCGTAAACACCAAAAAAAGGCTGTCCTAGCTAAGCAAGCCTCCTTATAGAAGAAGGAGGAGATGACTGCACCTCATACTATGTCCTCCTCTCTCCCCCCATCTATCTCTATCCAAACTAGCTCTAAGTCTCTCCTGGATTTTGTTGTGAGTGCACATGTTCATGGAAAGGTGCAGGTGTTTATCACTCCTTCTGTGGATTCATCTCTGTTGAATTCCATTCTAGATGTCTCACCTCTCACCAAGACCATGGATATGGTTAATACTTTAGTTGTATCCACTACAATTCTTTCCTCTTCTCCCTCAACCCTCCTTGTTTCGTCTATGGGGAGTTCACCTCCTCTGATGAAGAAGAAGGTAGAGCGTGGTCCCTCCAACAATGGAGGATGAAAAAAGAGCCCACCTTCCCTGAAAGGTGGCCTCACATTGACTTGTTTTGTCTTAGTGACAACCAGCTCCATCCTCCCCTAAGTTTTTCACCACTCTCGAGTCACTCGGTGAGCCTACTGGTGAACCTCAGGTGCAAACTCCTCTATCCACTGAGGTGAAACATGACACTCCCGTTAAATGTATGTTTAACTCGGTGGATGAAGTTCCAACCTTGTCAGTGGTCTTCACAAAGTCACTGACCTTAGACCCACAAGATTTAAGCAATGAAGACCTCACAGGTCCCTCTACCTTGGCCCTTGTTGCAGGAGGATTGGAAGCTCCTCCCCTTAACATTATACCATTTCTGGCTCGTCATCCCTCCTATGATGATCTAAGTGGGAAGCTAATGATCTCTTGGTTGAAAAGTGTTAGGGGGATATCCTCTTCTTGATCTTTAGATTAGACGTGTGTGTGTGTGTTGTGATGTGATTCCCCTATGATCGTGCTATATGTGTCTAGATGACCCTCATCACCCCTGTTGGTGCTTGGATACAAGCATGGTGTTTGTGTTGTAAACCTTCCTCTATATGTATCTTCATTCTTCCATGTTTGTGATTCACTTTTAGTAAATTGGGAATGATGCAAAGCATTGGGAGAATTTAGGCCTCCTTCCATGTTGACCATATTTTTTTATTTTATTTTGTCTTTCATGCATTCTTCCTGATCTGGTTGGGGATTGATGATATTTTGCCTTGCACCATGGTTACCTACTATTTATAAATGAAGGCAGATCTAACCCCGCGAAACCAAATCCCCATGTGCCCTTTGTGTGTGTGTTCCCTTTTCTTTTTCTTTTTCTTTTCTCTTTATCTTTCTCTCTTCTTTCCTTGAGTTGTCCCTTTCATTTATGACAACACCACTTCTACATTACTTGGTCTTTAGAAAGCACATTCATTGCAAAAGGAATCCTTTCTCAAGACCCCTCAAACACCTCCTTCTTTAGAATTGCATTCTTGAATCGAAACCCTAATGAAACATGTTTCCTTCATCATGGGTTCATAAAGAAAGGACTTGGGAACCTTCCTCTGAAGCGGAAATAACCTTGATCTTCCCCTTCTGTGGGTACATATCCTTCCTTTTGAATTCCTTGATGAAGTGAACATCTTTTAGAAGGATTCCTTGGTGATGAATTGATTTGAAAAAGAAGATGTTAGCTTTGAACAATGTGTCCCTTGAGTGGACTCCTCCTTTTCACATTGGGTTCCTGAGGGAACCCTTCAAAAGTTTCTGATGAATTCTATGGCATCTTGCTTGGGGGCAGCCCGAATAGACCAGTTTCACATCTTCATGCCTAGTTCGGGGGTAGCCCGACTAGACCTACTTCACATCCTTATGTCTAGCTTGGGGGCAGTCCGACTAGACTTTACCTTTCAAACAACACATCCCTTGAGTGGACACTCCTTCCTTTTGAAGGGTTCCCAAGGAACCCCTTTGAAAGTATTTCAACTTAATGATAGTCTACAAGACTGTCCATTTACTGGCCTGCATGACTACTTCCCTTACATGTTCTATCTATGGATAAATGTGTCCCCAACTCTGAATCTACGGAGTCCCATTTGCTTGGTCTCCCTCATGTGAGAGTTCTTGGGGGATATCTTCCTTACACATCTGCAGATCTATAAGGTGCTCTTGCTGGTTTTCCTTCATGTGAGATTTCTTGAAGGATACCTCCCTTATAGGACTGTGAGCCTATAAGGTGCTTTCTTACTTTAGCTTTGTAGTTCTACAGAACTATGAATTATTTTCCTGCACTTCCAAGTTTACCAGATCATTCTCTTCTTCCTCGTTGGTTCAGGTATACATCTCTTACCTTTTTACTCCTTACTACTATACTTTACCAAAGCACTCATCAGTACTTGTGCTCACTAAAGTGGGGGAAAAATGTATAGGCATGAATTTTCACCCCTAATGAAAATTCCCCTTCACCCCCTTAAACTTTAGAAAACCTAAGGCAGAGGCTTAATTCCACTTAAGCCTGCTACTCACATCACACTTGGTGCCTGCTTTGTGTGTCAGTGGAGGAGTTTCTATCAGGGATTCCCACTTGGTGCACAAATTTCCACACAACATGATTACATCCCTAGCAGATTCTTGTGGGTAGAGTCTGCAGAGATGTTATGCTTCCTATTGGAAGTCGAAGTGTAATGCCCCTATTTGGCTGACCTACCTGAATATGGCCTTTTTTCATCCTCTTCCTTCATATTCTTCACTCTTTCATCCATTCTCAAGATTTTGCAAGATCGTTTGAGCATTCTCTCCATCCCATTCATTCACTTCAAGCTTTGTAGAAAAATTTACACTCAATAGTAGTAATGCACTACTCCATCACTTTGATAGTGTGAGTGCAGGACAAACACCATGACAAGAAAGGCTTGAGTTCCTCTCATCTTCTCCTCCACTAGCCTTGAGTGCTTTGGACAGAGGTGGTAAGCTCCTCTTATCTTCTCTATCATTTTGGTTGTGTAAACATATACTATTTTGTAGTGTATTTTCTTTATGTAGCTTGTATTCCCTTCTTTATCATTATTTCTATCATTGCAAACTTGGTTTCCCATGGAGGTGGAAACACCAAAGCATGGGTCTGACTGAGGCAGACCCCTAAACAACCCCCTAACATTTTCCTACTTTTCTGTGTGTAGGTGGAGAGATCTTGGAGCAAGCTGGTGAGAAGATTGTTGTGCGAGATCATTTTCATCACCCTTGTGGTAATATATTTCCTTTATCACATTCATCTTTATGTTTCACTTTTCTTGATCTTATTCTATCATTCTAGAAACTTCTAAAATAGGTTGTCAGTCCTTCTTTTAGAGTTTAACCTCGTCTCTCTGGTTTTCCGGTTGTACGAACACCAACACGTCTGTGAGACACCAACATGCCACACTGTCATCCTAGAACCGCTCTTTTATCCTCTGACATAGAGCTACCTTATATGCATAGCTAACCTTAAAAATTATCTTGTCTAGTCTCCCTCCAACTCTCGAGTTTGTAGAGTGATTGAAGGACTCATAGTTCTCATCACTTTCATCCCGCCTATCCTAACCTTCCTTCAAATTGAGGTAAGTTAGGGAATCCATACTGCTCTTGGCCTTTCATGACCTAGGGCCTTGCAGTGGTTGGTCCCCCTCTTTTACATCAGGATCGGGTCAAAACCAAGAACATGAACCTTACAAGGTTCAAGGTTCTAGTTCTGGTCTGAAATCTGATTCTGAAACAAACAAAGATAACCAAGGAAAACAATGGGGATTAGGACTAGAACAGAAACTCGAATATGAGCCTTTGGAAGGTTAAAGTTTCAAGTTCAGGTCCAAGATCCGATCCCAAAACAAAGGGAAAGGAATAGAGAAAAATAAGGAAGAAAAAGACAACACCTGAAACCAAAAAAAAAAACACAAACACAAAGGGAAAAGGAAGAAATAAGAAAAACAAAAGAGAAAAGACCCCAAGGCAAAGAGGGGGACCCATTTTTGATTGATAAGAAAATGGGATGGTTATGTAGGGCATAACACTACTATCAATCAAGAAAAATATATGGACACACTCACACAATGAACACCAAATATATGTGGAAACCCAAAATGGGAAAAAACATGCTAAGAAGAAATTCTTGGACATACTATCCAAATCAAACCTCATAGAAATAATGAATAAGTTAAAATCATGAAGTAGGAACCAACCTACTAGAGACACAAATCCCTTGCAGTATTTGTAGGCACCAACCTACTAGAGACAGCAATCCCCTATAGTATTTGTAGGCACCGACCTACTAGAGACACCAATCCCCAATACAAAGATCTGAGTGCCAACTCAATAGGAAACCAGTTCTACTGAATGATAAAAATAAATATTGTGGAGCTTCAATGTTGATTACATAGCTTACATAAGATCTAGTATTGCCTTATAAACTCTTTCATACACCTTCTTATCTTATGATGATGATGCATAATGATTGAGATGCAACTCCCATTAAATTACACTTTCTCACACAATTACTCTCACACACACTACTTAGTTCAAGTGGGATATAAAACTATGGTTATTATATACATATCATTACATTAAGATTATTACATGTTGTCCAGGAGTCCCTTAACACCATTCATAAATATCTAGGTTGGCTAAGGTGGACCTAAATTCAAATTTTCATGAAACATGTAGTGGGTGGTCCTAAATCAAATTTGTTGATGCCAAAAGAGAATGATACAATGTGATTCATTTAGGAACCTTAACCAAGACCTATTTCACCACCCCACACTACCTTTAGAGGTCACATGCTACAATCCATGACCACACAATTCTAGAATATCAACTAGTTATTTAACTAGCATGGTGATCCTTCTGTCACTTCAATAGTTTTTCTTACTGAACATAAATTCTAGAAACTCTAGAATAATATAGAAAAATTGTAGATATACTCTCCTTTCAAATTGTAGACCAAAAATTGCATCCAAAAATAAATATAGATCATGAATATGTTGTCATAAAAATATCTCTTCCTAGGAAACTGACCTCAACATTTTCTGGATTAGATTTTTGGATTACCTCTAAAACATGAATAGATGTAGACTGATACTACAAGAATACTATATAAATCTTCTTCATTTTTCTTTTACACACTGACATAACATGACAAAAATATATCCTAATTTCAATAATTATGATTACATTCAATTCTAACTGAACTACTTACATTACTCCTTCGACATTAGTAAGCATTTTGATATCAATGACAACATATGTTCAACATCCCTTTGTTGACCAAGATCACTCAATGAAAAATTCTTATGTGCTAAAGAAATTAAACTATGGTCTGAAGGATTTATGTGCTATAATGTAAGCCCGCCATGTGTCACAATTTCTTCCCCTTCACTACTTAGCATATTTTATTTATGCGCTAAAGAATTAAAATTACAATGCAAAGAGACTACATGTTGTAATGAAGAGCGAACATGCATCCATCAAAGTCAACTTTGACCAAACCATCATATAATATTTTTTCACTGAAGAAGTGAAAATGCACTATGAAGGAGGCATGTGTTGCAATAAGAACATGACACACATCCATCATCTACAAAAGGAACCTTACATGATGGGAGAAAAAAATAAAAAAAATATTTGGTCACTTAGACCAAAGGGAAAATATCTGATGGGCTCCAAAATTATGAAAGGAACAAAGGGAAATAAGACCAGAAGTTGGGAATGGATTTGATCATTTGGCCTTAGTTCAAATGTTCAAGTGGGGTCTAAAGTTCTAATTAGACAAGAGAAAGTAGAATCAGGGATGAAGAAGTGATGCAAACATTTAGAACAATGATCTAAATATCTGATCAGATCTTGAAGTCTAATAGGATGAAGGGAAAAGAGGAAAACAAGAATCAAGAAGGAAAAAGACCTTTTTCAATAAGTTCAAAATTCCATTCATGGTCCAAAAATTTGAAATTCTAAAAGGAGAAAAGAAGAAGAAGAAGAAGGAATTAGGTAAATAGAATGGTCTTGGACTTTTGGATTTGGTCAAAAGTGAAAATTTATGATCAAGGCTTGAATGTTCGAAAGGATCTAAGAGGGAAAATGGAAGAAGGAAATGAGAAGGAAAAAATGTGGGAGGAAAACTAACTTGTGGACCTAATCCAAAAGTTTGTTTGGGAACTAAATGTCTAAAAGGATAAAATAGAATAAAGAATAAGGTATAATCAGGGATGGAGATGTATTTGGACCTTAGTCCAAATGTTTGTTTGGGACCCAAAACCCTGAAAGGCTCTAAAGAAGGAAAAAAGGAGAAAGAGAGCCATCTTTTGAATATTTTTGCAAAATGGGCTCTTGAGTGTAGCTTGGAAAAGAGGTAATGCAACTAATAGAGGTATTTTTTGACCATGATAAACTATATAGGATCTCTTAGATCAATTTTTACTAAAGGATCATGCAAGAAAAAGAGGGTGTTGACACTTGGCATAAGGCTTTAGAATTGATGTCAAAAGGGTAGCTTGCATTTGGCATTGGATGTTATTCTTGATTGCATATCCACTTGGCATACTTGGTTGGCTAACATCACAGTGATATTGGTTGGTATTTCGATTGATGTAAAATCATGTTTATCACACTTCATTGATGGTTTCTTAGCTTGGCATTAATGTCAAAAGCAATAAGATGATAAGGTAATCTTGCAACATTACTCTCCTTGGCATATTGTGAGGGTAATAATATATATGTTAATTTGCATATGCAAATTCTGAGTCTTCAAAATATTTGTCATGCAGTGATAAAGGTTTGTCTCTTATACTCTTAAAAGTGATTCTTGGAAAGGTATTTCTAATCCATGGTTGTGATATGGACTCAAGACCTTGTCATTGGTACCAAATACATGTTATTGTCCTAAGGAATTGGAAATAAAAGAAATGGAAATAAATTTCTTCTCGGGTTTGCTAAGTTTAAAGACTTATGACATAAAAGTATATGTAAAACTCAAAGCTTCTTTTGAAGGAATTTTATCATTTCATTTTGAAAGAGCCCTCACTAGGGAAAGACATGTTGAGTTTGATTTGATTTTGAAGAGGAGCCAACTACCTTGAATGATTACCAAGATCATGGTGGTTTGTGAGAGGAACATAGAGGAACAAGTGTCTTCGCTCCTTAATACATGTTCTATCTTTGCAAAGAAGGTTTTCAATTTTGATTCATCAGTTGAAATCTTTGTTAGCAATATTAAATTTGTGTTTCATTGTTGTTAAGGGTTACTGTGTCTTTGTTGCTCAAATCCAAATCTGTGGCTATAACTAAAAGGTTACTAAGGATTTTTTTAAATATAACTCTTGTTCAGGCTCTGTGGTTTAGTTTAGATTTTCAAAACCCTTGTGGGTCTGTAATCTATCTTACAATGTTAAGAGCTTTCCAAGAAACCCTAGTCTGGGTTGGTTTTTCTATTAAGGGTTTCATCATGGGTTTTGTTACAATTTTTTTTGTCTATCCAAGTATGCATATTGCACAACATTATTGTCTTAATCTTTATATGGGTATGAATTTTTTAGTGTGGTTAACACACATTTAGTTTTCATGTATTCGGTTAACATGTTGTTAAAGCATTGTGGGTTGTGTAAATGTAACCCAAGTCTAGATCATTCATGGTCAGTTATGAGTAAACCTTATGTGATTAAGTTAAAGTGTTTTATTATATGTTTAGGTCTACATACAATAGAGAATTATGTTATTAACCCTGGTTTAGATATGGTGAACAAAGCTATAGTATGATTACCATTCTGTTATTTGTTAAGGAAATACAAATCAATTATGAAGATGGAAAATTGTTTTCAATTCAAAGAAAATGAACATTATGAATGCTATGTCAAAAGATAGTTATAAGGTGGTGTCACATTTGTGACTTGACATGAGGTAGTTTGGTATAGGTTGAATATGGTTTTCTTGTTGGCTATTAGCTTGAATAGGTGGCAGCATTTGATGACATCGAAGTTGGATATTTAGCAGTGTCTTAACACTGTTGTGAGTTTGGAGGTTTTTACATAAGGGTTATGATACTGAAAGTTTAATCTATTTTTCTGTAATTGAAGTTTTGCAAGTATGATGCAAAACAAATTGTATCACTAATATATATTTTATTTTAAAGATTCCAGAAAAATGAATTTTTAAAATATTATGTCTATTAGATTGGAGGTAAAATATGATTTGTAGAGAAACAAAGTGATCCTCTATATTTGAAATATTCTCTTTTTTAAAATGTAGTAAAAATGATCAAGTCAGCGAGGCATTGTTTTATTTCCAGTGAGGCATTCGTGTAACTAGTGAGGTTCTTTGGTGAGTGAGGCCATTATTGCCAGTGAGGTATTCTTGTAACCAATAAGGTTCTTTAGGACCAATGAGGCCATTTTTTCTAGTGAGGCATTCTGTAACTAGTGAGGTTCATTAAGCTAGTGAGGCAATTTTACGAGTGGTTTTTCTACCCCAAGAGGGTTTTCCACTCAGGAAATTCACTGTGTTATGGTTCTTTATTTGGTTTCATTTGTGATCTTACTATTTCATAGTTATACATTTTTGCACTTACATTTATGTGATTAAGAATCAAAAATTCAGATTGGTACACATTTTAGCTCTTGAAACATAATTCTTATTGTTCTCAAAGTGTTTAAAAAGGATTTTTAAATGTTAGCAAATTGAATTAATTTGTCTAGAAATTGATTCACCCCCCTTCTCAGTGTCTCACATACTCCAACAATTGGTATCAGAGTCAAACCCTTGTCTAGAGTTAAACTAGGGGATCCCTAGTGGAGTACTATTTGTCATGGGAAAGAGGAATATGATTAAGAAAGAAAAAGCATAGCCTACAAAATAAGAAATTCCTAAGGAGAATCCATAGCATGTGGAAGAAAAGATGTCTAATATAAAACTTGATGAATTTTTGGTGGACATGAATGAATTAGATATAGAAGGAAATCTCTTTGTGAATGAAGGTGAGTGTGAAGTTGATTTAGAAGGTGAAATCTTGATTGCTCTAGATATAATAAAGCAACTCAGAAAAGAAAATCAAAAATTAAAAGACCAACTTCAACAAGAAAAATATTCCAAAGACAAGGTATGTTCAGATTTTGCAAAAGTGTCTTTAGAGTTTGAAGAAGCAAGAAATCAAATTGTTACCTTAAAGAGTCAAGTTGATGAATCTAACAAACTTATTATTAGTCTAAAGATAGAAATACAAGAAGCTGAAAGGATAGTTGATTGTACAAAATCTAATCTTGAAGTCAAAACTAATGAATGCCAAAAGCTTGAAAGTGAAATAGTCACTTTGAGGAAAGATCTTGAAAAATTCAAGTTTCAAAAATTTGAGAAAGGTGTTGATGTGTTAAATAACATGTTGAGAAGTCAAAAGAGTCACAAGGACTGCTTTGGTTTTGTTGTAAAATTTTCCTCAAACTTATTGACATGAAACTCCTGAAAGAGAAAAATCGGTGAGACTCTTGGAATGTCTTGTCGACAAGCAACTTGGTTCTAAAGGTTCGAAATGATCATTTCGGTGTGACTAATGGTCGGTCTTGCCAGTGAGATCCATCAGTATGATATGAATAGTCAGTGCAAATTATCTATCTCTCGGTGAAGGTGGGAGTCTGACCGAAAGGTGATGATCAGTGAGAGTCTTGCCGATGGTACTCTGTTGGGGTAACTTTGGTCTTCAGTTAGACCTGGGAAGATCAGACTGATAGTAGAAGTATGGCCGATGGGGTATGGTCGATGTGAGTCTTGCCGATGGTTCTTCATCGGTATGAAAAATGAATTTGGCCCAACCTTAAGATCTTCATCCGATGGTTAAAGTCTGGTCGATGGTTTGGGATCAGTGTGACTCTTGCCGATATGAACAAGTTTGTGAAGTTCTTCTGTGTAAACTCATCAGAGAGACTCCTCTCGATGGAAGGTCATCAGACTGACTTATGTCATCGGAGGAGCTTTTGAATCTCACACCGATTTGGGATCTCTCTCTTATGGAACCTCATCGAAGTAAGTCCTGTCGATGGACCATTCTTGAATGGCATTGGAATAACCTGGGTCTTTGGCCTAGCTTTGGATTATCATCCCGACTATATTGGTTTGTCTGATGGAATCAATCAGGGTAAGTCTTCCCAATGGGAAATGAACAAACAAAAACCTTCAATATGACATGAATTGTCGAAGGAGCTTTGGAGACTCCCTCCAAGGTAGTATCTTAGCCCAATGGTCTTTTTTTCAGAGAGACTTCACCAAGTCAAAGCGATAGAGCGATAGAATACTATGTAGTGTGCGATTGTCAAATGGGCATTTTTGGCATCGGTGAGACATGGTATGGTGGCTCACCAATATGTGATGCAGTTGAAGGAAGATGAATCAAACTGTTGGTTGAGAGAATGAATCGACCATGGCTATGGGATAAATTGTAGTGTATTACAACTGATCAGAGGTTTGAGTAGTTAGTGTTTTGAACTGTATGCTATATGAGAATTGGAACAGTAAGACATAACGAAGTGTGATCAAAATTTTTCTGTACAAGGTTGATCAAGGAAATGTTGTTGCTGTAATATTGACATCTGAAAGTGAAGTTTGTATCTCTGTATGTACTTTGTTTACTGTAATACAAAGAGGCTTTACTTGGTGTGGTGGGTTTTTCTCCCATAAGGTTTTTCCCACGTAAATCTGGTGTCCAATTGTGTATGTGTTTATTTCTCTATTTCTCTATTCCGTTATTCCTTTCATGTGCATCATAATGAACTGTAATCATAAAATTGAAAGACATATCGACATTCTTCTCTAAGTTTTGACATTAGGAGAGTTTTTTCTGTACCTTAAGCTTTCCTTACAAGTTTAGGTTATGAAATAGGACATAGCTCAAAGTTTTAAAAAATGCCTAAGTAGAAAATAGATCTATATGATTACTTTAAAAGATCAAATGAAGAGAAAGAAGCATCAACTAGTGAATTTGCTCAAGATGATAAGAAAATTAATAGTCAAGGACAACATGTTGTTGTTTCGAAAAGTGAAGACAAGAAGAAATCAAAAGAGAAAGTTGCTAATATTGGAGGAAGAAGAACTGATAAATATTCACGACCTCCACCTATCAGGAAAAATTATTCTATGAGGTACAATTATACTCAATTTCATGTCTATTGTTATTCATGTCATGCTCATGGTCATAGATCTAGAGATTGCAAAATTTATATTAGGAATTATTTTGGATGGAATAAGGATAAAAGTGCTTTTAAGTTGTCAAATCAAGATAATGGCATTATATGTTATAACTATCATAAAGTTGGTCATGTACCAAGTAATTGTTGGTTCTATGAAAGACATGATCATGTAAAAAATGTCAATAAAAGTTCTCACAAAATGTTTAGAAGAAACTATTCTTCTTTTGGTATAGACTACAATATTTTATGTTATAGATGCAATATGTTTGGGCACAAAGCACGGTGGTGTAGAAGAAGGTTGATGAAACCATCTAGAGAATACATGTTCAAGAAAAAGCAAGAGAATGTTTTGAGCAAGCAAAAGGAGCCTATGAAAATCTGGAGAAGAAAACAAAATCAGGATTAAAAGGATTCTAAACTTGTGCATATTGCACAAGGAATATCTCATAGTACGTAAAAGGTAGCATGAAGTAAGGGGGAGAAGGTTAGTGATTTAGCTTTTAGCCCCTAAAGGAAACAAGGAATTTGAGTAAGATTATGCATAGTGCAAAGACAATATTGTTGTAGTTTCTTTGGTTACTTCTTGAGTTGATTCAAGAATTGATTTTTTGTGTCAATATTGCTTCACAATGTTTATCCTTATTGATCTATAATTGTGTTGGTACACTAGAAATTCGCCATAAAAATTTTGGTATCAAAGGGTGTTCGTAAATTTGGAGGTTGGTTATATAAGGGAGAGCCAATAATAGTAGGAAGAGTCAATAATGACAATGTGTGTTGATCTTAAGGCCTTTGACAGTGGTATAAGCTTTGACTCTTTGCGTAGTTTCTTAGTGTCTTTAGTGGTTTGTGGTGCTATGTTCTTGTGCCAAAGACTCTATGACAAGGTGTATTTGTTTGCATCTCTAAAAATGGAAACTATAGTGATCAAGGGGTAGTGTTTACAAGGTATAAGTTGTATTGGAAATTGATGATGACATTGGTATATTCCTATATTGACATTGATGGTGGTGTTTTTCATGATTGAAAGTGACTTGTTGTATGCTCTTGATATGCTCTTGATAGTTTTATACATAAAGATGACAGCGATATGTTTTTGATAGTGCTATGGTTTCTTCACAACATCATCATTTTGAGTATTTGGGTACATTGACAGGTTTCAGGTGGATCTTGATATTCATATGTTAATGTGGTTTTATGATAGATTTGTGTAGTGGTACTATGACATACAATGGTATTGGTGTTGATATTGGGTTATGTCACATTATGTCAGTAATCATGTGCATCACAGTGATATAACCAAGAATGATAGTTGATTGGCACATCTTGCTTACGATAGTGATATATTTTGACTTATACATATCTTCTTTGATGCACTTTGAATATTACAGTTAACAGTAGTATTCAGGAATATAGTTCTTCTTTGTAAAGACTCTAGTTCTTGTCATTGACTTTGTTCTGATTTGGAACATATTGTTCTTTTAGGAACTAGATAAAAATGCTTTGATCATTGCAGTACCCTAATTCATATCATTTACAAGATCTTATGATTACTCTTCCTAGCCTTTTTATACAGTGCATTTTGATTTAGCATATGATATTCAAACAAATGCAATTTGCAGCATACTTTGCACATAACTAGTTGAGAGTAGCTATTCATCTAATGGATTAGTGTTCCTTAGTGATGCTTATGTGATAGTAATGCTTGAGCTCTTAATCAAAAAAAGGTTCTAATTTTTGGTTGATTAAATGAGTTTGACTAATTTAGTATCATAATATTCATATGTGATCCCATTGTGATGTTAGTATTCTTTGATTAGTATCATTTGATGTATTCTTTGATAGTCATTTTGATGATCAAAGATCTAACAATGATTTTGACAGAGTTGTGATTTTGTTTAGTATCATTGCAGTATCATTTAGTTTCATTTTTTAATCAGTGACAAGAGTGCTTTATTGTCTTAAAATGATAGTGAGTATGGTACAATTGTTGTTTTTCATACATGAATATGGTATACGATAGTACTTTGTAACTGGTATTCAACCCTTGGTGACAAAGAAAGATGACAAGGTAACATGTATTCAATTCTCAGGTATCATTTGACAAATGGATACATTTATACTTTTTTGTTAAATGGACATAACATACATTGTTACTTGTTTGAAAACACATCCTTGTTTCATGGACATAACATATGTTTGTTGATGATTGACATGAAATGCTCATACATGCTCATAGGTTATAGGTTGTATTTCCATGTTATATGGTATTGTGATTGTATTGACATATGGTTACATTAGTAACATTCAGTGACTTTCGGTGACATCTTGATTCAGTGAACATTCATAGTACAATGATCATGGACAAGTATCCTCAGCTACATATGTGTCAAGTGACAAATTGTGAATAGAAAATAGTATATTTGGACAAGGTTTTGATCAAATATAACACTTGTAAAGTTTGTGATTAAATGCTTATCTCTTGGTTGATAATCTTGTTGATAAGCTCAAATTGATGGTCTTATTTGATTGGTATAACAATTTGGGCAGATACTTGGATAAGTTTTGGTTCTCTCAACATTGTCCTTTGTCATTTCTGTCAAAAAGGGGGAGAAAGAGTGATGGGGTTGATCATTTTTAGATTGGTTTTGACATCAATGCCAAAGCAGGAGTTTGTTGACCCTTGGCATAAGGTTTTTTCATTGATGTCAAAAAGGAAACTTGCATTTGGCATTGGATGTTGTTCTTGATTGTATCTCCACTCAACATATTTTGTTGGTTCACATCACAATGATATTGGTTTGGTATTTCGGTTGAGGTAAAATCATCTTTAACACACTTCATTGATGGTTTCTTGGCTTGGCATTAATGTTAAAAGAAATAAGATGGTAAGGTGATCTTGCAACATTACTCTCCTTGGAATATTGTGTGGGTAATAATATATATGTTCATTTTCATATGCAAATCCCAAGTCTTCAAAAGATATTTCATGCAGTAATAAAGGTTCGTCTCTCATACTCTTAAAAGTGATTCTTGGAAAGGTATTTCTAATACATGGTTGTGATATGGACTCAAGGTCTATAGACCTTGTCATTGGCACCAAATACATGTTATTGTCCTAAGGCATTGGAAATAAAAGAAAGGGAAATAAATCTCTTCTTGGATTTTCTAAGTTTAAAGACTTATGACAAAAGTATATGTAAAACTTGAAGCTTGTTTTGAAGGAATTTTATCATTTCATTTTGAAAGAGCCCTCACTAGGGCACGACATGCTGAGTTTGATTTGATTTTGAAGAGGAGCCAATTGCCTTGAATGGTTACCTCGATCATGGTGGTTTGTGACAGGAATACAAAGGAACAGGTGTCTTCGCTCCTTAATACACGTTTTATCTTTGCAAAGAAGGTTTTCAGTTTTGATTCATTAGTTGAAATATTTTTTAGCGATGTTAAATATGTATTTCATTTTTGTTAAGGGTTACTGTGTCTTTGTTGCTCAAATCCAAATCTATGGCTATAACTAAAAGGTTATTAAGGATTTTTTTCAATATAACTCTTGTTCAAGTTTTGTGGTTTAGTTTAGATCTTCAAAACCCTTGTGGGTCTATAATATATCTTGTGTTAAGAGCTTTCCAAGCAAACCTAGTTCAAGTTGGTTTTTTCTGTTACGGGTTCCATCATGGGTTTTGTTATATTTTTCTTTGTTTATCCAAGCATCCATATTGCACAACATTATTGTCTTAATCCTGATACAGGTATGAATTTTTCAACATGGTTAACACACATTCATTTTTCATGCATTCAGTTAACATGTTGTTAAAGTATTGTAGGTTTGTGTAGATGTAACCCAAGTCTGGGTCATTCATGGTCAATTATGAGTAAACCTTCTATGATTAAGTTAAAGTTTTTTATTATTTGTTTAGGTTTGCATACAAAAAATCATTATGTTATT
Organism: Sequoiadendron giganteum; assembly: GCA_007115665.2. Lineage (NCBI taxonomy): Eukaryota > Viridiplantae > Streptophyta > Pinopsida > Cupressales > Cupressaceae > Sequoiadendron > Sequoiadendron giganteum. Next base: position 644,111,104 of record CM021103.1, on the reverse strand, counting down.
AACCTTGGTTTAGATATGGTGAACAAAACTACAATATGATTACCATTCTATTATTTGTTAAGGAAATACAAATTAGTTATGAAGATGGCAGGTTTTTTTTTAGTTCAAAGACAATGAACATTATGAATTATATGTTAAAAGATAGTTAGAAGGTGGTGTCACATTTGTGACTCAACATGAGGTAGTTCAGTATAGGTTGAATACGGGTTTCTTGTTGGCTATTATATTGAATAGGTGGCAGCATTTGATGACATCTAAGTTGGATATTTAACAATGTCTTAACACTGTTGTGAGTTTGGAGGTTTTTACAGAAGGGTCATGATACTGAAAGTTTAATCTATTTTTCTGTAATTGAAGTTTTGCAAACATGATGCAAAAAATATTGTATCACTAATATATTTTGTATTTTAAAGATTCCAGAAAAATGAATCTTTAAGATATTAAGTGTATTAGATTAGAGATAAAATATGATTTGTAGAGAAATAGAGTGATCCTTTGTAGTTGAACTATTCTCTTTTTAGAAATGTATAGTGAAGTTAAAATGACCAAGTCAGTGAGATAGAATGATCATTGCGAGTGAGGCATTCTTGTAACCAGTGAGGTTCTTTGGTCAATGAGACCATTATTTTCAGTGAGGAATTCTTGTAACCAGTGAGGCATTCTGTAACTAGTGAGGTTCATTAAGCTAGTGAGGTGATTTTACGAGTGGTTTTTCTATCCCAAGAGGGTTTTCCACTCAATAAATTCACTGTGTTATGGTTCTTTATTTGGTTTCATTTGGGATCGTACTGTCTCATAGTTATACATTTTTGCACTTACATTTATCTAATTAAGAATCAACAATTCAGATTGGTACACATGTTAGCTCTTGAAACATAATTCATATTGTTCTCAAAGGGTTTAAAAAGGATTTTTAAATGTCAAAAAATTGAATTAATTTCTCTAGACACTGATTCACCCCCCCTCTCAGTGTTTCACGCACTCCAACAAAGGGGTAGAACAAAGTGTCAATGAGAACCATAATTGTTATTTAATCCCCCTTCCTATTTGGGAAGGAAACTTGTTCAATACAAGAAAATTTATCAAGAAAATATTATATATGGGTTGGTTAATAAGCATAAGTCTTACTTTTTTTCTAAATTATTCACCTAGGTTCCTAGGATCAACTACTCTAAGTCTTTTAAACTAGCTAGAAAAATTAATTCCAAAACTGAATTCTCATTTTCATAGGTAAAACCCATAATTGGGAAGTTAATTAGATGCATGTGAAGAGTTAGAGGAGGTCATTTAGGATTCCTCTCTTATTTACCAACTTTGAAAATATCTCTATTTCCTAAAGTAAACACCTCTAGCCTAATATATCAAGGAATCCTTCCTTCTTTCATTTGGGTTCACTTTATGCCCTCTATTCTAAAAATTTGTATTCTATATTAGGATGAAACTCATATTTATAGTTAATTATGTTGATAATAACTTTTTTATTAAAATGAGTCGCTCATCCATTTTTCAACTAGCGATAACTAGCTTCCATGATCATTTGTTGATGCCATACTTGGTCCTTCTACACTACTTCTTTGGAATTAAAATTAATCAGTATTATATTGGTATCTTCATTTCATAACCAAATTATCCACTTGATATTCTCTCTAAATATAGCATGGTTGATTGTAAGCTTGTATCACATCCATTTTTGTAAAGGGTTAATATTGACTCTTAATTTTCTTCACCTTTTCTTGATGGCACTTTAAATCAAAATATTTTTGGGAGTATCATCTACCTAAATCTAATGAAACCCTACATTTCATATGCTATGGGCATGGTTTCTTTATTCATGCAAGAGCCCCATGAGCTACACTATAAATAAACTCTATAAAGAAGCTACGATTCTCCACTACATCCAAGGTACTTATGGTTATGGGATTTAGTATGTATTGGGTATTAATTTTGACTTAGTGGGGGCACATAATCAAATTGGATAGGTGATTCTTAGAATCAAAAGTCTAATTCAAGGTATTGCTTCTCACTTTGTTTTAGTCTAGTTTGTTTTTCATGAAAGTAGTTAACAATTTCTATTTCATCTACATAGGCTAATTATTAATGATGCAAATCAGGGTAGATGATATCTAAGAACCTCAACTAAACCAAAATTTCCAATTCAAAAATCCCTAACACATCAAACAAGGTGCTTTTCCTCACAATTTGTCACTATGCCTTGTAGGGCAACAAACATGGTTTTTCTGTCATAATTTGCAAACCAAAAATTCATACCCACAATATAAAAGTTGTTTTGGATGCCCATTTGGGAGTTCTAAAGAAAATATTTTTTTTAGATAAGGTTGTTTTGGAACATAAAGGTCAAAAAAATTCTTCTATGCTTGAATGAGGGCTAATTTGGCTTATTCCACTAGGTCACTACTAGGTTTTCACAATCCCAGCCTCAAAACTCCATGAAAATGGATCAAACCATAACTCATATGCAACTTTTTATGTCAAAAACATGAAGTTTTCCAACTAGGGCATCCACAAATTTGTACAACTCTTCATCCCCCTGATCCTGCATCTTCAAGAACACATAACACAACACATTTTACCTCATTAAACTAGGTTTAAGATTTATTTAATGGTGGAATGAGGAGATATCCATGATTTACTCTCAAAACACACCCTAAATGAGGGTTTCAAGCACCTTTCAATAAATTGGCTCTAATTTACTCAAAACTTAATGAAATCAAATGAAACAAAAAAATTAAAGAATAATTTTTTATTCCATATCATATGAAATGAAACTCAAACCACTTCCAGGACTTACTAGGCCATTCAACTCACTGTAGCAGCAAATTTTCTTAAAAAACGTAGGAAAATGGAGTCTTTGTTATTCAAATTTCAAATTTTCAACTTCAAAACCTTCAACTAATGTTCAAAATTTTTTTTAAAGCCATTCCAAATCTTCCCCAACCATTTCAAACTGATTTTCCCACCAAAAACACAATATGACCCTTCAACTTCCACAAAATGCAAAAATTGCAAAGTTGCATAACAACTTTTTGCAATATTTACCAAATTGACTCAAATTGACTCAAAACAGCCTAAGAAGCTAATACATGGTCTTTTAGACCTTATTACATGCCAAGATTGACTTAACAACTTAAAAACCAACATTCAACAACTTTTACATTAAGACCTTGGTGCCCCTGCACCAATTAAGGACTAGTTAATGTTACTCAAGAGGCCATTTGGAATTAGAATATTGTCTTTAAGTTTGGAATTCCATTTTGAAATCCCATAGAATTTTTTATACCAAATACATTGAGATGCATATGCACTACATCCAAGAATTGATTTATGATCACATAATTGATTTTCAATACTATTCAACTTTAGAGTAATTTTAGAAATCTTCACCAAACCCTTCATCGAAATAAATTTCATTTATTTGTAATATTTACTAGGGGTGTGAAAGGTTTCCACTTTGAGGGGGCTTCTTAGCCCTTATATTTCTTTATTTATTTTTAGGGGAGGCTTATTTTTCTTGTTTGGGGGGATTCTTCTCCTTTCTAAGGGAATGAGGTATTTTCAAAGCACATTCACTAATAATAATAAAATATATCTTACATTGAAGGAAAACTTATTTATCATTCTCAAAATAATACTTATAAATTCAAATATAATCTTAAAATCTATATAGTACTTAATATATAATAAACTAGCTTTAATTAAACTACTAGTTATAAACTACACCCAAAATATGTCTAAATAAGTTATAAAAGTGTAAAATATTATAGAGAAAATGGTAAATTCATGGAAATAAGATAATTAAGTGTTATTATGAAAGGATATGATTAAAGGGGTTGGGGCCCTAGCTTGGTTGGCTAAATATTTCCTATTGCAAGAGGTTAGTCATGAGGTCTAGTCTCCCCCACCCCTTGTTGGTATGTGGCGACTGATCATTCTATACTGTACACTCTTCATGTATCCTCGCCGGGGTCCGGGGCCGGGCCGGCAGCCCCCGAAAACGGGGGTTCGGGGGCGGTAGCCCCCGAGAAAAATTTTTGGCTTGCTTTTTCGCGAAATTACTGAAAAAGGGAAAAATCACAAAAAAGGGAAAAATCCCCGATTTTGTATAACCCTAATTTATAAAGGGTTTAGGATAGAGTTACAGTATTATAAGAAACAAGCGATTATTCGCGATATTGTAATAGGGTTTTACACTGGTTAATGAAATCATTGGATGGCTGCGGTTTGGTGGATGTAGCCCACATTGGGTGAACCACGTTAAATTCTCTGTGTTATTTTTCTGTGTGTTTTACTTCTGGTTTATTTGATAAAATCTGCATTTAGCTTTTAGATATCTGCCATTGAAAACCTAACAAGTGGTATCAGAGCGAGTTGTTTTTCAATTATCGTTTGCAGGAAAGTCTCACGGTTGAGTGGGAGTCTCACGGTTAAGTGGGAGCAATGGCAGACGAGGGTAAGATGAAGGTTGATAAGTTCAATGGGCAGAACTATCAGTTATGGAAGATGCAGATGGAGGACTATCTCTATCAGAAGGATTTATGGCGGCCATTGGAAGGGAAAACCAAGAAACCTACAGCAATGTCGGATGAGGACTGGGATATTTTGGACAGAAAGGCACTTGGCAGTATTCGCTTATGCCTGGCACAATCGGTGGCGTTCAATATCACAACAGCAAAGACAACTCTAGAGTTGATGGAAACCCTAGCAAAGTTATATGAAAAGCCTTCCGCTTCGAATAAGGTATTTCTTATGAAGCGCTTATTTAATATGAAAATGGTAGAAGGTGGATCAGTTACTGATCATTTGAATGAATTTAATACGGTTACCAGTCAATTAACTTCTGTAAAAGTTAACTTTGATGAAGAAGTTAGGGCTCTTTTGATTTTGTGTTCTTTGCCTGAAAGCTGGAATAGCTTGGTAATGGCGGTTAGCAATTCTGTTTCTGGTTCAAATACATTGAAATTTGATGATGTTGTTGGTGTTATTTTGAGCGAGGAAATTCGTAGGAAAAGCTCAGGTGGAACATCCACATCAGGCAGTGTTTTGAATGCAGAAAGCAGGGGCAGAACAAATGAGAGACGAAACAATTTTGGGAGTCGTGGGAAGTCACGAGGAAAATCAAGGGACAGAAGGTCCCAATCTAGAGACAAGAGGGATTGCTGGTACTGTGGTAAGTCAGGGCATGTAAAGAAAGATTGTTGGTCTCGAAAAAATAAAGAAGGAGACAAACAGGAAGGAAATAAAGAGGCAAATGTGGTAAGTAATAAATCTGATGAGGATGCTTTGATTCTTTCTCTTGATAATGCTGATGATTCTTGGGTGTTAGATTCAGGGGCTTCATTTCATGCTACGCCCCATAGAAATTATTTTCTTGATTATGTCCAAGGGGATTTTGGGCTAGTTTATTTGGGAGATAATGAACCTTGTCAGATTGTTGGAAAGGGAAGAATCAAGATCAAGTTGCAGAATGGGAATCATTGGCTACTACATGAGGTAAGGCACGTTCCAAAGCTAAAAAGAAATTTAATTTCTGCAGGGCAACTAGATGATGAAGGTTGTGTTGTTACATTTAGTGATAAAAATTGGAAGGTTACAAAAGGTGCCTTAGTAGTAGCAAAAGGTGCGAAAGTAGGCACCTTATATCTTTGTACAGGTCATACTGTTCCTTCTACTTTAGCTATTGCAGATAAAAATCAATGTTCAGGAACAGTTGCTGCAGTTCAGCAGGAAGAAAATCAGATAGTTGCTGCAAATTCTGAATCAGTACTATGGCATAACAGACTTGGTCACATGAGTGCAAAAGGTATGAAAGTACTTCATTCAAAGAATGCTTTACCAGGTCTAAAATGTGTTAACATGGATTTCTGTGAAAGTTGTGTGTATGGAAAACAAAAGAGAGTTAGTTTTCTCAAGGATGGGAAACAAAAGAAAGATGAGAAATTGGAGCTTGTGCATACGGATGTATGGGGACCAGCTCAGGTATCTTCTCTCGGTGGCTCTCATTATTATGTCACATTCATCGATGATGCAACTAGGAAGGTATGGATTTATTTCATTAGGCAGAAATCTGATGTATTTGAAACTTTTAAAAAATGGAGAAGCTTGGTTGAGAATGAGACAGGTAAAAAGTTGAAATGTCTCAGATCTGATAATGGTGGTGAGTATTGCAGCAAAGAGTTTGAAGATTATTGTTCCTCTAATGGTATTCGTAGGCAGAAAACGGTTCCAAGGACTCCACAGGAAAATGGAGTGGCTGAGCGCATGAATAGAACAATAATGGAGCATGCACGGACTATGAGATTGCATGCTGGGTTGCCTTTAAACATGTGGGCAGAGGCTGTAAACACTGCTGTTTATTTAATTAATAGAGGTCCATCTAATCCTTTGGGTTGTGGTATTCCAGAGGAAGCATGGAAAGGTAAGAAGGTGAGTTATTCTTTTCTGAAAACCTTCGGTTGTGAAGCATTTGCACATGTAGATTCTGAAAATAGAACCAAGCTTGATGCAAAATCAAAGAAATGTATATTTGTTGGATATGGCATAGATGAATTTGGTTATAGGCTTTGGGATTTTGAAAATAAGAAAATTGTGAGAAGCAGGGATGTCATATTCAATGAGAAAATGTTGTACAAAGATCTATTGCAGCAGCATGAGAAGAAAGAACAGGATTATGCAGTGCTGGATGATATTACAAACACCAATGTTCCAGTGGTTCCTCATGCTCCGCAACAGCAACAACAAGAAATACCACAAACTCCAGTGAATGTTAGGCGATCTTCAAGGTTAAGTAGACCTCCAGAAAGATTTTCTCCCTCTTTGTACTCTATTCTATTAACTGATGCTGGTGAACCAGAATGTTATCATGAAGCTATGCAGGTGGATACCAAGGTTCAGTGGGAGCATGGAATGGAAGAAGAAATGGACTCCTTGCTGAAAAATCAAACTTGGGAATTATGCAAGTTGCCTGCAGGTAAAAAGGCTTTAGCAAACAAATGGGTTTATAGGATGAAAGAGGAGGATGGAGGTAAGAAAAGATTTAAATCCAGATTAGTTGTAAAGGGATTTGCACAGAAACAAGGTATTGATTTTGATGAAATATTTTCTCCAGTTGTTAAAATGACCTCTATTCGTACTGTGTTAAGTATTGTGGCTGTTGAAGATTTGCATTTAGAACAGCTTGATGTTAAAACTGCCTTTCTCCATGGTGATTTGGAAGAGGAAATTTATATGGAACAACCACAAGGATTTGAGGTCAAAGGTAAGGAGAAACTGGTGTGCAGATTGAAGAAAAGCTTATATGGCTTGAAGCAAGCACCTCGACAATGGTATCTTAAATTTGATAGTTTTATGGCTGAGCAAGGTTACAATAGGTGTAATTCAGACCATTGTGTTTATTTTAAGATGCTAGGTGAAGATAGCTACATTATTTTATGTTTATATGTTGATGATATGCTTGTAGCGGGGTCTAACATGGATCACATAAAGGAGTTAAAACAACAGTTAGCAAATTCATTTGCTATGAAGGATTTGGGGGCAGCAAAACAAATCCTTGGTATGAAGATTACAAGAGATAGGAAAAACAGGAAATTGTTTTTATCTCAAGTTGATTATGTTAAAAAGGTGTTGCAGAGATTTCATATGGAGAATGCAAAAGCTGTCAGCACACCTTTGCCCAGTCATGTAAAATTGACTAAGGATATGTGTCCAAAGACACAAGAGGAGGAAGAAAAAATGTCCAAGGTACCATATGCTTCAGCTGTAGGTAGTTTAATGTATGCCATGGTATGCACGAGACCAGATATTGCACATGCTGTAGGAGTTGTTAGCCGGTATATGAGTAATCCAGGAATTGAGCATTGGAATGCAGTGAAATGGATTCTCAGGTATTTGAGAGGTACACCAGATAAACATTTATGTTTTGAGGGATCTAATACAGATTTAAAAGGCTATGTTGACTCAGATCTAGCAGGGGATATTGATACCAGGCGGAGTACCACAGGTTATGTATTTACCGTTGGTGGGACAGCAGTAAGTTGGATATCTCGATTGCAAAAGGTGGTTGCTTTATCCACCACAGAGGCAGAGTATGTGGCTGCAACAGAGGCAGCAAAAGAGATGATATGGATGCAACTTTTCATGGAAGAGTTGGGAAAACAACAGGCTGAAAATTACTTGTTTACAGACAGCCAGAGTGCTATACATCTTGCAAAGAATTCTGCTTTGCACTCTAAAACCAAACACATACAGTTGAGGTATCATTTCATTCGGTCAGTGATGGAGGATGGACAGGTAAAGCTTGGCAAAGATACATACAGATGTAAATCCAGCGGATATGTTTACTAAGGCGGTGATAAGGGAGAAGCTGAGCTCCTCTTCAGCTTCGGTTGGCCTTCAAGGTTGAATTAAAGTATAAGAAAGCAGCAGGATCCAAGGTGCTTATTTCCAGTGGGAGCTGTAAGTGCAGCGGTGTCGTCCAGGTTCAGTCTCCAAGTGGGAGATTGTTTAGGTGTGGAGCCTGATCAGTCTCCAAGTGGGAGATTGTTGGTATATGGCGACTGATCATTCTATACTGTACACTCTTCATGTATCCTCGCCGGGGTCCGGGGCCGGGCCGGTAGCCCCCGAGAAAAATTTTTGGCCTGCTTTTTCGCGAAATTACTGAAAAAGGGAAAAATCACAAAAAAGGGAAATATCCCCGATTTTGTATAACCCTAATTTATAAAGGGTTTAGGATAGAGTTACAGTATTATAAGAAACAAGCGATTATTCGCGATATTGTAATAGGGTTTTACACTGGTTAATGAAATCATTGGATGGCTGCGGTTTGGTGGATGTAGCCCACATTGGGTGAACCACGTTAAATTCTCTGTGTTATTTTTCTGTGTGTTTTACTTCTGGTTTATTTGATAAAATCTGCATTTAGCTTTTAGATATCTACCATTGAAAACCTAACACCCCCGTGGTACTAGAGGGCATGTCGCGCCAGTGTCACCGATCACGTTAAAAAGTTTACCAGGCGCACTGCAGTTTATAGGGGGTCGTGCTACCCGATTCTTGCAATCTAAATTAAAAAAGGATATGATTAAAGATATTATGAAATGACATTAAGAGGCTATATAAAGAAGGGAAAAGTGAGACAAACAGTGTGTAAACATGTGTAAAATCATATGGATTAAATATATATGAAAATAAGGAAGTGTGGAAGATATATATATGAAGCATAATTATTGAATTATAAGATATTCATGACATTAAATTATATTAATATATGATGTTATGAGTGTATGTATGAATGTGTATAATTTATTATAATTTAGTTTATAATTCTTTCATATTTAAGATATCCATTTTTATTGCATCATGCATCAAGGTTAACTACATACAGCAAAATATTAAACCTTAGACTTCGATCAAGGTTTCTCTGTCAAATTTTGGTTCTATTTTTAGGGCCATGGTTATGGTCGCATGAGGGAGATCATTCCAAAGAAATAAATTTGTATCAAAAATTTGAGTAGAAGTGAAAATTTTGGAATTTTTTAATAAATTTATTTCAATGGGAAAGAATATGTAGCATAAAAAATTGTCACCCTTGATAATTTCACACTAGGTTTTTCTCCCCTATGTGCTTGGACCTAATTATACATTTAATTTCCCATTTTATAAACCTCTTCATAAAATAAAACATGGGAAATCAATTATGCATTTAATATTTTTCCCTTGAAACTTTTTAACCCCAAAAAGATTGGATTTAATCTAGGACACACCACGCCCTAAACCAACACTTTTGGCTCCAATTTTAAATATGTCAATATCGGTAATTTATTATTTGAATTTACAATTTCAATTATCGGCCATCCATATTTAATTTTTGGGAAATTAGAATAATTGCACATAGAAATACCAGTCTTTTTCATCATTTGAAAAACTAATGAGACCTAAAAAATCTATTGAGAAAATTGAAGATCCCAAAATCATTCAAGGGTGGTTAAGGGAATAATTAACAACATTATTACAACAATTTCATCAATCAAGTTCAATTTTGTAAGGCATGAAGAATAATGAAGCAATTTATGCGCAAGGAGCTATTATGATCAATTATGCCAAATCATGAAGATTTATCGAGTTACCCTCTACATACTAGTTGTAAATATCCATTATGTTTTATAAGGTAACCTTTTCATAGGTATATCAAGCAATCAAGGCATCCATCCATCAACACAAATCAACTTTTTTGTGGCATCTCTTCTTCAAGGATTTTCACATCGGGGTAAAATTATCATTTTTTATTTGTCAATTTCAATCAATTATTATTGTTTTCACCTTTTCCCAACCTAGGGTATGCCCTCTTGATCATCATCAATCAATGTACGTGGAGGTAGAAATACAAAAAATGGGTTTGACTTAGGCAAGCCCCTATACAACACAACCTTTTCCCCTATTTTCATGTGTGCAAGTCATATCTGGAGGTTTCAATAGTTAACAATCATAGAAAATGGACTGCAAACCTTAATCCATAGTTCAGGACTTCCAAATCCGAAAAAGAGGAGCCTAGTCTTGGATGCACCATGCCCTAGACTAGCTATTTTAGCACCAAAATTTCATCATAGGTTCCTCTCTATGTCTCAGTCTTAGATTTAAAGTTGTTTTGTAACTTCTTTTTTTGTGTGATAAATTATATTTTCACATCTAGGGTTGTATGTCAATTAGGCTTGTCAAACTACACAAAATTTATCATCTATACAAAACAAAACAAACATAAATCCAATGAGGTTGGCTCTCCCTTGTGGCTACAAGCTAATCATCAAATGATAGCCAATTTATGTTTAATGTTGAGTCAAATGAAAAGGAGATAATCTTAGTTATCCTAATTGGATCTAGGATCACTTTTCCTACTAAAAAATTTGGTGAACTTGACGTATCCTAAAATTATAATTATTTTCATTAGCATAAAAAAACTGAAAATTGATTCAAAACCTAGGTTGTTTGAAGATCTTGTTGTTGATTTGAAAGTGTTTCATGTCAAAAAAACTGCATTTGCATTCTTTGATCACTATTCATTAAAGGAAAAATTGCAAATAATTTGATTTAAATTACATAATTTGAAATTTAATTTTTCCTTTTTAGGGCTTATATATGAGTTATTTTCATTGGGAAATTCAATTACAATATTATTTTCTCATTTATGCATGTATATTTTAGTGAAAAACAATGAAAAAGTGAAAAAAATGCATTTCAAAAAATCAAAAAGAATTGTCTTTCTATATTTTTTTGAAAAATTAGTCAATTATAATACTTCAATTTCTGAAATCATCATTTGAACATATTCAATTTCCATAAAATAAAAAAATAAAAATAAAAATTGAATGCATTGTATGTGATTCATATAGCAAAATTAGGTTTTTGTGCATTTCAAGAGCTGTGTTCACTTCCAAACTTGAACCTTTGCAACTTGAGACCCTTAAACGCTATTGATGGTTTCCAAATCACTTTTTTGTAAAAATACCTGTCTAGTTTGGGTGCATTAAGCCCCTATCTAGTCAGTTTGGGCTAACTTTTTTTGTGAAAATCTCTTTCTGTTTTTTCTATCTAGACCTATTTCATGTTTTGGTCCCTATTCTAAAACTTGTTTGATTTTTTTGAGCATCACTAGTTTGATCAATTGTACATAGGATAATTTTTTCATTGCAAAAATCTTGTGATGTCATAATTAATATTCTATTTTTAAATCTTGTTAGGTAATTCAAATAATTTTTGTTACAAGCATGTAAAAATGAGTTTCTCTCTACTCTTTTGTTATTTTTCGTTGATCCATCTACCAATATTTCTCATACTTATGAGGGTATTTTGGTGCAAGAGGATACAATTATTAAAAATGATGTCAATCATGTTAGTTCTTATCTCAATATCTCTCTTACTCGTGAGAGTATCTTGGTGCAAGAGGACCCAATCATTGAGAATCATGAGAATCATGTTTGTTCCTCTCCCTATACCTCTTCTACTTGGGAAGATATTGTGGAAAAAGAGGATGAAATCATTGATACATTTTCAAATGATAGTAAGGTGGTTTACATAGATGAAGGTTCAAAATTAATATTAGGTCCTCCATTGATAGAATATTGCCAACAAGCTAAAATTATGAACCCACATTTGATTATTGGACCTCCTAAAACTCCTTTAATTATTGGATCTCCTAAATCACCTCTCATTATAGGAACTCCCAAACCTCATGGTCATATCTTAAGCTTTCTAAAACAACTCACTACTCATCATTTGCAACAAGATGTATTGAAGCAACCAAGCTATCATGTAGTTTCTCACATGTATATCACTAGAAATAATAAACAATAAAAAAAACCAGCATATGTTCTATTACCTCAACCATATTTTCCACCCCACCTAGCCTCCCTTAGTGAAGTGGTAAAGCATATGATCTTGTTGAGAAATTTTTTAATATCAAAGCCAAGATCTCTCTTTGGGATTTTATTCAAACATCACCTACACACCACAAGATGCTCCAAGAGGCTTTGTGGAAGATTGATATCTCACCTTCTATAAAATTGAATGATGTAGCTGACTTATTTAATTGTATGCAATCAACAAAGTTGGAATTACCTTCCCTCAACATGAATTATCATAACTTGAGATCCAAAACAAACATGAGGCTCTGATGATAATGGTTAGAATTAATAAAATTGAGGTTAGACATACTCTTATTTATAATGGATTAGGTCTTAATATTTGTAGCATGGATCTTCTAGATAAACTTGGTGTGGATAAGACTCTCATAGAACCTAATGATATTTCTATTTGTGGCTTTGAAAATTCTAGTAGACAACCATTAGGCACAATCGCACTACCTATTAAGGTAGGGCCCATGGTTTTTCCTACCCCTATCCATATCATGTTGGGGCCTCTTTCATATAATCTTATCCTAGGTAGACTATAGATTCATGCCAAGAAATGAGTCCCATCTAATCTTCATCGTGAGATGAAATATGAATATAATAACAAGATATGCATATAAAAGTGGATGAACAAAGTTATAATTCAAAAATCAAAGCTAAACATAACACTTCTAACTCTCTTAATACCTTGATCCCATCTTCAAAAGTCAAGCCATTACCCTCCAATGATAACAATAATATGGGTACACTCTTGGATGATGATTGGGGGTTGTTATATTTTACACATTGTTTCAATGCGGAGTCTAAAATGTCACCATCAAAGCTCAAAGATTCAAATATTATAGTATCTAGTAAACATAATCATCACAATAATGCTTCATCATAAAATGTATGAATTGGTGATCATTTGGGTTCATTATATTTTACACCCTCCTTTATTGGAGAGTTCAAAATCTCATAATCTAAACCTAAGGAGTCTTGTGTTTCATTTTATCAAACATCTTCTACATCAAAAAATCCAGAAAAACACCCCTTTATGGTGATGGGGGCTCTTTAGATTTCATCCCATGATTTTTGGTGATGCCTAACTTTAAAAAACTTAAAAAGGATTTTCATTCTTGTGAAATAATAAATTCTTCTCATGATCATTTAGACAAGACTTATCCATTTGAGTTGGAAGAATTTATGGGCTTGGATATAAAATACTTTCTAAAAATGGATATAATGAAAAAATAGAACAAGGAGTTAAGGATGATGCAAGCTCTATGTCATATGTTTCAAAAATGGGTTTAGGTTTCAAACCTTCTTCTATGTTTTCATCTCATTTTCCATCATCTACTATACTTAAAATATCATGTGGAAAGCGAGCAAGTTTTTCTTCACAAGAGAAAAATTTATCTCGTACAACTTCATCACAACAAGAGTATATTTTATCGAGACTCCCCAAAGACCACTTGATTACTCTTCCTCCAACTCATAAAAAAGTTTATAGCAATAAATCTCTTTTGTATGTCACCTATTGCATGGTCATTCTACCAATGAATGTTAGGCCTTGAATAATAAAATATAACTTAATAATTATGTTCTCTTCCATGTGTTTATACACCTAACCACTCTAAACAATAATGATTTTTATTCTATAATGTGGCTCCTCACTATGTGGCTTCATATATTTTTGTATACACCTAAAAATGGTCTGGAGCATCCGATTAATTAAATACAAATTATTTGATTAATTATCCTAATTTCCTCTAATATTGAATAAATAGAAATATTTATTTAATATAGTTCACATTCACATTCTTCATAATTTCTTCTAAATCTCGTCTTAATTAAATAAACAAAAATAAATACTTTGTTTGATTTACTTATCATTTCTCTATTTCAATCTATCACATCGATTCTAAATTAATTAAATAAAGACAAAAACACTTTATTGATTAATTTCCATTATTCTTCTATTTTAATTTAATAAACAACTATCCTATAGTTCGTTTTATTAAATTATTTATCTTTCTTTTTCTAATTTGAATAAATTAAAATATTTGAATTGTTGCACAAGGAATATTCCATCCATATTCTCTCAAAAATGAATTAGATTTCCTATGTTTAAACTATGTCTAATTTATGTCAAAAATATGTCAAATTAATTGATTGAAACTTCACGGGAAGTTTTGGAGACAAATTAGAGACAAATTTGGAATTTGATCTCTCAATCCTCCTCCATCAATCTTTCCTCTTCTCTTGCCTGGTGTATTCATGGGTAGAGACAATCTCCATATTTCTCTCAATCTCCTCCATCTCTCACCATTCAAATCTCTAGATTGAATCAAAGCCTCTCAAAAGCTTTCCCTATGCATTTCTACAACTAGGAAATATATAAACAAAGCCTCATTGTACCAAGAAAAGGATCCAGATAATCAAGCTTTTACACTCTTACTCTGCAAGAATCCAGACATCAAGCATCAATCATCCACACAATCAAGCATCAAGCAATCAAGTTTTCAACAATGGCTGACTCCTGTAGCTACAATTATCTGTTTCATACCTATGTCATGCTAGTTTAATTGATTTATCATTTAGTATTACATTATCATCATCTCGTTCTTCAGATAGTTATTTTAACAGTCTTATTTGCTTACACAATCTGAGAGCAATTTAGATTTAATAAATCTTTGGAGATAGAGAGCAATAGGACGCTTTCAATTGAGTACTTTGTTGAATTGATTCAATTTGT